>JABTXL010003523.1:39608557-39667644 GCA_025134845.1 Neodon shergylaensis | reverse complement strand
TTGGCAGTAGAGAGTCCGGGCAGGAGGTGGAGTCTCTGGGGTCCCTCACCAATGAGGTTTACTATTTGGAACTTTTTCCCAAACAAAGAGTGTTCAAGGCATACGATGTAGTGGTCCTTCGCTGGCAGCTCATAGATGTAGAAGATCATCAGACCCAAGTCTGCAGAACAAAGAGAAGAGGGCAGGTAGGATCTTTTTCAAAGACAATATTCAGAGAATACTAAGGAACAGTCAAGAGAGTTTCATCAGTAACCCTTAAGCATCCAGCCAACTGGTTCCAGGCCTTGCTGCGGCCCCATCACAAAAGAGAGGTTCCTCCTGGAAAGGTGTCATCCTCAGCTATGGAGTCTGGGCCACAGGCATCAGGGAAAATGGAGACTGTGTTTGACTGCCTGCCTAGCAGCCGCCTTGTCCCACTTCCTGTATCCTAAGCTACAGACTCCTTGTCTGACCCTGCACAAAAATATCTCTAGAGAAGCATGATCTATTCTTTGGACTAGGCTGTGATCTCTAAAGTACCTGGGAATTAACTGATAGGCCCTCCTGAGAGTTAAGCAGAGCAGGGATGCTACAACCCCAGGAGCTCGCCTTAAAAGGGACAAGCACATGCAGCCAAGGGTACCATGTTTGCAAAGAACTGGATGTATCTACAATTGCCTGGGTTTTGTCCTGCTGGCCATGAAAATGGGAATGATATTGATTACATTAACTGGTGTGTGGAAGAATCATGTTAATTGTAAGCACAAGCATTTCACAAGCAGAAGATCCTGGACTATGTGAAATGGTGAAGCCGTCTGAGCACTAGCATGAATGCATTCCCTGCTCTCTTCTGACTCTGGCTGTAATATGAGCAGCTGCTTCATGCTCCAGCAGCCTGGAATGCCCCACCACTGTGAACCACACCTCGAACTGTGAGCTAAAGCAAACCCTTTCTCCCTAAGCAGTGTTGATTAGAGTGTTTTATCACAGCAGCAGGCAAAGAAGCTGAGACAGGGGACTCACAGGCACTGTACTGACCAGGCTCCTCTGTGCTCTGCATATGGAATCTTGACTTTAGGCATTCATCCTAGGAAACCAACCCACAGCCTCTTTCAGAACACATGCCTGTGCTCCACTGAGGTCACCTAGCACAACGACCCCTGAAATCCCACATCAACCCCTGCAAGGTTTAGGTATTGAGATTACAGCCACTCAAAGGAAGGGAGTTTTCTGTCATCAATGTCCCAGCACAGATAGAGGAGGGATAGAAGGCTGAAAAGACACGTGGGGACACTCACGCGATAGTGGTCTTGACCTCCAAAGTTCCTGGTTGTGGGCATGATACTCTAAGAGGGAACACTACCAGAGGTGGTCTCAGCGCTGTCCGGTTCCTTTCACTCACTGTAGCCTTTACGAACCACACACCTGAGAGCTGCAGCAGACAGTCCTGAGCCCACACTTGCCCAGCTCCTAGTCTACCCCAGATTCCCATGGGCGTGCAGCCTGAATACATATCCCAGAGACCAAGACGCAGCCCCCGAGTTGGTGAGGTTCTACTCTCCAACCCCATGAAGCTTAAAATTAGACTAGAACTACAATTTGGTGGCCCAGTAGAAGCAAAAGGTGTCTGTCTCCAAAGACTCGAAGCCCCCAGGAGTCTAGGAAACAACACATAAAGGTCCTATCAAATGAGATGTTCTGGTCCTGGGTGTCACTGCTCTAGGACCCTTCCTGCTCCAACTCTGTGGCCCAGGAGGCCCATGTGTGCTGGAGAACAGCAGTCTCTGCTCAGACTCAGAGGACTTAAACCCCCGTGAGTACTAACTCCGTTCCTCAGGCCCTGGCCAACCGTCAAGGCTTCCACATACAACCATCCACCATCCCTCCCTGCCTTACTTTCTCTTCTTCTGAGAGGAAGGGCAGGTCATCTTGGGCCTGTAAGACAGCAACCAGGACACACAGTGTGACCGTCAGGAGCAGGCTCTGCATCTCCAGGATCTGTGTCTCAGACAAGGCAGGTCACTGGGTTGACATGATGAGTTCCCGTTGGACTCTTCAGTTGATACCATTTATGGCCACAGATTACACTGGCCACACCCCTCCTGGCCATCTTTCATGGCCAAATATAAGTCCATTATTTGGCTGGATGTTGTTGCTGTTGGGATCTGGTGTTGTTTCACTGACACCTCCAGATAAAAACACAACACCCCACAATATACATATCACCCAATGTTGCTACTCCTGTGGGACCCCAGAGTCTAAGTTGCTCAGTTGTGTGGTGGAAACACAGTCTGTACTCTGGGCCAGTAAGGGAAGGCTGAGTTCATTCTTTTTCCACACCTAAACCTGCTCTCCCATTTCAGACACCCATGGATGTCCTGGCAACCTTTTATGGAAGGTAATTTCTCAGTTCCTACTGCTCAGAAAAGGCCTGGGCTTCCCCACACAGTCCTGCTGATTTCCAGAGTACACACTATGTTCTAGGAGCCAGATCAAAGCTGCTCTTCCCTGACAGGACACGCTTGGTGTTAGTAGGGTCCCTGCGTGTTGACTCAGGGTCTCCTGAAATAGCACCTTCTCTGAGAGACTCCTAGCTACGCTCAAGCCCACAGTCAACCGAACTAAGCCTTCTGCACCTGGCGCTTCTGACCCTCAGGCTTCTCGCTCCTTCTTCTTCACCGCTACCCCAAACCCACCTCCTTAATTTCATCCTAAGCACCCAAGGAATGGGGCCTTGATGCCTGTGCTTTAAAATTTTACCCTGAAGCTTCAAAAGATTAGCTACATGTCAGGGGTCACAATTATGTGTTCATCTCAGAGTATTTCACTTGCGTAAGCTCAGGGACATCAAATTTGACAAAGGATATTGGATCCTCTGCTGTGTTGGTCATTTGGGGGCCTGCTGAAAGGACTGGTGGAACCCCAGCCCACCCTGCACTGTTGAGTCCCCTCCCACACCTGTGCCTTGCATGAGGTTCTTAGGTCTGGCACAGACAGTTGAGAGCCAATGCTTGTACAACTGCCTCAACTTCCTTAGACTAGAGCTGCCATTACACTAAAGTTATCATCTCATTTGTCTGAATATTGACAGGACACCAGGGTGACCCCAAGTCTGAGTCCTTTTGGGTAAAAAAAGGGTGAGAGGAATACAAAGAGCCCAGGAACTCTTACATCTTGAGTCCATGGCAGAATAGCCCTGGCTGCCCTGTCTAACAACTCAGCCCAGCTCCCTTCTCAGAAAGAACTCTGTCTTCTTCCTCCTCATCCTGTACTTCTTGGCCCTCAATGTCCTATTTTGAGACCCAGCTGGCTCAGGCTCTGGAGACAGGTACTGGCCACACAATGGGATCATTTTGCCTCTGTGAATCCAGGTTGCACAGCTAAACATATCTAAAACCAGTATGGACTCAGGTTGGACAGCTACTCTACCTATAAACAATACTAATGTGCACTCTCTGACAAGCCTTGGCTCTTGCTGAGGCTCTCATATGACCTAGGCCTTGGCCCCAGCATGCAAGGTGCTACTTATCAGGAAGTTTGTCATCCCAAGGGCAGGAAGGGTGGGGGCCTGTGCTTTTTAGAAGCAAAGAATAATGAGAAGGTTGGAATATCCAAGTCTGTGGTGCTAAGCACTTTTTGATTGTTGTCCTATTGATTGAAACCAAATAGCTTATACTTCAGTGTGTGGATCACTGATGCAAGCATTTATGACAATGGTGTATGTAATTCTACCCATTTAAAATGGCAACGAGAAACAATAGGCACAGAAATTGACAAATCATGAATCTCATGTCTAGTATGATGAGAAGCCTCCACACTCCTATCACCCTCTGTCCTTTCCTGTGTCCCAGTGAGTGAGTTCTGCCAACTATGTTCACAGAGACCCGAAAGTTAAAATGATGAGGCGATCCATTCAGGGTTGGTGAAACAGGGATTGCAATTAATCCTCAATGACTGAGACAGGCCATCATGCGGAGGCCTCAGATAACACCTGATTTCAGGAGTCAAAAGAACAGGTGGTTGGGGCCAACCCAGGGTAGACAAGATGGTGAGATGGTAGGGTAGGAGAGGATTCCCTGTCCACAGTGTGCCATGGCCTAAGGTATTTCTCTGAGTGACCCCTTTGCATTCTGGTGGTGGTTCTTACAGGGTTCCCCGGCTCCACAGCTCCTGGTCTCACCTCTTCTGGTTACACCCTTCACTGCCCTTGAATGTGGCAAACTTGAACCTCAGTTTGTCACCTTTTAGATGATGCTAAGTCACAGCTGCCTTATTGCAGGGTCTAGTATCTGTGCATTACACAGCATTTAAAGATAGTGAGGTGTTGATATCACCACCCAAAGTACCAGGCCAGAAGGGGCTGCCTGGGACTGAGGTTCATTGAAAAGAAGGAGAAGTCCTGAGATGAATATCGGTAAATCCTGCGTAGTGGAGGCTGCAGATCGCTTCTCTATCGACTTCACTTGAGACTCCACTTGGGCCAGCACGAATGCTTAGTTCCAGTTCCTAATTAAGCCACTCCGAAGCATGCGTGCTCAGTACAAGAAGCGGAGGATCCTTCAAGGTGCTGATGTGGAACTCTGTTGATTCTCTTCTGTTTTAAAGCCAGGTCCAGGCACACTAACTTGTGGCATCCCACCTCCAGGCCTGTATGGCTCTCTTCCATGTTTTAAGTGACACACTCTGGTAAGGCTCAGATGTTTCCCATATTAGCACAGTCAGTTAGTAGAGGCACTGACCAATAGGAAAAGAGGAGCCTGCTGTGGTGCCACATACCTTAATCCCAGCACTTGGGGTGTGGAGATAAGAGGGTAAGAAGTTCAGTGCAAGCCTCCAATGAAAACTGAGTTTCAGGTCAGACTCATTAGACTCTGTCTCCATAGGAATAAAGAAAAGGAAAAAGACTGTTCCTCCTCCTCCTCTCTCTCTCTCTCTCTCTCTCTCTCTCTCTCTGTGTGTGTGTCTGAGTGTGCATGCACACATATGTATGTCTGTCTTTTACTGTCCCTCTCTCCCCAGTATCACTCTGTGGAAAATCAAGCCCACTAAGTCAGTCTCCCACTATGCTCGTCTTCTAGGTGGCATGCTTTTCATGTTCTTTGAATTGATTATTTTATTTATTGGACTATTTTCATTTTATGTGGTAAGTGACAATGACCCACATAGGCTCAGATATTTTTAAAACCTGGCTCCCCATTTGTGGCCCTGTTTGGGTAACTATAAGAGGTGTGGCCTTGCTGATAGAAGTACGTCATTGAGGGGCAGGATTTGTGTTCTTAAAAACCACATGGCATTCTGACTTCTGTTTGTATTTGAGACGTGAGTTCTCGGTTGTTCCCAGTCACCATAGCTGCCTATGCAGCACCTCTCTGCCACGACAGTAATGGACCCTTATCCATTTGGAACTATATACCCCAAATAGACCATTCCTTCCATAAATTACCTTGGTCTTGTTTTTATCAGAGAAGAAGAAAAAGAACTAAGACAGAACTTGGTGCCAGGAGTGGGAATTTGCTGTGACAGACCTGACCATATGTTTGGGCAGGGATTGCGATGGCACTGGAACTTTGGTCTGGAAAAGCCAATGGCAGATCAGAGCTCAGTGGTTCTTCTGGGAGAGATGGGAAGGAAAGAAAGATGAGAGCGAGGCAGGTGATGGGGGTCTGCCTTGAGAAGGTCCAAAGGGAAGCGAAACCTCTACCTGGGCCATTTTGTGATATTTTGAATTAGTAGTCAGTGTTGTCTGGTCAGCTGGAGCTGAAGAATAGCTGTGATTGCCAGAGACCAGCACCAGTGAGGTGAAACCACTGATTCCCTCAATCAGTGCGGGTTAACTGGAACTGAGAAATTAGCAGTGATTGAGAAGAGACCAGAGTCACTGAGGGTCAGCACACAGATGCTGTGGTCCAGAGGGCCTAAGGCTCCATATCATACATTCATCTGACCTTAGTAATGAGTAAAAGTCACCAAATAGTACTGGGTTTTATATAAATTTTATTAGATTATTCATTTCATTTTACTTGTGAGAGTTTTGCCTGTATGTATGTTCTGCAATAAGTTCTTGGTGCCCACAGAGATTAGAAAAGGGCATCTGATCCCCTGGAAATAAAATCAGAGAAGATTTTAAACTACCACATGGGGACTGGAAATCATTCCATAGCCCTCTGCAAGAGCATGAAATGCTCTTAACCACTGAGCCATCTCCTCAGTCTCCAGGGTGGTCTTGGTTTTGAAGGTGTAAACAGGTCACGGACAGGAACTGGGGATTGGCATTATGTAGCAAGAATGGAGCCCTGACGAGAGGCCACTGGTGAGGGTATAGCCTCAGTTTCAATGAGGACCCCAGGACATTGGAGATACCAGTACCATGCGTAATCACTGCCAAAGACAGCGGCAGATATGAGGTGGAGACTGGCCTAAGCTGAAGAAACATGCTATTTTTTCTGTAAATAGTTGATTTAGCTGCCCAGGCTCTTGGAGCTCAGGGAATTATAAGTGGGTCCCAGATATCAAGCAGTTTTTACACTGTTGAAGTGTCATTGTGATTTTATTTGATTGTGATGGTGCCCTTATTTCTCCCTTTTGGAGCAAGAAGTATTAAAATTGTTTGTTTTAACTCTTATTTCACAAGAACCCACAGTTGCAAGACTTTGGACTTTGAAAGAAACACTGGGTTTTTAAGCAGAACTGGATGTTTTATAGTTTGGAATTTTTGAAGATGCGGGACTTTTTACATTGTTTGGGTTCTGTGTTGTGATATTAATGTCAATGTGACAGCTTGGGAACAAATTAGAAAAGGAAGGCTATGGTTTAATACTGATGCATTTATGAATCAAGTTGATGAGTGGACCTTTGTGCTGGTTAGTTTTTATATCAACCTGAAAAAAACTTAGACCTCTCTGCAGAGAAGAAGTCTCAACTGATGGATTTCTTCTCTCAGGCCTGTAAGCAACTCTGTGAGTCATGTTCTTGATTACTGAATGGTATGGGAGAACACAACCCACTGTAGGCTATACTTCCCCTATGCACTGCACTTGGTCCTGGGAAGTATAAGAAAGAAGGCTGGGCAAGTCATGGGGAGCAAGCCAGGAGCAGTATTCTTCTTCTGTGAATTCTGCTTCAGTTCCTGCCTTCAGGTTCATGTCTTGAGTTCCTGCTTTGGGTTTCCTCTGTTATGAATTGTGACCTGGAGGTTGTAAGACAAAATAAAGCCCTTTCTACCCCAACTTTGATTATGTCAGTTTTTGTCAAAGAAAAAGAAAACCGAAACAAGTCCCTGAGTCTCACTATGAACAATGAACAGTGTTGTGATTTCCAGCTGGACCAGTGAAGATAAAAAAGGGAATCAAAGACCTTGTATCTATAGAACTTAGGGATGGAAGGGATGATGCGGTTGTCTCTGTGGAAAGATTCAGTGAGTCTAAAAACAAAACCAGAACTGACAAGTGACAATGCCAAGACCCCAGGCTGTCACATTGTCCCTGTCATGGTGGAACAAGCCAACTGCAAATGATCCCAGCACAAAATGGTTTTCTCAGCTGATATCATGCAACCCTCTATTAATGTCTCTAGCTCTCCCTACACTTGTGTTTTTCAGTGTTCACTGTATTAAATATAACTTCTCACTCTATTGTGTGCTCCTGTATCCTGATTACTTAATTATATGTTATTATGAGTGGAATGTGCCATGAGGAAGCCCAAATGGAACAAGGTGGACCCTAACTATGGGCATGGGGAGTTATAGATTCAATGAAAGTGTCTGAGTTAGCCTCACAAAGGGGACATTTAAACATATCAAAATGAGTCATGAATAAGGAAGTGAAAGATGACTCTGAGAGGGAGAAGCATCCAGTGAGGACTGGAAGGGGCAGAGGGAGTCTTACTGTGCCAGGAACAGACTCTAGGGCAGGGAAGATGGAACACCTGAACAATGACAATACCAGTAGGCATGCTAATATGGAAGGGGTTCTGTGGTGGTTTGAAAGAAAATGATCCCCAAAGAGAATAATACTATTAGGATGCGTGGCCTTGTTGGAGAAAGTTTGCCACTATGAGGGCAGGCTTTGAGTTTTCCTATGCTCAGGATACTGCCCAGTGTCAGTTGACTTCCTGTTACTGAAAGATGTAGGATTGAGCTGCAGAGATGGCTCAGAGGTTAAGAGCATTGCCTGCTCTTCTAAAGGTCCTGAGTTCATTTCCCAGCAACCACATGGTGGCTCACAACCATCTGTAATGGGGTCTGGTGCCCTCTTCTGGCCTGCAGGCATACACACAGACAGAATATTGTATACATAATAAATAAAAAAAGATGTAGGATTCTCAGCTATTCCTCCAGCACCGCATCTGCCTGCATGTTGCATGCTTCTACCATGATGATAATGGACTGAACCTCTGAAACTGTAAGCCAGCCCCCTCAATGAAATGTTTTCCTTATAAGAGTTGCTGTGGTCATGGTGTCTTCTCACAGCAATTAAAAACTCTCCTAAGACAGAAGTCAGTACCAGAGATTAGGGTACTGTTGTGATAGGCCAGACCATTGTTCAGGTGTTGTTTTCTTACACTGTTATATGATAGCCTTTTGACACTTCAGTGTTTTCTGTGGTTCTGCAGAGTTAGGTGTTGTGCTCACTAGGTTTGTAGGGTTCCTTTTTTTTTTTTTTTTTTTGGTTTTTCGAGACAGGGTTTCTCTGTGGTTTTGGAGCCTGTCCTGGAACTAGCTCTTGTAGACCAGGCTGGTCTCGAACTCACAGAGATCCGCCTGCCTCTGCCTCCCGAGTGCTGGGATTAAAGGCGTGCGCCACCACCGCCCGGCGGTTTGTAGGGTTCTGGCTAACCCTCACATCCAACAAGTATAGACCACCTCAGTCTCCATCAGGCACTTGAAAGAGGTTTCTGCCTTTCAGATTCCAGGCAGAGAGAGGCAAAGAAAGGACAATACGTGAGGGTAGGAGCTAGAGAGCTGTTGAGTTAGTAACAATCAACAGCCTCTCAGGAAAAGATGATGCCTTATGCTCATCCTTTAGAATCTAGGTCCCATTCAGATGGCAGTTTCTGGATCTTTGTTTATCATTCAAAATACAGAGTCATTTCTCTCTCACTGTGACACCATGTCTCCATGAGGTAGTGTCCACACAGACTAGGAGCACTGGGCAAACAACACCAAGGGCAGTGAATAAAAATGACTAGGGGGGATGTAACTGGTACTGTCTTGCTTGAGAGATGATGATGATGATGATGATGATGATGATGATGATGATGATGATGACTTAGTTGTAGTCTTCACCAGGTCACTAACTACTTGGTTCCTCAGAGGATTTCCCCCAAAGTCACCACCAGAGCAAGATCCCCATGGGAATCTGCATACACTTCAATTTATAATAATCTACTCTGCCCATCCCAGTAGCTTCTCAAATTCTGAAGCCATGTGGGTTGGTTCTCTATCCTACAGGAGTACAAGATACATGGTCCTTGGGGTCAGGTACCTACTGGGTCCCATAGCTCCTCGATCTTGTTATAGAACTTCTGGAAAGTTGTAGGAGACTTCAGAGAAGCCCATTCTGAATCCAGAATGGCTCCTTAAGGCTTTACTTTGGTTTAGGGTGGAACAGAAGGGTCCTAGCAAGACTGTGGTACGATAGGTAGTAAGTATCCTGGATAAGATGCTTTGGTTTCAAAGGGTGTATCTTAGTGTCGTATGGTCCAAGGAGAAAGGTACTCCAGGAAGGGCACTTCTGTCTATTGGTGGCAGAGTTGACTCAAGATTTAAAGTTCTGATGGGTAGTTGTGACAGAAATAGAGCAGAGATTAGGGTCCCTCCTTCTAGCATGGGAGTAGCAGTCATGGTGTGTCTCATAGAAAATAGATAACACTCACAGAACTTCCTTCCCACAGATACCGTGAAGATGCTTCTGGGCACTCATGTTCCTCAAGCATAGCCTGTCACCTTGACCAGGGAGATCACTAAGCACATTACTGGGTGTGTTGGGTGGGAGATGAAGCCACATGGAGACCATTGTATGGGAAGGATTCAGTGGAAAAAGGACAGATTCCCAGGTGTCCTAAGATTTTGTTTGGGGCCACATACTTGAACGGCTGCTCACACCTACACATGCAGTGTCTGTCATGTGTCAATATGACATGATTCAAGCAACACAGAACTCAGGTACTGAGGAGTCTAAGCTGTACTAAGTTTCTTCGAGGGGGAAACTTACCATTGAGAACCTCAAGAATACACATTTCTGTAGAAACAAAGAATAAACTGGGAATGAGGAGGTGCAGTGGGTAAAGATCCAGACCCCATCACACACGCAGCTTAGATGTCATCATGACCAGTACTTGAAGCATGGCCCTGTTGTCCTTGTGGGAGAAGAGAAGGGCAAATGGTGACACAAACAGACATTGGGGACGTGGAGAAATACAAGAGTCACTTTCAGTACAGGAGGACATGGGGAGGGGTATGGGCAGGTTTACATAACTAGAAGGACTCATGGTCTTGTTGGTGGACTTAGGCTCTCTAAAGTCAGCAGCTCATCTCTCTACTTAGGCATAATGATATTTGCTTAATGGTGGTATCACAGTCTTGGTGGAATCATCATTGTGGGGCCACATCCTCCTTTTGGAGGCTTTAAAGATCACTGTTAGGAACCACTACCATGATTCACTGCAGAAAACTTAAACATTTTCAATGGCATATGCAACAGTTCTCAAGGAGGTTAAAGGAAATTTGTTATGTTACCTGATAGAGACTTAAACCTGAAAATCATGTACAGAACACTAGATGAAGCCTTTTTCTAGAATTAATTAGAATTAATTAATTAGAATATTATCTATATGATAATATAATGACAAAAATTTTAAATGTATATATTAATCTTATAAATTATGAGATAATATTTATACATTAAGAAATGTTTTAAACAACCAAAACAAAACCAAAGATTATGAAATTAGTGGTAATAGAATGTTTGTTTGTTTCTTTCTTTCTTTTTCTTTATTTTTTTGTTTTTTTTTTTAGTTGTTGAAAAGACATTTCTGCCTCCTCCCCATTTCCCATTTCCCTCCCCCTCCTCCCACACATTGCCCCCTCCCCCAACTCTCTGTCCCCTCTCCCCCTCCCCCCCACTCCATTCTCCCTCCCTCTCGAGAATGAAGAGCAGTCCAGATTCCCTGCCCTGCGGGAAGTCCAAGGTCCTCCCACTTCTATCCAGGTCCAGGAGGGTGAGCATCCAAACACGCAGGCTCCCACAAAGCCAGTTCATGTATTAGGATCGAAACCTAGTGCCATTGGAAGTCAGGACCACGAGGGGTGCACCCACCCACTGTGACAGTGGAACTGATCTATTGGGAGCTCACCAAGGCCAGCGGGACTGGGACTGAATAAGCATGGGATGAAACCGAACTTTCTGAACATGGCGGACAATGAAGGCTGATGAGAAGCCTAGAATAGTTTCTTAATTTTGGTTTTAGTTCTATCCCATTTATTCCAGAAGCTATTGAGGCTCTAGCCGTATAAAGCAGTCAAAAACTCTGTGTCCTCTGTGGGTCAGGGTTTCATCTCCAACCGTGGGATGTGGGTTTTCTACTATACTGATCATCTTAGGACCTTATGATAGGACATATGGAAACCCTGTACTCCCGTGGTACAACTCAGGTTCATTCCACACCTTTTGGCCTGATGTGAGACCCATAGGGTCCATTAAAGCCTGTTGTGAATCCACAGATGTGCAACTATCTTAAAACCTAGAGCCTCTGATCTAGCAAAAGCTTTTGCTACCTTTTCTGATTGACACAAGGCAAGCCCTCAAGGAGACCTCAAGTCTGGTTTGCTTTGAATAGGTAGCAAGAGTCATGCATAGAGGCCAGAGTCCCATATGGGCCCAGAGCCATAACTGATACACCTTGTTCTGGCCACAGTCCAGCTCCCTCTCCAGCACAAACTCTGTTTTGTGCCACTCCAATCCGATGTGCTGATACCAATCTGATCACAGCTCTACCGGGAGGTTCTAGTCCTAAAGGTACCTTTGTGCCTCTGTGGACCAAACCTGGACAGCTTCAAGAATCTATAAACAATATTAATGAGCACTCTATGACAAGCCCTGGGCTTTCCTGGGAAGCTGCCATAATCCTATCCTGTAAGTTGCTGCTAACAGGAAGCCTGAAATCCTGTGTGAGAGGATGGGACCAGTGTTCTTCAGGACCAGATATTAGTGAGCAACCTGGGAGTCTCTGCACCCAGAGTGCCAAGGACTTTGTGTACTTTGTCCTGCTGACCACACCATAAATACCTTCCACATCATTGTTTAGATCACTGATATCATCATTATGGCAGTGGTTTGTGCAGTGCTTCCCTTAGCAAAATCATGAAGAGTCACATGAAGATGATTGGCAGATGTGGTCTGCAGTCATGAGTCTTATGTGCAATATGAAGGGCAGCGCCTGCACTCTAAAATTGCTTCTCATCAGGTATCTAACTTTCCTTGTGTCCCAGTTGACTGAATTCTACCAAGTTCTTCAACTATGCTCACAGACACTTCTTCTTCTTTTTTTTTGTTTTTGTTTTGTTTTTCGAGACAGGGTTTCTCTGTGGCTTTGGAGCCTGTCCTGGAACTAGCTCTGTAGATCAGGCTGGTCTCGAACTCACAGAGATCCGCCTGCCTCTGCCTCCCGAGTGCTGGGATTAAAGGCGTGCACCACCATCGCCCGGCTTCACAGACACTTCTTAAGTTAATGATGAAAGATACCATCAGGAGATGGAAGGCCAGGGGTTTGTAGGCAACCATGGGAAGATAAGTAGTAGGACAGGAAGTTGAGGACTACTTATGGTAGATGCTCTCAGGAATCATTAGAACATGACGTTATGGTCAGCCCTGGGTAGACAGAGTTGGTATGGCATAAAGGATAGATTTCCTGGACCATCATGTTTCCATGTCTTAAGGCATCTCTTTTTATTCCTTCTCTTTCTTTCCGGTGGCAGGTAGTGCAGGAATCCCGAACTCCATGGTTTTAGCATTTATTACTTCTGGTCATGTCCCTCACTACCTTTGATTTTTAACCTCACTTTGGCTACTCCTTCTCTGTCCTGCTATTTCCTAGGTCCCTCACCACAAAGGACAGATTCTGAGCTTCACCCAGTATTAGCTGATAGAGTTTTGTTAGCACCTCCAACAGCACCAGGAAGAAGGTGAACTGGCTAGGACTGAAGTGTGCCTTAGTTAGGTTTCTATTGATATGGTAAAACATCATGTCAAAAGCAATAGGGGGAGAAAGTGTTTCTTTCGATTTACATTTAACAGTGTATCATTCAGTAAAGTCAGGGACAGGGTTCATGGTAAAAATTGATGCTGAGGCCATGTAGGAGTGTTGTTTACTCACCTGCTCCTTATGGATTGTTCACCCTGCTTTCTTACAGTACCTAGACCACAAACTCATGAGTAGCACTACCCATAGTGAGCCAGACACTTCCATATCAACTACCAATTAGAAAAATACAACACAGGCTCGTCCACAAGCCAATCTTAAAGAGTATTTCTCATTTGAAGTTCCCTCCTCCCAAATGACTCGAGCTTGTTTCAAGCTGAGATCAAATTAGTTAGAACTGGATGCATCTAAAACTCCTGGGGAGTGTCTGATATGAATACCAATAACACCTGGAGAATTACTTGCATTGTATGAAGTAGAGATCATTTTCCTAAATATGATTATGTTAATCTTTTTAAATTGATTTATTTTATATGCATAAGTTTTCCCCCTACATGTATGTATGTGCCCTACATGGCATAGGCATCGGCTCTTACTGGAACTGGAGTAACAGACAGTTTAGAGCTGCCCTGTATGCTCTGTGAATTGAGTCCAGGTCCACCACAAGATCTTTATGAGGATCTATATGTACTCTTAACCAATGAACTATCCCTCTGGTCCCTCATTTATTATTTGAAAAGTTGTTTTCCATAACTCTAAATGCTTGACTATAGAATGAACTCGGTTTGAAGTGTAAGTGGGTCAGTACAAAAGATAGACTTAAGTAACTGAAGATCACCATTTTTGTCCTCTTGAGTTTTTGAAGAAAGTGCCTGTCACAGTTGTCATAGCTCCATCTTCTGGTGCCTGCACGCTTCTTTTCTGTGCTTCTTTTCTTTCTTTCCAGTGATCAACTCTGTTGAAGTCCAGATGTGCTGTGAATTACTACAGTTTATTAAGTCTGTTCCTAATTGTATAAAAACAGTCTGGTGTGGTAGTGGACAGGCAAAAACAGGAAGATCAGGAGTTCATTGCCAGCCTTAGATTCATATTGAGTTTTAGACTCGCCTCAGCTACATTGGATTCTGTCTTTAAAAAAAAAAAAGGCAAAATCATTTAAACAATCAAAGTAGAAAGAAAAATTCGGTGCCATATTTATCAATCAATTCTGGAAAGTTATTTGGTAAAATTCTGGGTAATAACTGTCCAAAAGAGAAACCCTATCTAGAAAAACAAACATAAAAAGAACTGGTCAAAGAAGAGCTGTCTTTCCCTATGTTGATAATGAGCAATAATATTCCACCTTCTGCAGCTTCCAGGAAAAGTGAAGGGATGGGATCCTATGTGGGGATGGTCTGATTGTCTCTGTGAAAGGACCTATGGCATCTAAAACAAAACCAGAACTAATGAATGAGTTGGCCAAGGTCCCCAGCTGTAAAATCTTCCTGAAACCATGGTGCAACCAGCCATGTAAAACAGATCCTACTGCAAAATGGTTTCCTCCCCTGATTTTCTACAGCCCTCAGTTAGTGTCTCTAGCTCTCCTTACACTGTGTTGTGTTCATTGTATTCACTATCCCTGCTCAGTCTGCCGTGTGCTCCTGTATCCTGACTACTTAATTATATATTATTACAAGTGTGGCACATGCCAGGAGGAAGCCCCAAATGGAACAAGATTGAAAACAACTATAGGCATGAGGGATGTGTAGATTAAATGAAATTGTTAGAGTTGGCAGCACAAAGGGACATTTAAACACGTAATTGAAGGTGGCAAAGGTAATGAACCACGAATAGGAAAGTGGAAGAGAACTCCAGATGGGAGGGACATTCAGTGGGACTGGAAGGGGCAGAAGGAGCCTGGTTGTGCCTGGAACAGACTGGAGGGCATGTAAGATGGAGCAGATGGCAAACAGGGAGAGGAAAATGACCTGACCAGAAACCAGATTAGAGAGAGGGCAGAGCAAAGAGCAGTTATTTGTAGGCCACTGTGACAATTTCACTATTACTCTGAGTAAATGGAGACAAGGGGATGCTGTTGTCATGATGAAGACATACCTCATTGGCACAGAAAAAGAACAAGTGAAAGAAAACATAGTAAATGGAAAGACAACAGGAGTCAGAGAATATGAATAACTGTAACAGCCACCTTCTGAAGCGTTATTCAGCTTCCACTGAAGTTTCCAGGTTCTTCCTCCCCTTCAAGATTCCAGTGTTTTCCGATGTGAGGTGGGCACTTTCTCTGGGGTGAGACCCTGTGGGTGATACCACCTTCCCTTCAATATCCCATTGCTCTGTCATCTCTATAGCCACACAAACCAGGTGTGGTCTCTGGTAGTGTGTGCTGCATGCCCTACAGGCTTCCCCTTGGACTTCAAAGGGCTCATAGTACCTTCCCAGTCAGGCTACCTGCCTGGGTTCTCAGCTGTGATTGGTAACTCCTAGAGGGGGCAAAGAGAACTAGGGACCCGAGAAGTGTTGTTCAGCTTGTATGGCTATCCTCCATCCCCTGAAGGGATATTGGTGCAGACTGGACAGACAGGTGTCCCATATTAATCATGAGTCATTGTTTTTTACTGTTTTGTTACACTTTCCAAAAAGACTTTATTGATCTAGTACATGCATGCAAATCATACTGCAATTGCCAAAAGTCTTAGCTTCCAGAAAAGTTCTGATCTTGAGGTATGAATAGTGGAACCCATGGAATAGAATTGTATAAACATGACATGTTGACCCAACTTTGAGGGGACAACTGGAGAAGGCCAGTTATTCTCCAGTGATCCCAAGTAGATATTGAGTCCAACCCCAACCACAGTCATGGTTACTCTCTCACTCTGGGACATACACACAGCTCTGATTACACTAGAATAAGAGACACTGTGCTCTGGAGCACCACAACTTTGTCAACACACACGGAACCCAATAAACCAGATACATACCCAGTGGCCCTAGATCCAACTCCCCAACACCCTATCCCACAGACGAGCTACCCTGTGACCCAGCCTCCCAAGCTGCTCTCTGCACTGAGTTCCACAAGATGTCCTCATTTCCCTGAGGTCACTGTGGGGCTGGCCACTAAAGTGCATTCCTCCTCGTAACACACCCTGATCCAGGAGCGCCCTCTGGTGAGTTTCCACAGGAGAGAGCTCAGTCTCTTACCCCATCTACTGGCTCCCAAGCAAAATCTCTTCAACACACATGAATCCTGTGTCTGAATCCTGGCAGGATGAAACCCTTCTGAGGTCCAAGACTGTTCCATTTTGTAATCAGCTATAAAGAAGGGATGCACCATGTCACTATCTCCATCCAATTGTCTATGTTTCCTCAGTGGATCAAGGCCAGCCTGTATTCACAGTGTGGTCCAGTGTACAGGGATATTCTGGTTACCAGTCAAAGTCCCCACTCATTTTCACAATGCCCAAAGAAACCAAGCACAAGGAGTCTCACCCTAGATATCAGATGCAAGACCATTTAATCTGTTGTTGTTTGATATCTGTCTTAGGTGCCATAGTAAAGAGAAAGAAACTCACCAAGATGCTAAGCCTTCATTTCTCAAAGGAACAAAGGAGTTCAACTTTCCTGGAAAAGACTGACACCCAGTTATCTCACTCCAGTTCCTTTATTAAAATATTCGTAAGGATAATTGGGGCTGGGAAAGGGACCAACTACCAAAGTCATTTTGTTCTTGCTACCCATGAGAGCAGACAGCCCACACAAGTCTCAGTGCCTTTTGATTATGGCTAGTTCTTATCGCTATAAGAACCCCAGGTTTGCCAGGAGTGTCTTAGGTCCAAGGTAAGTGTAGCTGCAAGCTCTCATGTAGCACCAAGTGCAGAATTCTCCAAAGAGACCTTTATTGAAGGTTTAAACATTATTAAAACAATTTCTTAGTCTTTACCTATTAACCCAAAAATAGCAAGGCTTTGCTGGAACACTTCACTCAAGGCCAGACACAAAGGCTTTACTATACATTTTACTACACTATGTGATACAGCACCTGAGTGGATGAGCATCGTGGGAGCCTTACAACCCCTAGGTAGTTTTTTCATGCCAAGGATCCAGAGGAATGGAATACCACCTGCTTCTTGCACAAAAGGAGATGATGCAGAGCTCCTGGACAGGCATGTTGTGGAGCACTGTCCCCAAAGAATAACACCCACCAGAACTGCCAACAGCAACTGTGGTTATTCAAGAAACTATTGAGATAAATACCATCCAGGAATCCTTACATAAGGGGGAATGGGGCATCATCAGACCCTCACCTGAGTTTCTATCACAAATCAAGAGATTTAGACTTTACATAAGACAGTAATAAAAAGATTTTAATCAATTGAGGAACTTGTCAGACTGACTGATAAGCAAGGAGAGGAGGTACAGGCAAAAGACAATAGTAAATATTTAGCATCACCAGTACCTCTCAGAGTCAGAGATGACTTTAGGTACTTATTCTGTTACTATCTCTGAAAAGCCAGCAAATACTCAATACCTAAAAGGATATACAGAATGTAAATGGGAACCTATACATATGAAAGATCTATAAGATACTAAGCAAGCAGCAGTATCTTATGGCATGTATTCATCATATGTTACAGAGCTGGTAAAGACATTGGCTTTAATAAATAAGGTCACTCTGCATGATTGGCTTCAATTAGTCTCAGTTGTACTGGAATATGGTCCACAGCTACAGCGGAAGTACTACTAGAGAGAGGAGGCTAAGGCCCTTGAACATCAAAGTAGAACCAGAGGATTTGAGGCCTCCAAAGATCAAATCTTGGTGAGGGCCTTTATGCTGATCTGGACAGCCAAGCTACATACAATGAACACATCTTGTTCCTATGGTGTACA
Organism: Neodon shergylaensis; assembly: GCA_025134845.1. Classification (NCBI taxonomy): domain Eukaryota; kingdom Metazoa; phylum Chordata; class Mammalia; order Rodentia; family Cricetidae; genus Neodon; species Neodon shergylaensis. The sequence continues at coordinate 39,649,587 of JABTXL010003523.1, read as the reverse complement.
GAGGACTTGAATGCTTGATACACGATTCAAGAACTAGGAAGAAGTATTGAATCATGTGCTAAGGTCATACAAGGTTATACAAGGGAACATTTTAGTGACTTTTGCAAGAAAGATTAACTAAAGCTGTACAAATAAGGCTAACAGATCCCGAAACTAGATGAGTACTTACTAAATCTCTGACTCTTGAAAATGGCAGTTTAGTATGCAAAAAGGTACATGGATCTTTAAAGGTCAGATCAGCACCAATGGATGAATGGATCCTGCACACAGACAATGTTAAATCATTTGACTATAATATCGAGGCTTGGGTAGGAAAAGTGATTTCCAAAGGTATGAAAAGACATCAAAATACCAAATGTTTTAATTGTGGTAGAATAGGCCATCTGAGAAGGAGTTGTAGACCAGGCATTCCTAGAAATAATTCTTCTAGGAATCACAAAAATAGAAGGCCTCAATCTTCTGAATTATGTAGAAGATGCAGCAAAGACCAACATTGAACCAATGAATACAGATCAAAAAGAGAAGACAAGACAACCTGATACCATTGAGAAACTACTTGGTGGTAGTGGGGGCTCTCACAGGCCCCCATGTCAAACATGGTCCAGTCATCCCCAGTCACTGTGGAGGATTTGCATCCCCAGGAAAATTATATATATATATATATATATATATATATATATATATATATATATATCAAGAATTGAGTAAATAAGAAGAAAGGGAAAACTGGTGTGTGCTAAATGATCTGAAGCTTGTTTCTCATCTCTGGCTCTCAGGTAGTAACAAGCAGAGAGGGCATTTAAAGAAAGAAAGAGAGAAAGAGTAGACAGACATGCACAGGTCTTTGGAACAAAGAAAAAAGTAGAGAGAGAATCAGAGCCGCCAGTGATCAAGAAAGCAGATTCATTGCAAGTGGAAGAGAACAGATCCACTGCAGGTGGAGTAGGTGAGTGGGGTCCCTGAGTGAAGTGAGTGCTCTGGAAGGCCCTGTTAAAAAGCATGCCACTATGCAAACATTCCACATGCAACAGAGCCAGTATAAAAGGAATTTAAAAAAGCATAGCTAATAGCATAAAGGCAATTGATAGTTGATGTAACTGCTCTGGTTGTGGGGCCAGGCTGCTGTCTGCACAGCTTGGTTAGGGGTGGAACTGCATGAGTCTGAGGCTCCTCCCTGCCATAGTCACCACCTGGGGCTGAGTGGCATAGGAGTAGCTTAGTAAAGATGGTGGTTAAGACATCCAACATGCCCTTAGCCAAGATGGCACCTGTCCATGTGTTGTAAATCCTTCCATTTATTCATCCTCTGGCAGAAGTTAGAAAGAATCCATAAAACTTGGGGATATGCTTTGATGAGCTTGTTTCCCACAGGTGAGGCAGAAAGATAAGCCACTGGCTCAGGTCATACTCTGGCTTGTTAGTCAAAAGAATGAGTACCTGGGCAATACGCCTGAAAGATGTGGAGTCCAAAAAGGCATGAAGTCAGAGGCTTGAAGCCAAAAGGGCTGGAGCCCAAAAAGAACCCTAGGTTGTGGAGGCCCAAAAATATAAGTCTATTTTCACCTTGGCTGAATGTCAGAGAGTTTTAGCTTGTTCAAAGTTGTTGGCAATAAGTGTGGCTACATGTCCTGACCTAGTTTCTTGGTCATTTTGACATATAGGTAGATCCAGGTAGAGCCACTCCACCCTGACCAACAGTCAGGATATTTAAGCACACTTCTGTTCCTTCTTTTGAAATGGGAGGTTTGACATTGGGAGTGATGCCTTCAGGGTACTTGGTCTCGGGCGAGTTCACTGCCTAAACAACAGAATGCTTATGACTTGATGTCTCAAAGTATTGAGACAGATAACTGTTCTGGTTGTCCTTTGTACCATAGTAGAGCAGTCTTTTGTCTTCTTCCCCCTGTGGTGTTGGGGTATAAAAGCGTATGGAAAATTAAATGCAGGTGGATTCTAGTATTCACTGGAACTCCCTCCTGGCACTACTTTCTGTTTTATTGTTTTCATTCGTGTCTTTGTTCACTTTTAAGTAATCCTCATGCCACTACCCTGGTAAAGTATACTTGTAGAAGCTGGTTCCTGACAATAGGTCCAAGAAATGAAGGCACTACTCAGTGAGGGTAGGGCTGATGCTAGGGCACTAGGCCCGAGAAGACTTATTGGTCCGAGAAATGAAGGCACCACTCAGTAAGAGCGGTGCTAATACACTAGGCCTGAGGTCCTTGCCCATGGGAAATTTGTCAGAGGTGATTGTTGGTGAAAGGGATCAGCTGTAGTCCTGAAGGCAGTGACCAGGGGGAGGGAAACTCACCAATTTTAGCTGGTTTTGTATGAAGTGATACAGCAGCTGGGTAGATGGGAAATGGGCAGTTGTAGAGGGTCATTTAGGGTCCCCAGGGTCCTCAAGCTGACCACCCACAGCAAGAGGGAACATGGAAGGAGCCTGGTAGAGTCCAGCACGGATGTAATGATACGCAGATGAGAGACACCTTGATGAGTGAGAGCCAGAGGCCTCACAGTGGGTGAGAGACGAATATGCCCCGCAGACAGAGCTTGAGTGCAGAGAAGGGTAAAGGAGAGGGAAGAGAGAGAGAGAGAGAGAGAGAGAGAGAGAGAGAGAGAGGAGAGAGGAGAGAGGAGAGAGGAGAGAGAGAGAGAGAGAGAGAGAGAGAGAGAGAGAGAGAGAGAGAGGCAGAGACCTGATTGCCTCTTCAGAAGAACAGCGGGAATGGGTGGAGCTTGTCTCTTAAAGGGACCTTTTGCACCTGCGTACAGACTACTTAGTGATGTAGTAGACAACGGACCCTGGGATGACTAGAATACTGCCTGTGTGCATCTTGCCAGGTGATGGGCCAGCATTATGCTTGAATCCTCACATGACCAATGACGGAAGCTGGGATAATCTTGCATGATGACTCCTTTTTCCATTCCAGGAATTCAACTTCCTGACACTGTTATTTGCTTTAATTTTTTATGCTATTTTTTTTTAATATTTTGAGACCAGGTCACTTGCAGCCGAGACTGTCCTTAAGCTTGATAAGAAACTAGCGGTGACCTTGAGCTACTCATCCTCTGCCTCCTCCCAACCACCAGGTGCTGTGAGTACAGGTGTGTGTTCCTAGATCCTATTTAACAGCATTTTAAGGTTGCTTGTTTGTTTGTTTGGTATTTGGTTTTCTCTCTCTGTCTCTCTGGCATGGACCTATGAGCACTGCCTGTGGGAAGAAGGCAGGACACAGTGGAAAGGTCGGAAGAGGTCACAGGAACAGGACAGTGGAGTAGACAGGGAACACAAAGCATGCTCTCAGTGAAGACATCCTTGTGGAGACATTTTGGCTCTTCTCGAAATGGAGATGGAAGCTTCTATGGAGTTTAGAGAAACAAGAAGAGGAAGGCACCCAGGAAGCTCCCAACAGGAATGAGCATTGGACCTTCTCCATCTTAATATCCAGATCTGTACCTTACTTTACCTGTTCTCTTAAAGACTCCCAACTCTCAGCTTCCAGCACCAAATATCCCAAACTTGAATGTGAATGAAGACAGAGAGGCATTGAAGAGGACATAGAGAAGCCCCTAGAGGCCATGGGGGTCCTCCAAGTATCCAACAGAGAAACCACTCAAGGGACAACTCTAGCCACTGGGGGAAGAATGTCCTGCGGGTGCCAGGAAACCACAGTCCACCATCCTGGCAAACATGAGACTGACCTAGAACAGGCTGGTAGAATGGGGCTGAGCTATTAGTGAGCTATTTGGAGGTGGTGGCAGAGTAAACTCACCAGTGAATGCTGGAACACAAGGAAGTGCCCTATGCTGAAATGGGGACCAAGGAAAGGAGCCAGGACATTGGACGAGAGGGTTGAGGGGCAGGAACCTAACAGGGACAGAGAGGATAGACACAGGCATCCTGAAAGGATGGGATGAGAGTGGTTCTCAGCACATGGTGGGATGGAACCAGCCTCTGGATAAGGGCAGAGCAAAACCAAAAACAAGATCCTGGACTCGGGGGGGGGGGGGTGTCTCATGGTGAAGCAAGAAAGGTAACCAAGAAAACTCACAAAATAGATACAGTCCACAAGAGTGGAAGCCCCACCCTTCAGTGATGCTCCTGCCTGGACCCACCAGTAAGACAGAAGCTGGGCATTCACCCAGAGCCCACAAGAGCATCAGCAGCAGAGACCTGCCTGAGCTCCCTGGTCCATTCCTCTGTCTGTTCCAGAGACCCCCATCACGGGACAACAGCAAATGGCCCTGGAAGTTCCACCTTCTTTCTATGAAAGTCCAAACAGCCCCATGGGAAGAGCTCTGAGGAAAGAAGGTTCTAGATAGAGTCACAAGTCCAAAGTCAACTGTGAGCACAAGGCATCCCAGCGTGACGCAGACTAACTGGTCAGAACCTTAGAAAAACAGCACAAAAGCATCCACAACAAAAGAACACTCATCCATCATGGCCCTCAGGGCTGAGCAAAGTAACCATTTTGGCGGAGGCCTCTGACTACAGAAACTGAAAGGGTGGAGCCTCTATGAGACCCCAAAGTCTCCACAGCTTGACCTGCCAACAGAAGCCTGGGGGGTTAGGAGGGAAGTTAGTTACCAGACTCTGATTTTCTGCCAGAGCCTGTCTCTCCCATGAGTAAGGCTGAAATCATTTTTAATTAGAGAGAAACATTTCCCTGGGCTTTTCCAATACGAATAACGCTGCCAGCTGTGACAGAAAAGCACACCCAGAGCTTCAGAACTTCTTACATGTGAAGCCTTAGATCTGAGCAAGAGATAAGCAGACCCCGTTTCCCTGACGTCTACAGGCTCTAGCAGGCACTGCCTCAGGACCACACGGGTCAGGCTGTGAAGGCTCCCTCTCCCACAGCAATGCTCTTTCTTCCGTTCCTCTCCCATTTTCCTCTCTCGGGATCCCTGATGCTATATGGGAGGAAACTGCTGGTCCTTAGGTGTCCTGAGTCAGGAAAACGACAGATGCCCAGAAATTAGAGACTTCAACTGTCAAAGGGCAAATCTCCCCAACCTCACGTGAATACACCTGAGATGGCTTTCCTTCACACCACCCTGATGTGGGAGTGTCATATATGAATCTGTTGATTTCATTGGTTAAGTAATAAAGGAACTGCTTGGCCCTCATAGGTTAAAACATAGGTGGGAGGAATAAACAGAATAGCATACTGGGAGGAAGAGGAAGTGAGCTCAGACCTGACAGCTCTGCTCTCGGGAGCAGAGAAGCCATGCTCCAGTCTCCCGGACAGAGGTGAGCAATGAAGCTCCAATCCAAGATGGACGTAGGCTAGAATCTTCCCGGTAAGCGCACCTTGGGGTGCTACGCAGATGATTAGAAATGGGCTAGTCCAGGTGCGAGAGTTAGCCTAGAAGAGGCTAGATAGAAATGGGCCAAGCAGTATTTAAATGAATACAGTTTGTGTGTTGTTATTTCGGGGCATAAGCTAGCCGAGCAGGTGGCTGGGGTGCTGGGGACGCAGCCCCGGCCGCTCCTATTTCAACACCACCCCATGGCTGCAAGATGCCTTCCTCACTTGCCCACAGAGCATGATTTCCCTGACCCAATTCTTCCTAAAGGGCCCAGCCACGACAGGTTCAACAGAGACCGCCCATGAATGGACCATCCAAGGGGAAAGCACCTAACGTTCCAAAGGAAACACCTAATATTCCGACCATGGTAGATAGGATTACCTGATGTCCCTCAGCCCAGCACACTCAGCAGTACACCCCTAGACAAATGCCAGTCACTCAGGTGTCCTAACCTTAGAAATCCCTCACCCCAACTGAGCTTGGGGCTCTGATTGTGTTAATGTGTTGAACACACAGAGAGTCCAAATTTGAACTTGAATAAAGGCTTTTTGCTTTTACATACAGGACTCGATCTCCTTGTTGGTTTTTGAGGGACTCCATGATCTGGGCATAAAGCTTCCCTTTCTCAAAAGTCATAAAGTTGGTTTCCTTGATTTTCTGGGTTGACTGAACCCCCCTTTCTTAAATACCATAATCTCTGGGAATAAATGACTCTCCTGGCCACCAAAAAAAAAATCTGTCTGTATCCTCTATCTTACATTCTGTAGATCCACAGAAGGTGCCCAAAGTTCGAGAAATTCGCCAACCGCAGAAGAGAAGATAAGACACCACGGTCTACTTCCCATGTGTTGGAGATATTCTCAGTGTCTCACAAACACACAAGGAATCGAAGTCAACCTATCAAGGCAACTTCCTTTTGCAAGAGAACGCCCCACCACACAAATATTTTTTCTTTTTTTTTTATTTAATTTTTATTTATTTATTAAAGATTTCTGACTCTTCCCCGCCACTGCCTCCCATTTCCCTCTCCCTCCCCCAATCAAGTCCCCCTCCCTCATTAGCCCAAAGAGCAATCAAGTTTCCCTGCCCTGTGGGAAGTCCAAGGACCACCCACCTCCATCCAGGTCTAGTAAGCCCACCACACAAATATTGAGCAAGCACACCAAGCAGGAAGTTCACTTGTTTTTGTGGTAACACGGGGCATGAATGAGCCTTATCCCATTGGTAGGAGCCAGACCTCGGAATGGATGTGATTGGCTAATTCATAATTGCTGAGAAAGGGAAGGCTATGATAGGAAGTTGTCTCAGGAGTGACCAGGGCTTGGCAGAGAGCACATACATGTGGTGTCAGGATGGTGGAGATTTATTAAATAACGGCCATTGGCAGTTTATCAGGCTTTAAGAGAAAAAAAGAATTCTTGCCAGGTGTGTTGACAGGAAAAGGGGGCGGATCTCCATGAGTTCCAGGCATCCCTGTTCTAGGAGCAAATTCCAGGTCTGCTGTTGTGGGGACATTCATCAAAGAAGACTGGTCAGACATGGGTTTAAGCCAAAAGAAAGACTTTACTAGTTGGCCTGTGACTAAACTGAGTGTTTGGGATCCCAGTGTAGCCCTGAGCCTTTCTCGGGGTGATCTTTTAAGTACAAAAATCATATTCTGGCCAATGGGTGGTAGCACACATCTTTAATATCAGCATTTGGGAGGGCAGAGACAGGCAGACGTCTGTGAGTTCAAGCCTGCTCTATAAGCGAGTTCTAGGACAGTCAGGACTATTATACAGATAAACCTTGGCCCAGAAAAAAAAAGCTAGCACTATACTCTGGGTTTTCTGGGTTGATACACTTCAGTTAATAAGAACACTCAGTCAAAAGCAGGATTACAGAAGCTAAAAAGCAAGGTTAGTACATTCTGAGAGCTTTGATGGATCGGGCCTTTGTTTTAGCTTTGGCGGGTGGAGTTGTCTACGTGCTGAGTTTTGCAGCCTGAAAGGTACTTTCATCATGGAGTCAGTTCTAAGGTCTGAGGCTCTGTGACACAGCCAGGGATACATAGGGAACCCTGCCACAGAAAGCATAAAGTTCTCACACTGTGAGAGATGAAAAACCAGCCAAGAACACATAAGGTCCTCAGGGCCCAGACACCATCTTGGAACAAGATACATGTTGGATTGCTTTTGTTCTTGTTTTGCTTTTTACTTTTTTTATTATTAATTAAATGTATTCATTTATTTTACATCCCAACCAATTTCCCCCCTCCTTTCCTCCCATTTTCTCCCCACCACTTTACTTCATCCCATCTCAATTCACTCTTCCTTTGTTTCTGTTTAAAGAAAAGGGCAGGCCTCCCATGGGTGTCAACAAAGCATGGTATATCAAGTTCAAGTAGGACTAAGCTCCTCACTTTGTATTAAGGCTGCACAAGGCAGCCCAATATGAGGAATAGGTTCCTGGAAGTCAGCCAAAGCATTAGGGACAGACCCTGCCTCCATCACTAGGTGTCCCACAAGTAGATCAAGATAAATGGAATTTTAAGAAAATTAAGAATGTCAGAGCTAGCATGGTGGCATGCCTGTAATCCCAGGACTCTGGAGGTAGAAGCAGGAGGATCAGGAGTTCAAGGTCATCCCTGGCCACATAGTGAGGCTGAAACCGGCTGGAGCTACTAAAGATTCTGCCTCAATAAAAAGCAAGCAACAATACCCTGCCCTACCGTGCCCCCAAAATGTAAATTTGATGCTGGGAATGGAGTTTGATCACAACACAGTAAAAGAAAAGAAAAGTAACAATCTCTTTATTTGGAAACTTCAAGTGAAACCCAGAGTATAAAAATAACGCAGTGGACCTAAGACTCAGCAAGTTCAGTCATGTGTGCCCTAGGAGAATCTGGACTGGGATCGAGCTTCAGTGGCAACATGCTCAAAAGCGTTCATGAGGTTCTGGTTTCAACCCCAAGTACCTCAGATAAAGAGAAAGAAAATTTAAAACTTCCCACATCATCAACAAATACATTTATTCCCAGGAGGGATAATTAACTATTGCCTCATGTACCAAAACTGAGTAGAGGTGACGGTCACAGGTTGCTGATCTGCCAGCTGGGTTGAGCAGGAACTAAGCATCTCGGAGGCCTGCAGGCTGTGAGTCTCCCTGCCCTCCTGCCTCTTCCATGCACACTGACCACCTGTCAAGCCTCCAGAAGAGGAAGAAACTAGCTGAGTGAGGATGCCCAAGCCCTCAGGTAACTGCATGACAGAGTTTCACCTGTTTCTGGAGGCTCCAGGACCAACCCCCTGAGGAGAAGGAGCTTAGGGACACAGTGGGAACTGAAAGTGACTGTCACTCTAGGGCCTCAGAATGTGGTAATCCAAGTGACACTGGGCCTGCCAGACTCTGAGGTGGGGTAGAATGTGACACTTCATTATGTCTCCCAAATCTTCCCAGTTCCACACAGCCTGGAGTGACCCTGGATATAAGCCTGGCCTCTCCAACAGGAATTCAGCTATCGGTTCCTGATTGCCTGATGGTTCTTGGGCACAGCCACATATCTCAGCTTCTTCATGACGAAGGGCCAGCCCAGCAGCTGCTGGTCCCACATGTACTCTGGGGACAGCACCTTTGTAGGCTTGTGGTACAGCAGGTACTTGTTCAGATGACTCTCATCATGCCACACGGCCTCGATGCCATTGGCCTTGTCCTCCACCATAGCCTGATGGCAGGCCTTGGTGAGACGGTGCACCTCCACCACTGACCCCCCAAAGAAGGCCCCCATGTAATAAAAGTCACCCTCATCCCAGGGAATGTAGGCCTGGGACTTTGGCCGGCGCTCATAGGTAAAGGCCTCTCGGCTGCTTCTGTAGAAGCCAGGATGCAGGGTACCGAAGAGGGCTGAGAGAATCTCCACACCCACGTGGTCTTGGAACTTCATGTCCACATCTGCACACACCAGGTACTCCACCTCCTGCAGAAAGCGCCGCTCAGAGAAGTGGCTGATCATCTCCATCCTGTGCATGGACACATCCTGCCAGCGGGAGTAGTTGCGCACGGTCAGCACCACCAGCTTCCGTCCTGCCCCCAGGGGCACCTGCGGCACCTGGGCAGGATGGTCAGTGAAGACATAGTAGATGACCTTGTGTCCCACCATGAAGTGCTGCTCTGCAGTCTCCAGGAACAGTTTCAGGAACAGCACATACCTGTGGAAGATGACAAAGGGGTTAGCAGAGCTAGGTTTAACACAGCTAGGGCAAGACTAACCAGGGCAGGGGCCCAGGCTGCAGAAACCATGGCTACCACGAGGCAACAGCATCCCCACTTTATAGCTGTACTGAGCAGTCTGCAGGCTGTTCCTCACCTCCTTTGCTTCAAAAGAGTATAACATCAGCACCACATCTTAGCAAGAAATTTTGAGGCAGAGGCCTGGAAGCTTTTACTCAGGCAGCACAGATGAGTAAGACATGGGGATCCAGGCAGATATCCTGCAGCCATCTCTTGTCTTGGCAGGCCCCTCAGCAGGCCACCTCACCATGAGTTTGTCACCCTACCCCCCAAAAGTGACAGCTCCCTCCCAGCACATTCCACATCCCACACCCTTGCATTGGCCTGAGCAGAACCTGTGCTAACAGGGCCCCACTTTCTAAACCCTGGAGGAACCGGATGAATCTGTAAGAGCCTGGTACCTGCACCCCTCCTTTGTGCCACCCTTCAGGCCCTGTCTCTGGAAAGGAAGAGGTCTCTGTATCCCAGACCTTCCTCATCAGAGACTTGAAGGTGCTGGGGAGAAGGCACTCAGTAACTCGCTATGTCCCTAAGTCTGATTTCACATTCACTCCACCAGAGGAAGACATCATCTCAGAGTATGCAGGGAAGGGGAGACAGACACCCCAGAAATAAGGGCAAGCCTATTCCAAACCCTCAGGTACAATGGTGGAAGGCTTCTAACCTGAATTCTAGGTCCTCTCCAAGTCCAGGTTTTCACCTGTTTCAAATGGCTGCTTTTCCCTAGATGCTTTTCCCAGGGTCATGTTTCCCCACCATGGGAACAGGGATCCCAATCACCTGGCAAGTGTGCCAAGCCCTCCCCACCTGTCATAAACAGGCAAGTGCCTGTTTTCCCTGTGCAAAAGTGACCACTGGGCTCCTGGCTAGTTACCTCAGAGGCCTCCTTCCTACAGGCCAATAACCTACTGACACCTAGCAGGGCTCTTGCTCATGCACAGCAGCACCCAGACAAGGTAATGTTTGTATATTGTTACTGTTGGTTGCTAGCTACTCCCTAGTAGCTGCAGACATTCTCAAGGTGCCTAAGATCCCTCCAGCTGAGCCCCAAACCTTTCTTAGGTCCGATTGGTACAAAGGCCTCAGAGCTACCCTTGAACCTCACCTAGATCTGCACGGAAGGATACAGAATTCTCATATGCAGACAGACAAATGCCTCTCTCAGTTCCCCTACGGCCTTCCACACTGTAATGTTGCCCTGACCTGATGGCCACAGGCTCCCACAGGTCCCACAGGCTCCCACAGGCCCCCCTAGGCTCCCACAGGTCCCACAGGCTCCCACAGGCCCCCACAGGCTCCCACAGGCTCCCACAGGTCCCACAGGCTCCCATAGGCTCCCACAGGCTCCCACAGGCCCCTACAGGTTCCCACAGACTTCCACAGGCTCCCACAGGGCAAGGTTCTTGTCTGAGGGCTAACATCAGCTTGACCCAGAGTCCCAGAGCTACTCCTTGCCCCCAGGATTAAGGCTTCACTCAACCATTTCTGACCTTTTCCTGCATCCAAGGATGCTTCAGTGGCCACAGCTCTGCTGGTACCCGGTCCCTGCCAGCCCTGCGGATGGGGCTCCTCACCTGATGCATGTGCTGAGAGATGCAAATGGCATCTGCCTGAGAGCACAGAGGCCTGGAGGCAGTTGGCCTGGGGTTCTGAATGGAGGCAGAGCTGGGCTTCATTCCCCCGTGAGCCCATCAGTAGTCAGGAAGGTGGCAGAGTGAACAAGCCATACCCCGTCCCACTGCATCCTAAATACAAGCATGGAATTTATATCTAGGTATGTCTAGCCTCCACCTTTGCCAATGTGCACATATGTACATGTGTGTGCATGGCCATTGTATAGATTTGTGTTTATTTGCCTGTGTGCCTGTGTGGAGGCCAGAGGTTGAATTTGGGGGTCTTCTGTCATTTTTCCTTTCTGTTCTTTGGACAGGGTCAGGTCCCTTCTCTTACTCTGAAGCTCAATGTTTGCCTGTGCTGTCCAAAAAGCTGCATGGATCCACTTGTCTCTCCCCTTCATGCTGTACTGGGATTACAGGGGCGTGCCTCCATGCCCAGCCCTTACATGGGTGTTAGGGATCAAACTCAGGTCCTCACGTCCCTGGAGAAAGTACTTTATCCTCAGCCATCTCTCCAGCACCCTCTGCTTACTTTTTGATGGCAAACACGGTCAGTCCAATGGTGGTGTTCTGAAGCCTGAACTGCTCATTCAGGATGTCGATGTTGAAGGTCCCCTCCCAGATGATGGGAGCCAGCCACGGAGTCAAGACAAGAACATCTTTCCTACTACAAGGGGAGAGAGCCACAGGCAACATGTGACCAAACACGTCTGCAGGAACCCTTCTCAGATTCCACACCCTCAGCTTCCCCCAGGACTGCCCACCATTCCTGAGTGGGGGCTGGGCCAATCAGCAGCTCTCACTGACTACCCCAACCCCACTCTAAAGGCAACTGAGTTTACTACCACTGCAGCCTGAAAACCCTGGTGACAGAGACAGGAAACAATGAACAGAAGCCCTGATAGGAAACAAGAACCAGAAGATGCTCTGGGCTCCAGAATGAGACGACCTTAAGTCTCAGAAAGGGTTGTTGAAGTGAGTGCAAAGAGAATCACAACTGGGATTTTGTTTTTTCCAGTGCTGGAGACTGACCCAGGATCTCAGGTGTACTTCTGAACTGTTCCCCAGAGCAAGCAAATCGTCCTTCTGTACCTTTACGACTCCTGCACTACACATGCACTGAGTAAATCTACTCACCTGGGTGTTAGCGCCTTTGGCTGAGCATAGACCATCCTGCAATAAGAAAACACCAGAACTCAAGGTGACAAGAAATTTCCTGGGATGCATGTCACTGGCAGCTGTGCACCAGGCACACAGACCTGAACAAGTGGTGGCAACCAAGCCATTGAGTCTGTCCATGATGCTGGAAGGTGAGGATGAGCTGAAGCAGGAAGATCATAGTCTTGCCTGAAAGTAGGAAGAAAAACCATGGTATCTCCTACCCCACTTAAGGATAGGAGAGACAAGAACTACCTAAATTCACAAACCTTATGGGACCAAACAGTTTTGTCCCTGGTAGATGTTGACCACCCCACCTCAGCCAGCAACCTGCCTTGATCTTCTTCTGGCTGGTGGCACACAAAGTCCTGGCTCTCTGTGTCTATTATGATTTATGGCGTGAAAGGGACCCTGGCGGGTCCCATGGCATATAAGAACCCGTTACGGCACCAGAGAGACCTTTGTGGCAGATGGGGCCAAATCACAATTCATGACAAATACACCATGCAGACAGAATTTGAGTATGGAGTTTATTGAGGGTAGGGTAGAAGAGAGGGAAGGAAGGGAGGGAGAGAAGGGAGGAGAGAGAATCAAAGGCCTGTTTACATCTTCAGAAGAGCAGGGAGGGAAAAACACAGTCTGTTACAATACACAGAGGACCAAGAGGATGAGTGACCAGTCACCCAGTGGGGGCCTCCACATGGGGGCAAAGCCCTGGGCTTCTCTCCCACCTGCCTCGGCTTCTCTAGTCAGCCTCTAGGAAAGTTTCCTGAAGGTAGACTGCCCTAATATCAACACTGTCCATTGGACCCTGCAAACTACAAGCCCTACCCCGCCCCTAAACTTGCCTATCCTTCCACAACCTCAGTAGAACTCTGAAATACAGTTTGCTACAATACAGAGAGGACCAACAGAGAGAACCACAAGAACCATGAGGGAGGACCAAGAAAGGAACTCTGAAGCACAAGCTGTGACTGCACAGAGCAGACCAAGAGAGCAAACCAGGAAAGCAGACCAAGAGAGCAGAGTAAGAGAGACCTCAGTGGCTCCCTAAGACACAGAGAGTGACAGTATAGAGCAGATCGAGAATAGTTCCTAAAGACGAAAATAAACAGCAAGGATTGGACCAAGATGCAAAGACACTGCCAGCATCAATTGAAGGAAGAGATGGGTAGGCACCAATACAAGAATTCATTCAACAACCTAAAAAGCAACATTGTAACACAAGAACCCAGTGGTTATACAACAGGAAGACTTGATCATCTGAATCCAGAAGAAACAGAAGAAAATGATTTTAAATGAAACTTTATGAAGATGATGGAGATCTTTAAAGAGGAAGTGAAAAACTCCCTTAAAGAAACGGAGGATAACCACTTTGGAAAGCAGTGTGGCGGTTTCTAAGGAAATTCGGGATCAACCTACCCCTCGACCCAGCAATACCACTCTTGGGAATATACCCAAGAGTGGCCTTATCATACAAGAAAAGTATATGCCCTACTATGTTCATAGCAGCATTGTTTGTAATAGCCAGAACCTGGAAACAACCTAGATGCCCTTCAATGGAAGAATGGATGAAGAAAGTATGGAATATATACATATTAGAGTACTACTCAGCAGTAAAAAACAAGGATTTCTTGAATTTTGCATGCAGATGGATAGAAATAGAAAACACTATCCTGAGTGAGGTAAGCCAGACCCAAAAAGAGGAACATGGGATGTACTCACTCATATTTGGTTTCTAGCCATAAATAAAGGACATTGAGCCTATAATTCGTGATCCTAGAGAAGCTAAATAAGAAGGAGAACCCAAAGAAAAACATATAGGCATCTCCTGAATATTAACCTTCATCAGGCGATGAAAGGAGACAAAAACAGAGACCCACATTGGAGCACCAGACAGAAATCTCAAGGTCCAAATCAGGAGCAGAAGGAGAGAGAGCATGAGCAAGGAACTCAGGACCGCGAGGGGTGCACCCACACACTGAGACAATGGGGATGTTCTATCGGGAACTCACCAAGGCCAGCTGGCCTGGGTCTGAAAAGGCTTGGGATTAAACCGGACTCGCAGAACATAGCGGACAATGAGGACTACTGAGAAATAAGAACAATGGCAATGGGTTTTTGATCCTACTGCACGTACTGGCTTTGTGGAAGCCTAGGCAGTTTGGATGCTCACCTTACTAGACCTGGATGGAGGTGGATGGTCCTTGGACTTCCCACAGGGCAGGGAACCCTGATCGCTCTTTGGGCTGACAAGGGAGGGGGACTTGATTGGGGGAGGGGGAGGGAAATGGGAGGCGGCAGCAGGGAAGAGACAGAAATCTTTAATAAATAAATAAATTAAAAAAAAGAAATGGAGGATAAATTGGAAGAATTTAATAAATCGCTTGAAGAAACCCAAAAAGACCATGAAAAAAAATCAAACAGGTGAAGCAAAGAATATGAGATTGAATACTGAAATAGAGGCAATAAAGAAAACACAAACCAAGGAAATTATGGATATGAAAAGTCTGGGTAAATGAACAGGAACTACAGAGCAAGCATAACCAACAGAATACAAGAGCTGGAAGAGAGAATCTCAGGTGTTGAAGATACTATAGAGGAAATCAATTCATTCATCAAAGAAAACATAAAATTCAACAAAATTTTAACACAAAACGTTCAGAAAAGCTGGGACACCATGAAAAGACCAAACCTAAGAATAATAGGGATAGAAAAAGGAGAACTCCAGCTCAAAGGCACAGAAAATATAATCCACAAAAATCACAGAAGAAAACTTTTCCAACCTAAATAAGGATATCCCTATGAAGGTATAAAAAACTTACAGAACACTAAATAGACACTCATAGCTAAATAATAATCAAAACACAAAACAAACAAAATAAATAAAGAATATTAAGAGCTGCAAAGGATAAAGGTCAAGTAACATATAAAGGTAGACCTAACAGAATTACACCCAACTTCTCAATGAAAACCATAAAAGACAGAAGGTCCTGGGCAGATTGCTGCAGATGCAAGCCCAGACTACTATACCCAACAAAGGCTTCAATCACCATTGATGGAGAAAACAAAATATACCATGAAAAACCAGATTTAAACAATGTGTATTCAAAACCTAACCCTACTAGAAGGAAAACCCCAACCCAAGGAAGTTAACTGTGCCCACAAAAACATAGGCAACAGATAACCTCCCACCAGCAACCCCCCCGCCCCGCCCAAAAAGGGAAATACACATGCACACCACTGAAAAATAACAGGAATTAATAATCACTGGTCATTAACACCTCTTAATATCAATGGACGCAATTCCAGTGGAAGGGGAAGAGGAGGAGAGAAGGGGAGGAGAAGGAGTACTTGAGAGAATGGGATAGTCGTGATGGAGGAAGGACAGAAATGAGAACAAGGAAAGAGATATTCTGATTGAGGGAGCCATTCTGGGCTAATAAGAAACCTAGCACTAGAGAAATTCCCAAGGATGACCCCAGCTAAGTCCCTAAGCAATAGAGGAGAGAGGGCCCGATCTTAACTTGCCCTGCTATCAGACTAATGAATATCTTAAATATTACCATATAACCTTCATTCAGCAACTGATGAAAACAGAGTCAGAGATCCGCATCAGAGCACTGGCTGAGCTCCCAAAGTCCAATTGAAAAGTTGGAGGAATGAGAATAAGAGCAAAGAGGTCAAGACCATGAGGGGACACCCACGGAAACAGTTTACCTGAGCTAATTGGAGCTCACCAACTCCAGTTGGACAGGGAAGGAACCAGCATAGGTCCAAACTAGTCCCTCTGAATGTGGTTGACATTTGCATGGCTGAGGCAGATGAAGGGTCCACTGGCAGTGGCACCAGGATTTATCCCTACTGCTTCTACTGGCTTTTTGGGAACCCATTCTCTTTGGATGGATATCTTTCTCTCCCTAGATATAATAGGGAGGGCCTTGGACCTTCCCCAAAGCACTATGACTTACCCTCTCTGTGGAGTGGATGGGATGGGGTGGGGTAGGGGTAAGTGGAGGAAATGGGAGGAGGGGAGAGAGTGGGAACTTGAATTGGTATGTATAATGAAAAAGGATAATTTGTTTTCTTTTTTTAAAAAAAATAAAATTAAAAGAGCAGGGAGGGAGAGATTAGGAGTGGACAGAGCTTGTCTCTTAAAGGGACAGGGTACTGTTTGCCATGCACACTGGTGTGACTCAGGGTGTGACACACTGTGCCAGGTTCCCAAGGGACAGGGCCCAGGTGAGCCTGAATACTAACATTGTCCCTAACATAGGTGTAAAGTTTCCTCAAAAGGCCTGGGGCAGTGTATGGCAGTGGATGTCCCCACAAAGGTTGTGAGGCCATAAGGGATAAGAGTCACCTTTGCTGGAAAGCTGCTTGCCCTATAATGGTTTATAAATCAGAGAGCAGGGCTGGAGAGATGCTCAGCAGTAAGAGCACAGGCTCTTCTTGCAGAACAACGGGATTCAGTTTTCAGCACCCACATGGAGACCCACAATGATGTGGGAGTCCCCTCTGTGTGCCGTGATTATCATTAATGAATAAAGAAACTGCTTTGGAACTATAGTAAGACAGAACTTAGGTAGCTAGGCTGAATGCTGGGAGAAAAAAGGGCAGAGTCAGAGAGAAGCCATGGAGCTGCCACCAGAGACAGATGTGCTAAAACTTTGCATGTAAGCCACAACCACATGATGGTGCACAGATTAATGGAGATGGCTTAAATTAATATATGAGTTAGCCAATAAGAACCTGGAGCTAATGGGCCAAGCAGTGATTTAAATAATAATGTTTCTGTGTGTTTATTTTGTTTCTGGGTAGCAAGGATGAACAAACAGCCTTCTACACCACAACAGTCTGTTACTTCAGTTCTAGGGGATCTGAGTTTCTTTTCTGGCTTTTTGGGGCACAGAAATGAATGTGACAGACATACATGCAGTCACAACATTCATACACATATAAAAATTAATCTTTTTTTAAGACAGAGAAGAAGCCTTTAAATAAACATGGAAAATTTCCGCACAGGGATAAAGTTTGATGACCCCTTAGTGGATGAGTCTGACCAGTCACATAAGATAAACCCTACAGGACCCCATCCCTAGGAGTCACTACTACAGAGTGTCCATGCTCGGAGAAACAACACAGAACAGGCAAGATGAGTGTCAGGACCCCCAATAGGGCTGGGCAATGGGGAGTCGATGTTTAACGGACACAGTTTATAAGATGGGATGTTCTGGAGATGGATGGTGGTGATGGCAGCATGAATGTGCTTACTGCACTGAATGGTGAAATGGTGAGGACAGTAAACTCACGTGCTGTGTGTGCTGCCCTGGGAATGGGGTGAACAGCTGTAAACTCAACTCTGTACCTCAGGAGCCAGGCAGACAATTTAAAAGTCAAATGACATGTAATTAGTCAACACAAAGTGTAGGGTTAAGTGCTCTGCTTTGGGTCCAGGAAGGGACATCCCAGCTGCTCATAATTACACACACACACACACACACACACACACACACACACACCTCCATCTGCACCCCTTAGTCCAGAGTGGCGAGCACCATGTGAGGGCAGGTTACCTTGACAGGGCTACAACTTCCCGGACATCCAGCTCTCCGACATCCACACTGCAAAAGGAGAACATAGGAGACAGATTTTGACCAGGTACACAGAGACTGGAGGAACGAGCATGGCTCCCGAGGGTACAATAGTCTGTCTGTTCCAGTTAAGAACAACATAGTGGTGAACACCCCAGGCACTATGTCAACAACATGAACGCAGGCACTGTCATTTCACAGATTCCAATGGGTAGGGAAGAGAAACTGTTCTAAGGGCTGCCCATGTAGGTAGGAGAATGAGCCTGAATCCAGAAAAGACAACAGTTTCCCCCAAAAATCACTCCATTTAAAGACAGCAGAGGGCAGTTGAGGATGCTCTGGGCAGCTTAAAGTAGGACTAGACCCATCCATGCAGCAGTACAGGTAGAGGTCACAGCATGTAGCAAAATATTCATGTAGTTAGTAACCAAAACACATATACAGATGTATGATGGACATACAAACATGATATATACATACATATAAACAAATATGATACACATATATTACACACACACATATGATACATACATATATGGCACACACATTCTACATACACTCACCTAGGCACAGTTCCTTGGTGTCCCAATTCCTGACTTCTTTGGCTCAGGAACCCATAGCTGTGGGAAGGGTGCGCACAGGGGCAGCTGTTCAGGACACAGACCTGAGACCAGCTGATTGTCCCCGCCTCCAAAATGCACCACTGCACCCAGCATAGTGAACACAGAAGTTCTCAGTGGGGATGCAGGGCCACGTAACAGGACTAAGCATGCCCATCACACTAGAAAAGAGTTGGTGAGAGGAAGGACCCTGGGCACAAGACATGTATGTGAACACCTGTAACAGCTGCAGACGGCCCCCCCTCCATGCCAGATACCTATAGCCCAAGATCACATCTGGGACTATTTCCTGATTGCGTCTACAGAAGCCCCAGTAGACATAGCAGTGACTTTGCTCTGTCAGGGTTCTCAGACCACTGCATCTAGAAAGAACTGCCTCTGAGCCACCAGGCCTGCCTTCCCCCTCTTCCCCAGACCCACCCACATAGCTAT
This sequence comes from Neodon shergylaensis, assembly GCA_025134845.1. Classification (NCBI taxonomy): domain Eukaryota; kingdom Metazoa; phylum Chordata; class Mammalia; order Rodentia; family Cricetidae; genus Neodon; species Neodon shergylaensis. The sequence goes on along the minus strand of JABTXL010003523.1, from coordinate 39,630,582 downwards.
GGCCAAATGACAGGGCATCCAGCCCTAAGATTTTGTGAAATCAAAAGAGGTTTGCAAGAGAGGCTTCACTAAGGAGACCAAAAAAGCTTGACATGCCAATGTGTTGGAGCAAGAGCAGCATCCTCATGACCGACGTGGTAGTGGGTATGCTCCTAGCTCAGGGTCCCCATCAGGGTCTGATGAGCTGTTCCTCACCAGCCTGGATTCTTACCCAAAGAAGACCAAGATGAACATTGTGAGGGGAAGGATTCCAAGGTGAGGCGAGTAGCATTTTTGTCTTCCTGAAAAACAGCAGCATGGGATCCAGTTACACATGCCGTTCTTAGGCCTGACCCCCTTCCAGTCCTCTCCTGAGATTCAGAGGTCATCCTCATGACCACAGCAACCACTGTGCCCTATCTCAGGCAGCCCCAATCCTTGATAAGGCTCCAGCCTGGCTGAGCACTCAGAGGGAAAGTTGTTTACTTCCTGCTCCTGACTCCAGCTGCTCCCTTGGGCCCTCAGGATCCCCTTGGGCCCACATGTCCTCAAACTACTGAGCACTCCTTCAGAAATGAACCAAAATGAATACCTTGGGGCCATTGCTGACTTTATCAGAGGAGGCTAGGGTCAGCTCCCCCTCTGTCCCCTGTAGGCTCCCATCCACAAGGACAGCAGTTGGCATGTGTTGACTGAGTTTTCTGTCCTGCCTGGTTCCCACAATCGTTAAGTCCCAAAGAAATCACACAGAGTTCTACATTAACTATAAATTGATTGGCCCATTAGCTCAGGCTTCTTATTAACTCTTATAACTTATATTAACCCATTATTCTTATCTATGTTAGCCACATGGCTCAGTACCTTTTCTGGCAGGATAGGTCACATCTTTCTTCTTCTGTGGCAGGCTCACAACTGCAGAAAGAACTTCCTTCTTCCCAGAATTCTCCCGTTCTCATTGACACGCTTCTAATTCCTGTCTGGTTGTCCCGCCTATACTTCCTGCCTGGCTACTTGCCAATCAGCATTTATTTAAAACATAATTGACAGAATATTACGATTGTCCCGCACCAGGCCTGTTCTAGGACTTTTTCTCACACTGGGGTTGAAACCTAGGGCTCATGAATATTGGGTAAGTGTTTCACCACTGACCTATGCCCCTAATACCGCAGATGACTGTTACGTCTCTAGAAGTTATGTATTCTCATAATCAAGTTCAAATAGACCTAAAAGACATAGATCTAAATAGACTCAGGTGTGGGCTCTGGAGAAGAGCTCAGTGGGTAAAGCTTTTGTCACAGCCACACAAGCCTAGGGACCTCAGTTCAGATCCCCAGAGCCTAGGAAAAGCCAGACATCTGAAATCCCAGCACTCCTGTGATGAGGTGGGAGGGGATGGGAGACTCCGGAAGCTCACAGCCAACTAGCCTGCACACAGCACAGCGAGGAACAACAAAGAAACCCTGTCTCAAACAAGGTGAAAAGCAAGGACCGTCACTCCCCCACGGCTGTCCTCTGTCACTCACAGGCACACCCGCACACACATGGTGTGTTTTTAGAGGTTTATGTCTAAAAAGCCTTAGTCTCCCTGTCCCAGCCGGTTACTTTCCCCTTTAAACCACCTGATCTGATGCTTTGTTTCTTATTTTATTTGCTTATTTAGTGGCATGTGTGTGTACCTGTGCCTGCCTCAGAGCACTAATGGAGGTCAGAGGGCAACTTGTAAAGGTCGGTTCTCTTTCCACACTGTGAGTTCCAGGGATTGAACTCAGGTCAAGTTTGTCTTCCAGCACCTTTACCCTCTGAGCCATCCCATTTGTCACTTCTTATGCTTCCTCTCCATGTCTCCACATCCTCCCACAAAGCTTCTAGAAACAAAGAGAAACTGACATGCGAACTTTATTTGTCCTCATTATGTTCTCCTCCATGTTTTGGTGGTCACAGGTTATAGAGGAATCTAACTGAAGGTAACATTTCCCTAATCTTTAAATAGTTGCTACTTTTTAACTTTTAAAAATATCTCCTTTGGGGATAAAGAGATGGCTCACCACATTAAGAGCACATGACATCTCACAACCATAATTAACTCCAGTTTCAGGGAACCCAATAAGGTCTCTGGCCTTTTAAGGCACCAAGCATACCATTGGTTCACGGAAATACATGCAGAAGAATGTTCATGTACATAAATATAAACTTCTTCTTTTTTTTTTTTAAAAAGCAAATGCCTGGTGTATTAAAAAGGAAAGAGCAAGGTTTTTAAAGGCAAAAGCAAGAAATAGTGTGTATACTTTTTTGTTCCTTTCTTGTCTGGTTGAGTATTTTGGATTTTTTTGTTGTTGTTGATGTTGCTGTTGTTTTGGGGGTGTTTGTTTGTTTGTTTTGAGACAGGGTTTTTTTCCATGTAGCTCTAACTGTCCTGGAACTCAGTCTGTAAACCAGACTGGGCTTGAACTCAGAGAACCACTTGCCTTCTGCTCTGAGTGCTGGAATTAAAGGCATGTGCCACCAATGTCACCAATCTAACTAAATAATCTAATCTAACTAAATAATCTAATTTAAATCTAACAAAATATGCCCATTTAATCCAATATGGTCTCTGATCTTTTAAGGCACCAAGAATACAATTGGTGCACAGAAATACATGCAGACAGAATGTTCATGTACATAATTATAAATAATTTTATATTTAAGATATTGTTTGATTTGCATCTCCCTAATCACTAAGGAGGTTGAGCATGACCTTAAGTGTCTTTTGGCCATTTGAACTTCTTCTGTTGAGAATTCTCTGTTCAGTTTAGTGCCCCATTTTTTAATTGGGTTAATTAGCATTTTGAAGTCTAGTTTCTTGAGTTCTCTATAAATTTTGGAGATCAGGCCTTTGTCTGTTGCAGGGTTGGTGAAGATCTTCTCCCAGTCAGTAGGTTGTCTTTTTGTCTTAGTGACAGTGTCTTTTGCTTTACAGAAGCTTCTCAGTTTTAGTAGGTCCCATTTATTCAATGCTGCCCTTAATGTCTGTGCTGCTGGGGTTATACATAGAAAGCGATCTCCTTTGAGATATCATCTTACACCTGTCAGAATCGCTAAAATCAAAAACACCAATGATATCCTTTGCTGGAGAGGCTGTGGAGGAAGGGGTACCCTCATACATTGCTGGTGGGAATGCAATCTTGTGCAACCACTTTGGAAATCAGTGTTTCGGTTTCTCAGGAAGTTCGGGATCAACCTACCCCTGGACCCAGCAATACCACTCTTGGGAATATACCCAAGAGATGCCCTATCACATGACAAAAGCATCTGTTCAACTATGTTCATAGCAGCATTATTTGTAATAGCCAGAACCTGGAAACAACCTAGATGCCCTTCAATGGAAGAATGGATGAAGAAAGTGTGGAATATATACGCATTAGAGTACTAAGCTGCGGTAAAAAACAATGACTTCTCGAATTTTGCATGCAAATGGATGGAAATAGAAAACACTATCCTGAGTGAGGTATCCCAGACCCAAAAAGATGAACATGGGATGTACTCACTCATAATTGGTTTCTAGCCATAAATAATGGTCACGGAGTATATAATTGGTGAACCTAAAGAAGCTAAATTAGAAGGTGAACCCAAGGAAAAACATATAATTATTCTCTTGACTAAGGGAAGTAGACAAAATTGCCGGGGAGAAATTTTGGGATCTTGGGGGGGGGGAGGTGGGAGTATCGGGGGAAGGGGAGAGAAAAGTGAGAGGGGGAGGATGAGGGAAACTTAGGGAAACAGGAGGATTGGGATAAAGGAAGGTGGGATAGGGGAGCATGGAAGCACAATTTTTAGTTAAGGGAGTCACCTTAGGGTTGGCAAGAGACTTGAACCTAGAGTGGCTCCCAGGAGCCCAAGGCGAGGTTCCCAGTTAGTTCCTTGGGCAGCTGAGGATAGGGAACCTGAAATGACTCTATCCTATAGCCATACTGATGATTATCTTGCATATCACCATAGAACCTTCATCAGGTGATGGATGGAGATAGTCACAGAGACCCACACAGGAGCACCGGACTGAGCTCCCAAGTTCCCAGTGAGGAGCGGAAGGAGGGAGAGCGTGAGCAAGGAGGTCAGGACCACGAGGGGTGCACCCACCCACGGAGACAGTGGGGCTGACCTATTGGGAGCTCACCAAGGCCAGCTGGACTGTGACGGAAGAAGCATGGGATAAAACAGGACTCTCTGAACATGGCGAACAATGGGGGCTGATGAAAAGCCAAGGACAATGGCCCTGGGTTTTGATCCTACTTCAAGTTTGGGCTTTGTGGGAGCCTAGACAGTATGGATGTTCACCTTCCTAGACATGGACGGAGGGGGGAGGACCTTGGACTTTCCACAGGGAAGGGAGCCCTGACTGCTCTTTGGATTGGAGGGGGAGGGTGAGGGGAGTGGGGGAGGGGGAGAGGGGTGGGAGGAGGGGGAGGGAAATGGGAGGCTGGGGGGAGGCGGAAACTTTTTTCGTTTTCTCAATAAAAAAAAAAAGGGAAAAAAAAAGATATTGTTTGATGCTCTTTGAACAAGGAACCCCCTTGCTGTGTATGCCCCCCCACATCTCCCTCCTCATCAATATATGAATCTAGAGACCTATCTGCCCTCTTGACTGGATGTTTACATAACACAATGCTGTCAATACTCACCACAGGATCGTGTGAGACCTCGTCATTGTTTTTATTGCTTTTTAAAAAATATCCCCAACAGTTTCAACCATTTAAGGAATTACATTATTCCTGTCACATCATTCTAGCAGTCATCAAACACTACGTGGTGGGAGCTGGAGAGGTTGCTCAGGAATTAAGCACACTTGCTGCGCTATCATGGGGGTCTGAGCTGGGATTCCAGTAGGCATGTAAAACAAGAATTCCTGGAGGAAGACCTGAAACCAGGTAATACACACTCTAGGTGTGTGTGTGTGTGTGTGTGTGTCTATGTGTGTGTGTGTCTATGTGTGTGTATCACTGGGGTTTGTTGGCTTCAAGATTAGATTAACTGAGGAAACTGAGTCTCAGGTTTATAGAGAGACCCTACCTTAAAGGAATAGATAAAGAGTTATAAAGAGGGACACCTAATGCCCACTCCTGCCATCTGTACTTGCACTCCTGGATGTGTGTGTGTGTGTGTAACTTTCAAAATTGAAGAAATATAAAAAAGGGATATGTGGTAATCTGAATGTAATTGGCCCCTTACTCTCATAGGGAGAGGCACTATTCAAAGATCTGGCTTTGTTGGAGGAAGTGTGTCACTATGGAGGTGGGCTTTGAGGTCTCATATATGCTCCTGACACATCCAGTGTCTCAGACCACTTCCTATTGCCTGTGGGTCAAGATGTACAACACTTAGCTGCTTTTCCAGCACCACGTCTGCCTGAAAGTCAGACAATGTGATAATTGACTAAACCTCTGAAAATTAATCCACCCCAATTTAATGTATTTCTATTATAAGGGCTGCCATGGTCATGGTATCTCTTCACAGCAATAGAAACACTAAGACAGGATATATTAACATCTTTAAAAGAAAAAAAAAATAGTTTACCAGGCATTTTACCAAAGAAACACAAGCTGTTCAAAATTTCTTGCTCTTAAAAGAGCACAAGTTAAAACCACAATAACCGCTGGGTTTCTGTGAGTCACAGACTAGCCAGGACTTGCTGCTGTTTGTTCTGTTTAGGTATTACCAACCATCAATCACTACTTCTACATGGAATGAAGAGATGCTAAGTATGACCCACCAGGTTCTGACAAGCAGGTCACCCTAAGGCATGATCGCTTCTGACATGTTCATTAGGTCTTCTTGTCAAGCACTGGGGAGACCCACAGAAAAGAGGCAGACCCGGCATGCAGGTACGTTCCAGAATTCCTGGTTGATCAGTTCTCTAAGAACTAGTACTTTCTAAAAACCCACACATCAACCATGCTCAACCAACTCACCAACAACCATTGTGTCTAAACTCCAGGCTTTCTTTGTCTGGTGGGGGCCCTCTCTACCTCCCAGCACTCTTCACTAAACTTCTGGGGCTGTGCCTCCCCTGCACTGGCTCTTCTCCTGACACACTCGTTCTCTGACTTGCACATATCAGGCCTCTCATTTATTATATGGAGACTCATAACTCCAAGCGTACTTCCCTTTTCCTGCTCACTGTGGCAGGCATTCTTCTGTTATCTTGGATGATGATAACTACCAGTGTTCAACAAATTTCACTAAGTAGATGAATAGAGATTAAACAAGACAGGTAGCCCAAGAACAGGCACTAATTTGCCAAGTTCCTCAAAAATGCTGAACGTTTTTAATCTTCAAGACATCTGTCTCAGGTCCAGGCAAGGACGAGATCCTGAACTGGGGCCTCAAGTTTATGGACACCCACTGAAGAGTGGTCCTCGGAGGGTCCCAGAACAAGTGAAATGACTGGTCTCTGACCTGAGGAAACAATGCAGCTCACGGGCAGAAGGAAATGAGGAGCTGGTTTTCTTATCTTGGCTAAAGACTGCGTCACAGGTGTCAAAAGTTATCAAATTGTATACACTGTATGTCTTACTATATAAGAGCTGTTAACATTTATTGGGAAGATATAGGTTACAAAAGAAGGATAGTGGAGGTAAACAGATAAAGAAAGCACAGAGAACAGTCCAGGAATGCATTCCCAACGACAGAAGCAGGGATTACAGTATAGCAACTCAACTCCATTCCCTCTGTGTCTCTCCAAACCTATCTTTCCAAAAAGAGAGAACTTTACCCCTTCCCATTCCAAGAACACACTGAGAGATCCGTGAGCCTAAACAGAGCCTGGCTGAACGAACACCAACATTGAGGTGGTTGGAATCACCAGGAATGACTGACCTCATATTATACAAATCATATTCTTTTTTAACCTAAACTTTGCCCTAAGAGGCTTCATCAACTACCCAGCACTACCCACTCAGCCCAGAATGATAAATGATGTTTCCCTGGGAATGAAAAGTGAGTTGAGACTATAGGTGCATATGGGCCTATTAAAGTCAAACTTGAGTGACCTCTACGAGTCCAGGCCCCCGAGCCAGTGACATCTGTGGGAGCAGGCCAGAGTGAGTGACCTCTGCAGTAGGAGACCTGAGACAGCAATGTCTGTGGTCCCAGATCAGCAACCTCCTTGGGAACAGCCCCAAGCCAGTGACCTCAGCCAGAGCAGACCCAAGCCAGCGACCTCCACAGGACATGGTCCACGTCAGTCACTTCTGTAGGAGCAGGTTCGAGACAGGAACACTCACGGGAACAGGTCTGAGCCAGCCACCTTTGCTGGAGCAGGCCCAAGTTGGAAACGTCTGCCAGAGCAGACCCAAGCTAGCGACCTCCATGAGAGTAGGTACAAACCAACCACCTCCACAGGAGCAGGCCTGAGTCAGCGACCTCCATGGGAGCAGACCCAAGCAAGCAATCTCCATAGGAGCAGGCTCAAACAAACTCCCGGATTGCAGACCAAACTCTGGGAATACCAAGTGACCTCTGGGAATGCCGACTGACCTCCAGGGTAACAGGAACCATGTCCCAGACTCCACCATGAGGAGCAACCATCTAAGCCTTGAATCCAGTGGCACCTAGAAGAGTGATCACCAGAGACAGGGCCACAACTACAGCAGTCAGAGGAAAAGAGGGGTAGACAAGGTAAGAACTCACTCAAAACCACAAAGAGCAACACGACACCAACAAAATTTAGTGACTCTAAAACAGCAATACAGATGAAGTAGAAGAAAATAACCTAAAAAATAACTTTAGGAGAACGTTTGAGGACCTTAAAGCAGAAATGAAAAATTGTCTCAAAGAGATGGAGGGAAAGACAAACAAAGAATTTGAGGAAGTCAACAAATCCCTCAAACATAACCAAGAAACAGCAATCAAATAGGAAAAAGAAATGATCCAAGACTTGAAAGCTGAAAGAGATGGCCACTTACCCAACACTCAGCAACCCAATAATAAAGCAAATAGGTGGGGATGTATAGCCAGCCTGACCACAGCAAACGTGGCTGTGGCAGACCTTGCCCTTCTTCCTCATTTCCTCTGCCTTGATAAAATCCATTAGATTATATTCCGAAAGGAAGTCATCAGGGCTAGTCTCTTATTGGGCTACTTCTCCCTCCTGAGACTCCCACGATAAAGCTATCAAAGTATTTGAGTCAAGCAACCAAAAGCCCCCTTTGGCTCAACTAATTAACATGCACAATTAAAATTAAACACCTCATCCTAAAAGTGTTTCTCATTTTACCTTTATAAGCCTATGGGTCACATCTGTCTCCTTTCTATCTTAAGGCAGGCCCTTGTCCCTCTTGAACAAATATCCCTTCACTTTCTCCCTTGCTCCTTTCCCCTTTTCCCTCCTTCACTATCTTCTGCATTTGTCTCTGATTGCCTAATATTTGTCCCTCTGGAGCAAATAAATCTCTTTTGTGCTGAGAACTTGGTCTTAGGTGTCCTGAGCCCATACAGATCCCTTCAGTGGGAACCTGTGGTAACCCATAACCCAGGTAGTGATAAGTTTCTGTCATTTCAATTGATACATAGTCAATTTGAATTATATTTCCTGATATAATTTATCCTTCTCAGTTCTCTGATGGTGTTGAAGGTTAACTGTAGCTTTGTTAGTTTGGCAGCAACAAGTAAACAGCTCCTTCTCAAGGCTGCTAGAGCAGTTCATTCCATAGGTAAAATCAGGCCTCACTTTTTTCTAGAGCTACTAGTCTCCAGCTGTAAAGACACAGTTTATCTACTGCTAGACTTTACTCTAAAAAAGATAAACTCATAAAACAAGTTTCAATGTAACTTTTTACAACTCCTTTAGATAAGGAATTGCTTCTATGGTGATATTCAAGATAGTCATCAGTCTGACTATGGCACAAGGCCAGTTCAGGCACCCTCTCATCCACTGCCCTGGGTTTTAGCTGGGGACATCCCTGTGGACACCTGGGAATCCCTCTAGAGCAAAGCCTCTTGCCAACCCCAAAATGGCTCCCTTAATTAAGATATCTTCTTCCCTGATTCCATATCCATCCTTCCTCCATCTCAACCATCCCACTCCCCCAAGCTCTCTCCAACCTTCCCCTTCTCCCTTCTCTCTCCCCCTCTCCCTTTCCCCATCCCACCCCACCCCCATGCTCCCAACTTTTGCCTGGCGATTTTGTCTGCTTCCAATTTCCAGGAGGATCTATATATGTTTTTCTCTGGGTTCACCTTATTACTTAGCTTCTCTAGGATCATGAGCTATAGTCCTTTGTTTATGGCTAGAATCCACTAATGAGTGAGTATATACCATATTCATATTTTTTGATCTGGGTTATCTCACTCAGGATAGTGTTTTGTATTCTCATCCATTTTCATGCAAAATTCAAGATGTCATTGTTTTTTACCACTGAGTAGTACTCTAATGTGTAGATGTGACATACTTTCTTTATCTATTCTACCATTGAGGGGCATCTAGGTTGTTTCCAGGTTCTGGCTATCACAAATAATGCTGCTATGAACATAGTTGAACAAATGCTTTTGTAGTATGATTGGGCATCTCTTAGGTATATTCCCAAGAGTGGTATTGCTGGATCCTGAGGTAGGTTGATTCCTAATTTTCTGAGAAATCACCACACTGATTTCCGAAGTGGTTGCTTAAGTTTGCATTCCCACCAGCAATGGGTGAGTGTTCTCCTTACTCCACATCCTCTTTGGCATAGGTTATCATTGGTGTTTTTTATCTTAGCCATTCTGACAGGTGAAAGATAGTATCTCAAAATTGTTTTGATTTGCATTTCTCTGATAGCTAAGGAAGTTGAACATGTCCTTAAGTATCTTTTGGCCATTTGAAATTCTTCTGTTGAGAATTCCCTGTTTAGTTCAGTGCCCCATTTTTTAATTGGGTCATTTAGCATTTTAATGTCTAGTTTCTTGAGCTCTTTATATATTTTGGAGATCAGACCTTTGTCTGATGTGGGGTTGGTGAAGATCTCCTCCCATTCAGTGGCTGACAATTTGGGCAGACTGAGAAGACAATGATAATGGCACTGGGATTTGTCTCTACTGCATGTACTGGCTTTTTGGGATCCTATTCTATTTGGATGCATACCTTCCTAAGCCTGGATAGAGTGGGGAGGGCCTTGGACTTTCCACAAGGCAGGGTACCCTGCCCTTTCTTAGGACTGGAAGGGGAGGGGGAGGGGGAATGGGAGGAAAGTGGGAGGAGGGGAGGAAGTGGAAATTTTGAATGGTATTATTTATAAAGTAATAATAAGGAAATAAAATGAATTGCTTTATAATGACTGCTCTCATTAATCAACCACCTCTATCTCATAGTAAATGACTAGATAGAAGGAAAAGGTTTGAAATTTGTGTACATTGTGAGGATCTAAGAAAATGTGTTAATATGTATAAATGAAATGTGTAAAGGTCTAAAAAAGTGAATTAAAGTATGTAAAAAAATGAAAATGTTTCAGATTTCTTTCTCACTATATTGTTATATGAAGACAAAGTGTTCGGAGTTTTACCATTAATCAGTGGAGTACTGATAAGCTATTAATCTAATCCTGGTAAAGCAATGACTGCTATAGTCATGAGTTCAAATATTTACATTCCCTTTGGTTGTCTTCTAAGTATAGACTAAGTATAGACTTAAAATGTTTCTGATCATGTTGAAAACATCACTGTCCAATTTATAAATCCATCACTCTGGACAAAGAAAAGAGTATTAATGCTTTTAGCCCAGATTCATTTCACTGGGCTCCCAGGCTTTTACTACGACTCGACATGAATCTACTGCTTTTTCTACTTTTTGTATTTTAGTACAGATTCCAAACAGTGCTAATGATAATGTATCTAAAACTTTTATTTCTTTTGGTAAACTTAAAATTCATGCAAACTTATATGAAGTCACCTCCTGTAAGGATTCTCTTCTCACGGATTTAATGGACTCCAGATAAGTACTCCTGTCAATCAACAGCCAGACCTCTCTATTCTCGAGAGTGGGATCCTCCCCTTCCCCTGGTCTTTGGAGATTAGATTCAGAGTTCATGCTTTGAAAAGAAAAGAAAAACAGAAGTGCTGTGGGATAATGTTCTTGTACCCTGTAAAGATTTGTCACTTGTATTGGCAGAAAGTATAGGCAGGATGACTAGATTAGGAGAATTCTGGGAAGAGGAAAGGCTCAGTCTGCAGTCAACACTCAGATGCAGACGAAGCAAGATGAAAATGTTGCACTGAGAGAAGGTACCAAGCCATGTGGCTAAACATAGACAAGAATTATTAATTTAAGTAGTAAGATCAAGCTAATAATAAGCCCGAGCTAATAGGTCAAACAGCTTAGATTTAATATAAGCCTCTGTGTGTTTCTTTGGACTGGACAGCTGAGGGACCATGTGGGACAGAAACTTTCATCTACAAATCCACCCCTTTCCCAAATTTCCAGGGCCACAGACCTGGCTGTTCCAAATGTACACCCAAGATAAAAATACTCCCCTAAACTCCTTAACTTTACCTCTACCCTTAGTCTATCTCTGGATGAGTAGTTTTCCAATCAAGCGAAGACTGAAAACTGTTCCAAACTTGCAGCCCTACATGTTTCTGAAGGAATTTCTGCCTAGCCTGAGCCCCTGTGTACTGCTCCAAAGCTGCCTGTACTTCACTGGCCCTAGGTGATCTCACGGGACCTGGGCAGCGAACAAAACAGATGTTCCCCCGGGCTGCACTCCTCTTTCCTTTCCAGTTCTTTCACTGTAATTCCAGCCCCGCAGCCTGCTCCCAACAATTTCAGCTCAGAAGCACTTATAGAAGAAAATATATTATCCCATATCATCAACAAAAGTCAGGAATGATATGACTGAAGATATGGGGGCACAAACGGCTAACTGATGTGCCTACCGACATGTCAAATGAGACTCCGGAGGCCAGTCTTTCTCACCATTGCAAGTCTCTGTTGCAGAGTCCTGGCTCCTCTCAGCACTTCTCCCCTCCACCCCTACCCTAAACCTCTCCAGTCCCTGAGCTTCCCTTCCCTTCCCCCAGCTTCTCTTTATAATAGCTCAAGAATCAGAGCCTTGGATCCTTACCAGGTTCGTTTATACTCCCGATAGACCTTCTTGTGCTGCTCAGAGGCACCCCACTTAAAAGATGAGATTTTTCAGATGGTCTGAGTGTGTTACCAAACATCCTTGTAATAAAAAAAAATATCTAGGAAATGCAAATCAAGACAACTTTAAGATATCATCTTACACCTGTCAGAATGGCTAAAATCAAAAACACCAATGATAGCCTTTGCTGGAGAGGTTGTGGAGAAAGGGGTACACTCATCCATTGCTGGTGGGAATGCAAACTTGTGCAACCACTCTGGAAAGCAGTGTGGAGGTTTCTCAGGAAATTCGGGATCAACCTACCCCTGGACCCAGCAATATCACTCTTGGGAATATACCCAAGAGAGGCCTTATCATACAACAAAAGTATATGCTCTACTATGTTCATAGCAGCATTGTTTGTAATAGCCAGAACCTGGAAACAACCTAGATGCCCTTCAATTGAAGAATGGATGAAGAAAATATGGAATATATACATATTAGAGTATTACTCCGCAGCAAAAAACAAGGACTTCTTGAAGTTTGCAGGCAAATGGATGGAAATAGAAAACACTATCCTGAGTGAGGTAAGCCAGACCCAAAAAGAGGAACATGGGATGTACTCACTCATATTTGGTTTCTAGCCATAAATAAAGGACATTGAGCCTATAACTCAGGTTCTAAGAGAAGCTAAATAAGAAGGAGAACCCAAAGAAAAACATATAGGCATCCTCCTGAATATTAACCTTCATCAGGCGATGAAAGGAGACAGAGTCAGAGACAGAGACCCTCATTGGAGCACCGGACTGAAATCTCAAGGTCCAAATCAGGAGCAGAAGGAGAGAGAGCACGAGCAAGGAACTCAGGACCGCGAGAGGTACACCCACACAAAGAGACAATGGGGATGTTCTATTGGGAACTCACCAAGGCCAGCTGGCCTGGGTCTGAAAAAGCCTGGGATAAAACCGGTCTCGCTGAACATAGTGGACAATGAGGACTACTGAGACCTTAAGAACAATGGCAATGGGTTTTTGATCCTACTGCACCTATTGGCTTTGTGGAAGCCTAGGCAGTTTGGATGATCACCTTACTAGACCTGGATGGAGGTGGGTGGTCCTTGGACTTACCACAGGGCAGGCAACCCTGACTGCTCTTTGGGCTTACGAGGGACGGGGGACTTGATTGGGGGAGGGGGAGGGAAAGGGGAGGCGGAGGTGGGGAAGAGACAGAAATCTTTAATAAAAAAAATAATAAATAAAAAAAATATCTAATAGGTGATAGATTTGAGACCACATGGATAGTTGGGGAATGGAGAAAACTGGGTGTTGGGACAGGAACACACAATTCAATTGAATCACTCTTATCACACAGTGAATCATTCTAATAACACTATAAAGTAGTGTGCTAAGGGTAGGTTAGCCCCATCCAACACTCTTAGGGTGGGTTTGGAGCCTATGGCAGAAATCATATCTGGTGTTTGGTGTGGTAACAGTGTGGAGATTGTCTCTATCATACAACTCAAATGCTACCCTTTTAAACATAACCCCAAATAAGTAACGGTCTGTAAAAGCATGTGTGCTTTTGCTCAGGAATTGGCTGGCCACTTCATGGCTGTGTGCAGGCACCCTTACTGGATCTCTAAGCTTAGTTTACTCAGGGAGAGCATTGCTTTGAAAATGGGTCCCTTCCTCCCCTTGCTGTAATAAATCTTTCCCATTTACATGTTGACTGTGCGTATTTAAGCTTTACCCACACCGAGATGCATATACTATGTAAATGTGTAAGCACTTTAGGTATATAAAAGCACTAGGTAGTGGTGCATGGGGACCCAGAGCAATAGAAGATGTCAGAGCGGAGCAGGATGTAAGGTAGGGCAGGCAGTCAACTGAGCTCTGTGACAACAGACGGTGAGTGACTTTTCCTCTTCCACCCCTGACACTGCCTTCCTTTCATGTCTGGCCTTACTTCTTCACAAAAATTTGAAAAATCTGCTCAGGTTAGAAGCCCCAGCTTTTCTCCCATCAGCCAATCCCTTCTTCCTACTTCCCTGGCACCTGGGCAGCCTAGACCTGGTTCTCTCTTCTATTCTCATAGAGTTGACTCACCAACCATGGCTCACACGGTGGATGACAAACTGACTCCCTTGGACCTCCAGCCCTCCACACATCCCTGCTTTTGCTATGCTGGTCACTCTTTTGCATTACTTTTGTTCCTCCCCCCACCCAGCACTTTCATCCCTTGTGTGGGGCATCCTCCCCCAACACACCTCCACTGCTCAACCCGTGGGCTGCAGCTTCAAGCACAGCTTCCTTTCGCACCCAGCTTCACCCTCATTTTAACTTTCATCCCAGAAACTGAACCATCCTGGGCCCTGCTATGAAAGTGTGGGTGATCCACAGCACCCACAAGATACCAGGGTCCCTCACTGGGACTGAGAGGCAGCACCAAGTTTCCTCCCCACCCCAAATTCACCTTCCCAAATAGCATATGATGAAGTCCCATTAAGTGTGAATGTGTTTAAAGACACTGAGCTCTGCACCTAAATTTGCTAGAATTGGCCAGAAAGATGGCTCGGTCTTAGAGAGTCTTTCTGCATAAGCTTGACAGCCTGAGTCTGAGCTCTGGAGCCCAGGAGGTAGAAGGGAAGCATCTCCACAGAGTTGTTCTCTGACCGCCAAACACCCCCACGTGTATGTACGCATCACACACAGAGATACATTTTTAATCATAATTTTGTTTTATGTATTTTACAACAGGGAGAAAAGAGGGAGTATGAGAAAGAATTTTTTTCCCTATCCAAGGTAGTCAGCCAGAAAGGGCCAAGACTCCATAGCCTACCCCATCTTTTAGAATTCTGGCATGTAAGTCTGTTTATTCTATAATGACCTTAGCCTTTGTGATGATAATTAATAATCAGTGGCACCAGGATGTAAGTAAGATCCAGCTTCCACCAATGAGATGAGACAGTCACCACTCATGCTAGAATAAAAACTAAGCAGACTTTGTGTTCCTACTTCTTTGTGCTCCTTGATCACACGCAGCAAACCCTTTTGTCAAAAGAAATTCCCTTCCTGAATTAATTTCCCATTGTCTATTGTTTCTGTGTGCAACACCGAGAATATTCTTTCTATCCAAAGGATCATGACTTGAGCAGAGGAGGCCTGGGGAGCCAATCTCATCCTCCCTCCTGATGTGGGATTCCCCTCTGTATGCTGTGAATATAATTGGTTAATAAAGGAACTGCTTTGGGCCTATAGCAGAGCTATAAGGGAACAGAACTATGTGGGGAAAACTAAACGGGATGCTGGGAGAAAGGAGGCGGAGTGAGAGAGAAGCCATGTTGTAGCCCTGCCAGAGCCAGATGGAAGCCACAGCCACGTGGTGATACACAGATTAATAGAAATGGGTTAAATTAAGATGTAAGAGTTAGCCAATAAGAAGCTAGAACTAATGGGCCAAGCAGTGATTTAATTAATACAGTTTCTGTGTGATTATTTCAGGGCTGAGCAGCCAGGAACCAACGAGCGGCCTCTTATTACAACACCCTTCTATCACAACTCCTAGCCAGCCCACTTTCAGCCCTGTAATCCTGGAGATGCCTCCCCTTGGCCTTCTTACTCCCCTTTTCCCTACAGATGGCCTGGACTCCTCTGAGCTCCTGGAAGGCCAGCTTCATGGCCACTGACCACCATCTCTGTCCTCAAATGCCTAGGCAGGCAGAGAAGAGGATGCCACATAATGAGACAGACAGACTTGCACTCAATGTCTGCAATGTCAGATCAGGACTCTCTGCTGTGATCCAGACCTCTGCCCTCTTACCCACCCCTCAACAGTACACACGCACAAGCACACAGATGTAGGTGCCCTGGGGGCTCCTGCCAGGCCAGGAAGCCTGGCCCTGACACCTCTGAGCCTCTCTGGCCCCAGCAGCAATGAAGCCCCAATCAGGTGGTTAGCAATCAATCGAGGGTACCCACAGCTCCCTTCCTCACCCCTCAGCTCACCTCGGAGGTACATGAACGGGCCCTGGATGATTAAATTTCTGAGCAGCAAGTCATTAGGCACAGCCCAGACCTCAGGCACACAGCAGGACCCACCCTCAGGAGCGAAAATCCAGTCCGGAATGCCTGTGGGCGGGGAAGAACTCTGGCTGAATTTATATTTACCTAGGTGTGTCTACAGGAACCAGGTGTCCTCAGTCAGCTATTGCCACGGACACAGGTAGTATCTCACCTACAACTCGGATCCGGAGGATTGTGGGTGTTTCCCCCTGCTATCTACTCTAGCCTGCCTTCATTGTGATTTCCCCAAACCTGCCCCCACTGTCTTCTTCAGCTTAGGTTCCTTCCTACTTTATCAACCCTCTCCCAAGCCCTCCTCTTCTGACTGTTTTGTTTTAGGATTTTCTCTCTCATCTTTCTCCCTAACTTCCCTCCTTCGTCTTCCATCTCTTTCTCCTCCTCTCTCCCTCCTTTCCCTCTCATCTCATTCTTTCCTTCCTCTTCCTTCTCTCATGTCTATCTCTGCATCTCTCTCTCTCTCTCTCTCTCTCTCTCTCTCTCTCGGCAGGCTGTCCTCAACATACGCCGTAGAACAGTCTTGAACCACATCTGTTTCTACTTTCCAAATGTTGTGATTATGGCCATGTAGCCCCACTCCCAAGTTTATCCAGCCCTGGATATCGAAACCATGTTTCCAACCCCCCTTCTCATCACCTGAGCACCTTGAAGGCACATCCGCTAAACAACCCCAAGTCGGTGATACTTTCTACCTTGTTATTAACTCTTCAGTGGTTCTCAATCTGTGGTTTGTGACCCCTTTAACAAAGTTCTAGCTCCAAAAAATATCCATCCGTAACAGTTGCAAAATTAAAAATTTGAAGTAGCAATGAAAATAACTTATGATTAGGAACCACCACATGAGGAACTGTATTAAGAGGTCTCAGGATTAGGAAGATTGAGAATCACTGCTCTAGGATGGGAAACTCTTGGTCCTGGTGTTGTGGGATAATGGTTTTATCCTGTAAAGATTTGGTTTTTGTACATTTTTAATAAAATGCTGATTGGTCAGTAGCCAGTCAGGAAGTATTGGTGGGGTGACCAGGCAGGAAGTAGAGGCAGGGCCACAAGAATTCTGGGAAGAGGGAAGTTTCAGTCTGCAGTTTTGACCCAGCTGCAGAGGAAGGAAGATCTGACTGCCTTACTGAAAAAGATACCAAGCCACATGGCTAATATACACAAAAACTATGGGCTAATATAAGTTATAAAAATTAGTTAAGAAAAAGGGCCTGAGGTACTAGGCCAATCAGTTTATAATTAATGTAGACCTCTGTGTGATTCTTTGGGACTGAATGGCTGCAGGACCGAGCAGGACAAAAACCTCAGTCAACAGTCCTAGTGTTATGGGTCTGGGGTCATCCAGAGATTCACCAGTGTGACCATTAATGAAGTCTGGCAAAGAAGAGGCTTTTATTCATTTACTGGAACCAGATTTACATATGGGACTGTGGGTTCCTGAATTTAGCTCCCAGCCACCTCAGTTAGGGGTTTTTTTTAAAGGCAAAGAATGCAAAATTACATCCTGCTCTCCTGCAAGCAGAAGGGCAACTCTTGCAAAACAAGTTCTTGTTTACACAAGCAGAAACACTGGTTGACGTTATAACCTAGCTATAACCGGTTTGTTAATGTTGTACAAGACCAGGCAACTACAAAAAGTAACCCTTAATAGACCTTAACATTTGGATGTCCAATTTTGCTTTAAAGTTCTCTTAAGCACAGAAATTTTAAACTTTTAAACATAACCTTAGACATCATATTCTCCCTTGAGTTATACTCAGAGTCAAATCCTTGACTCTGTGCTGGGTGCCTTCCATGCCCAGACTTAATGAGCATAGCTAATAGTTCCTAATTTATATATCTGGCTAAGGCATTGGTGATGCAGGGCCAATCGTAATCGGCAGGTGAAGGAGAGCCCTGGGCCCTGTGATGACTGACAGCAGAGTTATTGGTCACGAAGAATCGGAATGAAAACCATTTGTATTTCCCCTTTAACATAGTCTTCCTTTCTGTAAGGCGAGGGTTTTCCAGAGCACAACCAAGTAATCTGTAATGGTTTCCAAGTGATTTGCATAGAAACAGCATTCCCCTCAGCCACACAGTGACATCCTTGCACTGCAGATAGTCCATAGACCAGCAGTCTCCTGTGCTGAAAACCCACTTGAGCTAGCAAAGCCATCTGTTCTTCGGTCTAGGCAATAGATTTTTTTTTTCCAAATTAGAGAGATCCAAGGTCATTTGGCACCAGCCCTAGTTTTTTTTTTTAAGTTAATGTCAGTCATTATTGTATCAGTGGCACTAAGGATGCTCCTGCTGTTGGTCCCTAAGCTTATTATGAGGGGTGTGAAAGGGGGAATTGCATGTTTTCCCCTGAACATGGAGACTGAAAGGGCCTGTGTATGCATACATGTGTTTTCTCCCTACTGGATCATCATAAACACATATGAACAGGGATGCCAAGATATGGGATATCAGGAATTGGCACATTTGCCAAATAGGCAAGCAAAGGCACAAACTACCAGCCTATGTAAACTGGTTTCAACCAGGAAGTAAAAGAAGGAACGCTCACCTGACAGAGTGGTGGCTGGGAACTGTGAGACATTTATGACAAATTTGCATTTTCTCTTAAAGGGGGATATATATATATATATATCCCATGAAAGTGCAGGCGGGACCATAGTCAAACAGATGGCATCATTAGTCTACACCCACCTAAGTTTTATCCCAGTGGACCTTCACAGGCTTCCATGAGCGTCCATTTCTTTGTAGCTGTGGCACGGGTGTCATGGACCCCTGTGATCTGCGTGACCTGAGAATGATGTGTCCAGTGCAGACATCACCCACCTTGACAGCAGTGGGGGCAGATGCTGGCCAGGAGGGACACACGCAGGGACACAGACTCTTCAATGCCACATCTCCTAAGACTCTGGTTCCACAGACAGAAGCAAGGTCTTTCCCCAGAGGCCTTGTCTGGTACCGTGAATCTCTGCCACTTCCAATCTCAGCCTAGATGCCCCTCCCATGCCCCACCCACTGGTCCCACCCAGTCCTGAGGTGTTCCTGCCTAGAGAGCCTCAGCTCCTGGAAATACTCTTAACTCTCTCGGCCAACTACACCATGCAACTCCAGTTCTCAGGACACAACTGCATACCTCGGCAGCTCCAGCCCCTTTGTTGGAGACCTCAGCTTTTCCTCTGACTGATGGTGTCTCTGGGCAGGGTGGGGACATCCTATCCTCCTGGAGGAGAGGCAAGTGTACAGGGAACCCAATGAATATAGATGTCCTATTCCAGTTTGTTAGACCCTATGGTTAGAGACTTCTTCACGCTTCTTCTGCTTCAAGGTGGGTTGTCCTCACCCAGTTTTAGCAGGTGAGAACACAGAATCACCCGGAGGCAACAGGGTTGAGCAGAATAGAGTTTGGTGCCCCAACATGCTACAAACCGCAATATTATACAATAATTGCTCAGTCATCTTTTCATGAGTGACTTATCAGAGCCAGAGACTTTCGTAAAGGTTAAACAAAACATCAAGGAATTTTAGGATTATTGCTTTGGGAGTAAAGTTGCTATATTTTCCTGTAGATTTTTGTTGTAGTTGACTCCCCTTCTGTTACATATTTGGGAATTAATTCCCACAGTTCAGAACTGTTTCCTATGCTTTTGGGGTTTACTGATCACATTCCCAGCTACGTGTGGAACAGTTTCTCACTGCCAGGCCTTCATTCCTCCCTCCCGGGTAGCTGCAGACATCTGCCTTCCTGCAATTACCTTCATCAGTAGGCATTTGGTCGGTGTTTAGGGTCCAGGAAACGGCCACATCCCATTTTAGATATTCACAGATCTCCAAGAGGACATAGAATTACTGCTTGCCCAAAGCTGCTGGTTCATAGCTGCTCAGACAGATAGAAAAATAAGCATTTCCTAGTATTACCTCACTTAAAAGATTTCTTTTTTTATTTTTTATTTTATTTATTTATTTATTTTGTTTATTTTTTTAGTTGTTGAAAAAAAATTTCCGCCTCCTCCTCGTTTCCCATTTCCCTCCCCCTCCTCCCACACATCGCCCCCTCCCCCCACGCCCCTCCCCTTCTCCCCCTCTCCCCCACTCCATTCCCCCTCCCTCTCGAGAATGAAGAGCAGTCCAGATTCCCTGTCTTGCGGGAAGTCCAAGGTCCTCCCACTTCTATCCAGGACCAGGAAGGTGAGCATCCAGACAGGCTAGGCTCCCACAAAGCCAGTTCATGTATTAGGATCGAAACCTAGTGCCATTGTCCTTGGCTTCTCATCAGCCTTCATTGTCCGCCACGTTCAGAAAGTCCTAACTCCTCACGCTCGCCTTCACCTCAGTTCACTGATGATTTTAGTTCAGGAAATTTACTATTTGTGTTTTAATCTCAATGACAGCAAAGATATAGAAATACCACAACTCAAAGAAATACTTCCTTCCCACTGACACCCCATACACACAATGCCCATGATAAAAATGGCTGATAACAGCATATCCTGGAACTGATAATTTAGAGACCTGGGTCTCCTCTTTGTTTCTACTGCTTAGAGCAATAAGTATAAACTCCAGATCTAGGCCCAAAGAATTTGGAGCATCTGGTGAATGTGTGATCAGATCAGGGGCCATTAGCTTCTGCCCAACGATTTAAGTAGGTTGCCTGATTACCTGATATCCTCTATGCATGCTGGGGGAAAAATGACACACTGATTTAAAAAGCAATCCGTGCCCTATTCCTAATTTTTACTGAAAGCAAACCTTTTAAATGTGTAGCATAGAGCACTAGCTTTCTCCTCTAGAACTCCCTGATGATTTAATTCTTTTCTTAACTAATTCTACATTAAGGAGTTCACTGAACCTGCACTATGCATTCCCACCTTTAAACTGACAGCCACGAATCTCTCTCTCTCTCTCTCTCTCTCTCTCTCTCTCTCTCTCTCTCTCTGCGTGTGTGTGTGAAAACTCTTATCTGATTTTTTTTGGGGCAAAAGAATTCCAGCCCTGAAACCTGCTAGGCCTGGGAAATTGCTGGTTATAAGGGTATGTTTTACTGGGACCATTTATAACAAAGGAATAAGGAAGAAGAAAGAAGGAGGAAGAGGAGGAATGAATGAATAAAAGAAAGAAAGAAAGATGGATCCTGTAGTAAGTAGATATTTTAACCCTCAGATTTAGTTTCTTTTGCTTATTGTGGTGTCTTTAATTGAACCCTGAAAGAGATTTTTTTCATATATTTATTTATTTATTCCACTTTGTCTTTATTTATTTATTTATTTTTTATTGAGAAAAAGAAAAAAAAACGTTTCCCCCCTCCTCCCCGCCTCCCATTTCCCTCCCCCTCCTCCCACTCTTCTCCCCCTCCCGCCACTCCTCTCCCCCTCCCTCTCCAGTCCAAAGAGCAGTCAGGGTTCCCTGCCCTGTGGAAAGTCCAAGCCCCCCCCCCCCCCATGTCTAGGAAGGTGAACATTCAAACTGGCTAGGCTCCCACAAAGCCAGAACTTGAAGTAGGATCAAAACCCAGGGCCATTGTCCTTGGCTTCTCATCAGCCCCCATTGTTCGCCATGATCAGAGAGTCCGGTTTTATCCCATGCTTCTTCCGTCTCAGTCCATCTGGCCTTGGTGAGCTCCCAATAGATCAGCCACACTGACTCAGTGGTTGGGTGCACCTCTCGTGGTCCTGACTTCCTTGCTCATGTTCTCCCTCCTTCCGCTCCTCAATGGGAACTTGGGAGCTCAGTCCGGTGCGCCAGTGTGGGTCTCTGTGACTATCTCCATTCATCACCAGATGAAGGTTCTATGGTGATATGCAAGATATTCATCAGCATTGTTATAGGATAGGGTCATTTCAGGTTCCCTATCCTCAGCTGCCCAAGGAACTAACTGGGGACCTCGCCTTGGGCTCCTGGGAGCCACTCT
>JABTXL010003523.1:39596173-39608157 GCA_025134845.1 Neodon shergylaensis | reverse complement strand
CCCCCCCCCCCCCCATGTCTAGGAAGGTGAACATTCAAACTGGCTAGGCTCCCACAAAGCCAGAACTTGAAGTAGGATCAAAACCCAGGGCCATTGTCCTTGGCTTCTCATCAGCCCCCATTGTTCGCCATGATCAGAGAGTCCGGTTTTATCCCATGCTTCTTCCGTCTCAGTCCATCTGGCCTTGGTGAGCTCCCAATAGATCAGCCACACTGACTCAGTGGTTGGGTGCACCTCTCGTGGTCCTGACTTCCTTGCTCATGTTCTCCCTCCTTCCGCTCCTCAATGGGAACTTGGGAGCTCAGTCCGGTGCGCCAGTGTGGGTCTCTGTGACTATCTCCATTCATCACCAGATGAAGGTTCTATGGTGATATGCAAGATATTCATCAGCATTGTTATAGGATAGGGTCATTTCAGGTTCCCTATCCTCAGCTGCCCAAGGAACTAACTGGGGACCTCGCCTTGGGCTCCTGGGAGCCACTCTGGGTTCAAGTCTCTTGCCAACCCTAAGGTGGCTCCCTTAACTAAGAATTGTGCTTCCGTGCTCCCCATCCAACCTTCCTTTATCCCAATCCTCCTGTTTCCCCAAGTTTCCCTCATCCTCCCCTTCTCACTTTTCTCTCCCCATCCCCCGATACTCCCATCCCACCCCACCCCCAAGATCCCAAATTTTCTCCCCGGCAATTTTGTCTACTTCCCATAGCCAAGAGGATAATTATATGTTTTTCCTTGGGTTCGCCTTCTTATTTAGCTTCTTTAGGTTCACCAATTACATACTCCGTGACCATTATTTATGGCTAGAAACCAATTATGAGTGAGTACATCCCATGTTCATCTTTTTGGGTCTGGGTTACCTCACTCAGGATAGTGTTTTCTATTTCCATCCATTTGCATGCAAAATTCGAGAAGTCATTGTTTTTTACCGCAGCGTAGTACTCTAATGCGTATATATTCCACACTTTCTTCATCCATTCTTCCATTGAAGGGCATCTAGGTTGTTTCCAGGTTCTGGCTATTACAAATAATACTGCTATGAACATAGTTGAACAAATGCTTTTGTCATGTGATAGGGCATCTCTTGGGTATATTCCCAAGAGTGGTATTGCTGGGTCCAGGGGTAGGTTGATCCCGAATTTCCTGAGAAACCGAAACACTGATTTCCAAAGTGGTTGCACAAGATTGCATTCCCACCAGCAATGGATGAGGGTACCCCTTCCTCCACAGCCTCTCCAGCAAAGGCTATCAATGGTGTTTTTGATTTTAGCCATTCTGACAGGTGTAAGATGATATCTCAAAGTTGTTTTGATTTGCATCTCCCTAATCGCTAAGGAGGTTGAGCATGACCTTAAGTG
This sequence comes from Neodon shergylaensis, assembly GCA_025134845.1. Classification (NCBI taxonomy): domain Eukaryota; kingdom Metazoa; phylum Chordata; class Mammalia; order Rodentia; family Cricetidae; genus Neodon; species Neodon shergylaensis. Next base: position 39,606,805 of record JABTXL010003523.1, on the reverse strand, counting down.
TCTTTTGGCCATTTGAACTTCTTCTGTTGAGAATTCTCTGTTCAGTTCAGTGCCCCATTTTTTAATTGGGTTAATTAGCATTTTGAAGTCTAGTTTCTTGAGTTCTCTATAAATTTTGGAGATCAGACCTTTGTCTGTTGCAGGGTTGGTGAAGATCTTCTCCCAGTCAGTAGGTTGCCTTTTTGTCTTAGTGACAGTGTCCTTTGCTTTACAGAAGCTTCTCAGTTTTAGTAGGTCCCATTTATTCAATGTTGCCCTTAATGTCTGTGCTGCTGGGGTTATACATAGAAAGCGATCTCCTGTGCCCATTTGTTGTAGGGTGCTTCCCACTTTCTCTTCTATCAGGTTCAGTGTGTTCAGACTAATATTGAGGTCTTTGATCCATTTGGACTTGAGTTTTGTGCAAGGTGATAGATATGGGTCTATTTTCATTCTTCTACAGGTTGATATCCAGTTGTGCCAACACCATTTGTTGAAGATGCTTTCTTTCCTCCATTGTATACTTTTAGCTCCTTTATCAAAAATGAGGTGATCATAGGTTTGTGGGCCTGAAAGAGATTTTTAAGTGGACTCTTGAGGTTCCCGTTATCAACACATTGAACACCTTGATTAATTTTCAAATTCATGTTTCTTACTCAGTTGTCATCTAATTCCTGTCAACACACTGCCTTCATCCTCCCGCCCATGTTGGTCATAGGCTACAGTACCTCCATCTTGCATTGCATAGAAGTACCCTGAGGGCCAGAAACCTATGACCTTAAGGCCATAGCCCATCTCACCATCAACCTTCACTGCTCTCCAGCCACACTGTCTCAGGCTTCCACTACCTGGCTGAGAGCTAGATGGAACTGGAAACCACTCAAGCAAATCCCGAGGCTCCACTCTCCCTCCTCCCCTCACCTGGCCCATCAGAAAGAGAGACCACAGTTTATGCACCAGAAAACTCAAGCTGTGGACGTACCTGCTCTCGCCAATCTGCTAAATGGAGTCAGTAAGGCACCATCAGAACCCTAGTAAGTTATTTTGTAAGTATCAAAAGGCTGATTAAGAGCTGGAATTTGTCTCAGATGGTAGAGTGGCTCTCCTAAGCATACACAAAGCCAGAGTTTGATCCCGGCACTTTGCAGGTAGAGGCAGGAGAATCGAGATTTCAAGCTCATCCTTGCCTACATAGTGAGTCCACCATCAGAGAATCCCTCAGGAAGAATTGGAGACCATGAGAGTTTTAGGGTTCACTTTTAGATACAACACCAAAGGCAGAGGGCATGAAAGAAATTATTTAAAGATACCCTTTCTTAAAATTAAATTTTCTTCGATAACAAGGAGAACAGAAAACACAAGTCTTAAACTGATTGTAAAAGACATTACATGATTAGATGATTAGAATTATCATCCAAAGTACATAAAGGATTCATAAAATTAATAAAATCCATCCTTATAAAAACCTACTATGGTGGTTAAACTTAAATATCAACTTGCTAAGCTCTAGAATAGACTAAGACACATCTCTGGGAAGGTGGTTTCAGGAAGTATTGACTGAGTGGACAGCACCTTCCTGCAGTGGCCCAGATATAGAGGGGTCCAGGGCAGAGCCTTGTGCGTGCTTTCCTCCCTTAGCTTCTCGCTGGTAAGTGTGTCTCTCTCGTGGCTGCCACTGCCACAGCCTGTTGTCAACAGTATCACTCGAGAAAGAAACACATTTCACTGACTATATTGTGAATATGGCAAAAAAAAAAAACAACAAAAAAACAAACAAACAAACAAACAAAAAGCCTCCCTGAAACCTACCCAGACATTTCTCAATTTTACTAGGTCTTTCAGAATCTTTTGTTGATTTCTTGGTTGCCTTACAAACTCAGTAAAAAGACAGGTTGTGGTTCAGGCAACAAAAACAAAGTCTTTGTCCATAGGGACAAGCACTGAGACTAGGTAGACCAGTTTCTTTAGATGTGGGAATCCAGGGCACCTGCAAGGACAGTAGAGATGGCTTGGTGGCTCACAGACAGCTACTAATAATTTTAACATGCCAAGTTCTGCACTTGTTGGCTAATCCACGGAGAACAAGTTTTATAGAGATAAGCAACCCCTTATCTGTCTTCCCGTGACACCAGGAAATAGCTGCAGTTAGCAACAACTCAGGGGATGTACTTGTTACAGGGTAAGGACCCAAAGACCACTCAGCACCACCCAAGTCCGAATTGAGTCTCTGTTAAGACAGCCATCAATGGCCTGTGGAGAAGCACTTCTTATAGTGCAGCCCTGATGCATATTACAAGGAGTTTTAAAGATAAAGATCACAGAAAAACTGCATCCTGCTTGGCAGTCAAATGGAGAAGCAAACAGGCAATTGAATAAGAGCCAAGGACATGCAGTTAGATGGGGCATTTCGACCCTGAGTTTCTAGGACAGGGTTGGCTGCTTTCTTATGGGACTTTTCAGGACAGGGGATAGAAGCCAAAGGTGGCTTCAGTGAGACATGATGGAGAAATCTTTGTCCCACTTTATTTCTTACTGATGTTAGCGAATGAGTCAAATTGTGGACTCATCTAAAGAGGTGTAGTTGGTTCTAAGAACCATTATTTTGACTGAATTAATCCTTTGTTTTAAATAACTGCAAGGAGGTAATTTAAAATATAGGGCCTAACTTTAATCTAATCAGAATGAAAAATAAGGCCCAGCCAGTGCTGATATCAGAGTAGTTAACAAGGAAGACTAAGAGAACAGAGTACCACTTATCCAATTATCTCATTTCTCTCTCTCTCTCTCTCTCTCTCTCTCTCTCTCTCTCTCTCTCTCCTTATTGATTACCATAGAAATAACAGATTTCTCCCAAAGTCATATATAGCCCCCTTATCACATGTGAAATAGGTATAAGGATACACAAGTATCCTCTTTTATAGAACAGATCTTACATCATTACCCAAGTGATAGGATTCTATAATTCCCATGACACACCTCCTTTGTTGTTCCTATGGTTCCTTCCTCTTACCCTCTGCCTGTAATCTGCACACATTTTATTTACCTGGACTACAACTCGGTGAATATGAGATTACTCTGTCATGCTAAATTTTCTGTTCTAAAGCTTTTTTTTCACATAACCAAAACAAATAATAAACTTATATTACTTGACCAGCTTTCCAAACCTTTGTTTCTTTTTGGGTATTCTGCACAAAACTGACATTTCTTGAAATACTGCAGGACAAACTATTGCTGAGCTGGCAAAAAAAAATTTACAACATTGTAAAAAGAGGACTAATCCCTCAAACCCATTTCTTTATTATCCATAGTGGTAATAATTCTCAATTTTTTCTCTGGGTGATGACGGGTGGTCTTCTATAACAGCACTGCACAGGATCCTCCTCTCATCCTGACTTTTACCCACAGGCTTTCCAGCAAGATCCACAGGATGGCACATGTAAAAACACCTCAGGACAGTCTCACTTCTGGTGAAGGGTATGCCTGTTAAGTCATGAAGAAAACTGTCTTTATAGTACAGGGGGGGAATGTCCAACCCTGGTTCAGCAGAGCCTTCCACAGTGGCTGTAAAATGTCTTTGCCTGAGTACTCTATCCCTGGGCTGAACCAGGAAAAGAGACATCTGATGAAGCGGTGCAAGAATTAATAGATCTGGGACAGCCTTTTCTCCTGCAAATCTGTTCATTGTAAGGGTCTCATCATCAGACCTTCAGTGGGTTTTGCTTACAAACAGACTTACTGGGCACATATTCCTAAGCACACTATCATTCATCCTGTCATTTGGTTTGATGCTCCCAACTATTATTTTAAATAGTACTGCACACCTGCCTGAACCCTTACTTGCCATAGTGCCCATGAATATATTTCTTTACAACTATATTGTAACAATATTGTATTGGTTTGGTTCCCCACCCACTATATGTTGCTGTTATTAAATTATTTGTTATCAACCAGGATTACAGATCCGGCTGAATTGAGTGCCAAAAAGAAAAAAAATCCAAAGGCTATGCCAAAATTTATAACAACTTGTGAATCTGAGCCTTGGATTCTTACCAGATTCATTTATACTCTAAATAGATCTTCTTGTGCTAATTATAGGCTCCCCACTTAAAAAGTAAGATTTTAAGATGGTCTGAGTGTGTTACCAAACATCCTTGTAATAAAAGCATAGCTAAAAGGAAGGTGATAGACTGGGGATCACCTGGAGAATTGGGGAATGGAGAAAACTGGGTGTTGGGACAAAAACTCAAAATTCTATTGAATCACTCTCATCATAGGTGATTCTTTTCAATAACACTATAAAGTGGGGGTATATTTGGGTTAGTCTAAACCCCCACTCATGATTTGGTCCTGTTGCATGATCATCTCTGGAGGTTTGTGTGGTAAAATATAGAGATTATCACTACAATACAACTCAAAAGCTACCCATTGAAACATAACAGTAAATAAGTATTGGTCTGTGTCAGCATGTGTGCGGCTGCTCAGGAACTGGCCAACTCTGACATGATTGTTTGCAGGCACCCTTACTAAAATCCTATATTTAGTTTATTCAGGGAGAGAATTGCTTTGCACATGGCTCCCTTCCTTCCCTTGCTGCTGTGGGCAATAAATCTTTCTCTTTTACATCTTGGCTGTGTTTATTTTGGCTTTGGCCACATTAAGATGCATACAATAGGTAAAATTACTTAGGTACATAAAAGCACTAGGCATTGGTGGGTGGGGACCCAGAGCAATGAAAATGTCAGAGTTGAGCAGGATGTATTGTAGGGCAGGCAGCCAACTGAGCTCTGAGAACAAATGGTGGCATTTCCTCCATTACCCTCCCTACTCCATGACTTGCCTTACTTTTGTAGAAAAACTTTAAAAATCTGCCCAGGTCAGGAACCCTAGTCTCTCTCCCATTTGCTTATCCCCACTTACCTGCCTCTAACTCTGCTTTCCTGGCCACCTGAACAGTCCTGACCTTTTTCTCTTCAGTTCTCCTGAAATTTACCCATCAACCATGGCAGATACAATGGAGGAGAAACAGGTTCCCTTGGGGTTCCAGGCCTCTGCATGCCCCTGTTTTGCTGCCCTGATCACTCTTTTGTATCATCTTTACTCCCCTGACCCCACAGCATCTTCAGTGATCTTTCCTAAGGCATCTTCCTCAACCCCAACCCAGCTGACCAACCGATGGGCTACAGCTTCAAGCACAACTTGTTTTCTCTCCCAGCCTCAACCTCATTCCAAATTTCACTTCAGAAAAGGAACTAAATATGGGTTTCCTGCAACACTCACATTGGATCAGAACATCTGGCAGGCCTCAGTGCCCCTCACTGAGGGGATAGCAGGCAGCACTGAGCTTGCTCCAAACCCTAAACTCACTATTGCTATGGAATAATCCTTCTGTACATTGTAAATGTGTATTACCCTCATTGGTTAATAAGGAGCTGACTGGGTTATGGCTGGGCAGGAAGAGCTTGGGCAGGAGAGCCAGACTAGGAGGATGCTGGGAAGAAAAAGCATGGAGTCTGAGGAGTCTCAAATAGAGGCAGAGAAAGCAGGACATGTAGAAAATTGTTCGAGGTTTCTGCCCTGCCCAGTACCTGCAATCGTTAAGTCCCAAAGAAATCACGCAGAGGTCTACATTAACTATAAACTGATTGACTCATTATCTCAGGCTTCTTATTAACCATTATAACTTATATTAGCCCATTATTCTTATCTATGTTAGCCACATGGCTTGGTACCTTTCTCGTCAAGGGAGTCACATCTTGCTTGCTCTGTGGCCAGATCAGGACAGCAGACCAAGCTTTCCTCTTCCCCGAATTCTCCTGTTCTCATTGACCCCCCTCTATTTACTGTCTGGTTGTCCCACCTATACTTCCTGCCTTGCTACTGGCCAATCAGCGTTTATTTAAAATAAAATTAACAGAATACAGACCATTGTCCCACACCAGAAAACGAGCCTTGAGCCACATGGTAGAACTTATATAACAAATACAGAATAATTTAAGTTGTAAGAACTAGTATATAACAAGCCTAAGCTATCAGCCAAGCATTTATAATTAATTTTGAGTCTCCATGTTGGCTATTTCTTGTAGTATGAAGAGCAGGCTCCAGCCTACAGCACTGGCCCAGTCCTGTTTTTTGTAAATGTCCCTGGTCTGGATCCACTCCTGTGGAGGTCCCTAGCTTGGAGTTGGTCCCAAAAAAGTCTTTGGCTCTGATCTACTCCCATGGAGGTCCCAGACCCAGGTGTACCCAGACCTGCAGAGGTCCTGGCTCAGGCCTACTCTCTCAGAGGTCCCAGACTCATGCCCAGATCTGCAGAGGCCTCTGTTTCTTGCCTACTCCCACAGAGGTCCCAGACTCTCACCCAGACCCACAGAGGTCTCTGGTTCCTGCCTACTCCCTTGGAGTTCCCAGGCTTGTGCCTGAACCCATAGAGGTCCTGGCTTAGGCCTACTCCCTCAGAGATCTCAGACTCATGCCTGGACCTGCAGAGGTCTCTGATTCCAGCCTACTCCCTCAACAGTTGCTCCCTTGTACCTGTTCCTGTGGAGTTCACTGTCTCAGGTCTGCTCTGGCCTAGGTCACTGGTTCAGTTCTGTTTCTGTAAATGTCCCTGATCTGGATATGCTCCTGTGGAGGTCCCTGGTTTGGGGTTGGTCCCATAAAGGTCTTTGGCTCTGATCTACTCCTTCAGAAGTCTCAGACTTGGGTGCACCCAGACCCACAGAGACCCTAGTTCAGCTACTTTTTTCCCACAGGAAATCAGAGGCTGTGTATTCATCCCATGTTGATATGAACCAGGCTTGATCTACAAGAAATACAAGACACATGGTGTATATTCTATATACTCAAACATAGAAGAAAAAAATCTTTTGTTGACTTGTGTTCAGTGCATGGTCTATATTTGTATTAATACAGATATTATGTTACTTTTAAAAGGCTATGTATTTCAGAACAAGGGAACCAGATACCAATAAAAATGGTGCAGGTATCCCAGCATCTCAGAATGCCTCTATTAAATTCTCCTTTACACCCAAAACAGCTTCAAGACTGATGGCTGAGATGATCCAATTCCATAAACTACTCTAGTCAAGACCTAACAATTATCCTGATTTTTTGAAGGTTCCCACAAAGACACCAGGGCCCGCAAACAACAGAAAGAAGTCCAGAGAATGATGACCACACTCTGGAAAGATGGGTTATGGATGTTTACTAGCAGAATATGATATAGAAATTATGAGACAAATAGATAGATTATGGAATCTACTTTATTACAAAACAACTATTAATATCAAAATATTTTACATTGGATTTTGGTTTATTGATACAAATTTAAAGCTATCATTGCTATCCTATATGCATGTTTCTACTCCCTTTTGGGATACTGTGTGTATGTAACTCATTTAAAATGTAATGTACAGTTAAGAAATACAGATTAATAGTGATCTATAATAGTCAAACTTATAGTCATGCCATGGATATTTTCAAGGTCATACACAGGTATATTTAGAAAGATAGTCGGTCTTCAAATATTTCAAAGACCTCAAGAATATGGCAATTAAAATGTTTTAAAAACATAAGGTTTTTGTTGACAGTGAGACACATCTGCTCCTGGCAGCACCAGTTTACTTCAGAAAAGATAATGGGCTTCAAAGAATCTCTGAATGGAGCTTGCTGTCTTTATGGCACAGGCTAGCTATTTGGACAAAAAAAAACCCTGTCCTTACCTCAATTGCTGAGAGTATACTGTCCAAATTGGAACAGCAGAATGTAAAGGAAAGCAACCATCAAACTTTCAAAGACAAGGTAAGAAAGTCCTTCAAAATTCCTTGCTTTTCAGAAAGGTGTGTCAGATATACCAGGCCCATAAGCCAAAGTTGATTACCCCAACATTACAAAGTAACTGTCCAGGCATTCAGATGCTCCTGTCATTTGGTCATCTGGCAACATTTCACACTTCTGTGGTCTTTGATGAAGTTAAAAACTAAATAATTAGATGTAAAGTTTTCCTTAGTTATGATAAAAAGGTAAATTATATATGAAACTTTACACTCACAAAGAAAAGATATATAATAAAATAGTTTCTTGTCCCGTTTAGCCTTGACCGCAAGGATGACGCGACACCGGAGCTCTTCCTGCTAGTAGTTTATTCAGGACCTTGTTACAGAATCTCTCTCTCTCTCTCCCTCTCTCTCTCTCTCTCTCTCTCTCTCTCTCTCTCTCTCTCTCTCCCTCTCCCGCTCTCTCTCTCCTCTCTCTCTTCCTCTCTGGGCAACCTCTCCCAGCCCTTAAAAAGGCACGGGCTACCAACCCTGGATTGCCAGGTGGGCACTGCCCATAGGTCCATGCATATGCAAGCAGCTGACAATCATTGCGTGATCAGGCCCCAGCCAATATTAGGAGCAGATTATCAGGTGTGGCTCCACGCAGCTCTCTACAGTTCCCCCTTTTGTTTTGTAAAGCAACAGGCAAGAGTAGAGGTCTGATCTCTGTTAAAAATGGAACATGTACTAGTGTCTGTCCAGGTGTCATCCACTCAGAGAACACTAGACCTGTCCGGTGTCTTTTTACAGAGGTGGGAATTAGACACCAACCCACATGCAATCAGACTTGCTCTTCCTGAGGTCGACTTCTCTGACCTCAAGTGCAGTGCACAAGCCTCACATCCTGTGCTCAAATATAGAAAACCAAGCTTGAGGGGACTGTCCTGCTTCAATGGCCATGAAGGCCTGAATGATCATAACTGCATTGCGATGCTGTGAAACCCTTATGTGACAAGTGCACCATAGGCATACCAGGGAGGCAAGCACCATTAAGCCTGCCAGGGCTCCTATTCCCGCCCACTCCCTCAGATAATCCATGGCTATGATGATCCAGGAAGATAGTCCTTCTGCCAGGCTGGTATCCATGCGTGTGGAATCTGCAGTCGCAATCATCATTTGCAGCTTTTCCAGTTGTTTTTCGAATTCACTAGACCAATTACCTAAAAGATATCTAGACATTAGCTGCATGAGTAAATTGACACGAGTCATCCTTGAATTCCCCAAGAATGCCCCCTTTATTGTGTTCAGGGGCAGATTATATAGAGATAGCCACACCCCAGCCAAACCCACCAGAAACCATTCTCCTGCCATCAGGAACTCCTGAAGGTCTCGTGCTCAAAGCAGCTGTAGGCACTCAGATCAGGGGAAAACAAGAAATTCAGGATCTGGGGTCTCACTGTTCCCAACATTTAGGAGTGGCTCTGCCATGACCCCAGACCCCAGGAGCAATCAGAAACCACTGCTCCTTCAGCAGTCCCCTAAATAACATACCCTTGCTGCAGACTCTTCAGCGACGTGCAGAGCCTGGAACTGCCACAGCATTTTCCTTGCCCCGCAGCTGCGCTGCATTCTCGGGCAGCCCTGTGGGGTCTGTGCTCCATCTTGTCTCAGCTCCAGCACTTGTTGTTGCATTTGCTGATACTCTTGGCACTGCTGTGGCATCCGCCAGGCTAGGCACTGACTGGGCTGAGGCAATACGCCTTCCACCACAGCCACCTAGCAAAGCTCTGCTCCAGCTGCCTTCTAGCCCCACTGCATTCGTTCTGGGTCCAAACTGGTGCATGGAGTGGAGCAGAACTCAGGAAAGCAGGCTTGCTGCTCTGCAACCACTGAAGGGGCTCCACTTACACCATGTTTTAGGGAATTTGGGCATTGTCAATCTCTCTGGCTACTTCCTGCTGAGTGGGGACATTGCATTCTTACTGCAATTTACTGCAATTTTTCAGTCACGCTCAGACGCGGGTCACAGCAACGGGGGAGAGGCGGAGGCTCCACCTCCCCACCAAGCTGAAAGGCAGTGTGGCCAATGGGTCTTATCGCGATTGTGCTGCACTTCTACGCTCTGAGGCATCCATGCTGGGAGTGGGCCTAACGTTCTTGCCTTGTTGGTCCTTGAGGCAGGTCCTGGGTGTTTGCATGCTTTGCAGCTCCTCAGCGCTGGAGCTGCTTGGCTTTGGAGCCGCAGCAGCTCACACTCCACTGCAAACTCAGGAGGTCTCGGTAATTCAAACCACATGAATATAACTCCATTCCTTAGCGTACCTTGTTCGGTGGCAAAATTCAGATCTCTACCAAGCTTGTCCCAGGATGACACATTAAGATTGCCAGAGATGGCAAACCAAGGTGCAATTGTGTCACATTCAGCCAAAAACCTCTCCAATGTGCTCCGTAACAGCTCGTTAAGAGCCAGAAAAATCAGGTGTGATGTTGAAGCACCCATTCTAAAATCCTATTCTTTCTTTTAGTTTCACTTTGACCCATCCACTTTGGTCGTAGCTCTACTATCTTGCTCTCCCTTTTTCTACCGGCGAGAGTGGAAACCCCGCTTTTTCCGCGGACCCTCAGCCTTACCTGAGGATTTACCGGTGCACCCCCTGACTGCAGCAAGTTCTGGGCTCCACGGAGAGAGGTTTGGAGGTTCCCCGTATGAGGCCACCAACTGTCCCAGTACTGGCCACCACTTGTCCCTGTACGGGCCACCACTTGTCCCATTCAGCCTCGACCAGCAAGGATGATGTGACACCGGAGCTCTTCCTGCTAGTAGTTTATTCAGGACCTTGTTACAGAATCTCTCTCTCTCTCTCTCTCTCTCTCTCTCTCTCTCTCTCTCTCTCTC
>JABTXL010003523.1:39551481-39596163 GCA_025134845.1 Neodon shergylaensis | reverse complement strand
CTCTCTCTCTCTCTCTCTCTCTCTCTCTCTCTCTCTCTCTCTCTCTCCTCTCTCTGGGCAAACCTCTCCCAGCCCTTAAAAAGGCACGGGCTACCAACCCTGGATTGCCAGGTGGGCACTGCCCATAGGTCCACGCATATGCAAGCAGCTGACAATCATTGCATGATCAGGCCCCAGCCAATATTAGGAGCTGATTATCAGGTGTGGCTCCATGCAGCTCTCTACAGTTTCTCTAATCTTACCAAATACAAATGGACTAGCTATTTTAACTGTAACTCTTAATTGATAACTATTTTGTAGTATATAATTTTACTGTTAAAACCTTTTTATTTTTATCCAGCCAAAAAGGAGAAAATGCTGTGGAATAATCCTTCTCTATATTTTGAACAAGTATTACTCTCATTGGTTAATAAAGAGCTAACTCTCTTTTGGCTGTGCAGGAAGACATTGGCCAGGAGAGCCAGACTAAAAGGATGCTGAGAAGAAGCATGGAGCCTGAGGATTCTTGAGCCAAAAGGAGGGGAAGTAGAACATGTACAAAATGAGGTAACAAGCCATGAACCACATGGTAGAACTTATTTAAGAAATTTGGATTAATTTCAGTTGTAAGAGGTAGTTTATAACAAGTCTAAGCTATCAGCCAAGCATTTATAATTAATATTGAGTCTCCATGTTGGTTATCTATGAACTAGTAGATGGGGAAAATGTACACCTACCAATACAGATATGCAGAATTTGGAGTTTGCCAAGCTGGTTGTCAGTCTTGCTTTGTTCCAGTATTTACTCACTATGCTCCTTTTCCTCCCTTCTGAACCAGAATTATATACCATGTGCCATTAAAAGTTGGAAGTGTGTAGTCTGTTTTTTGATTTTTGTTTTATAGGGGGTTATAGTTAAGAGATTGCCATCAGTCTCAGAAGAGACTTTGGACTTTGGAATTTTACAGACTATGAGGGATTTTAAAGTTGGACTTAATGCATTTCCACATTTGACATGGCTACAAAGCTATGGGGGCCAAAGAGAGCAATGTGGTGATCTGAAAGAAAATGGCTCCCTTAGGGTCACAGGAAGTCTCCCTATTAGGAAGTGTAGCCTAGCTGGAGTAGATGTGGCATTGTTAGAGGAAGTGTGTCTCTGGGAGCAGGCTTTGAGGTTTAAGATGTTCAAGCTAGGCCCAATATGGCACACCATCTCTTCTTACTAACTGAAGATACTGATGTTGAATTCTCAGCTACATTGGGTACCATATGCTGCCTTACATTGATAATGGGTTAAAACTCTGAACTATAAGCCAGCCCAAATTAATTATTTTTTTGCTGTAAGAGTTGTCATGGTTTTGGCATCTCGATGTAGTAACAGAACACTAAGACAGATGTTAGTACCAGCTTCCTGCATAATGAACTAAACCTCTGAAACTATAAGCCAATCTCAATTGTAATAGTTGCCATGGTCATAGTGTCTCATCACAGCAATACGAACCCTAACTAAAACAGCTACCGACAACAACCTCTGTTCTGGAATGCCTGACAGGTGAAGAGGATGCCCAGGAAGAGATCGACAGGCCACTTGAATTCAGTGTCCTCCATAGCACCCTTGCCTATTCAGATCCATCCTCTCCACTATGACCCAGAACTCTGGGTCACATGCCCCACTTACCCACCCCTCAGTAATACATATGCACAAAGAAACAGATCCAGGGATCCTCAGGGTTCTGACCAGCACAGCAGGCCTGGCCCTGATGTCTCTGAGCTGCTGGCCCCAGCAACAATGCAGCCCCAACCATATGGTGAGTAATCAATGCAGGGTATGCACACACCCCTTCTTCACCATCCCCAGCTTACCTCTGAAGTCCATGGCAGGGCCATAGTTGGTTCAGTTTCTGAGAAGCAAATTGTTAGGCACAGCCCAGACCTCAGGAGAGACAGAAACACAGTCCTGATTGCCTGTGGGTAGAGAAGAAATCTAGTGGGCATTTGTCCAGATCTGGTGTCAGCTGATCCCTCCAGCTAATCCTGCTGACAGTGGGCATTTTGTCTTACTTTTGGTGTTAACGCATCTAGTGGCATGGCACATGCTTTGAAAGTGAGGTGGGTAGCTTTTCCTCAAACTAGCTGAAACTAGGCACAATTCCAATCCTCTCCCTACTACGGATACATGGGTGCCTGTGGTTGTTTCCCTGCAGGCTTTACAGCAGTCAGGGAAAGAAATGATCCATGAAGAGACAAGAATAAAACTCTGTTATGCCCAATTTTATTGTAATCAGTGCTGGGCCAGGACTTCTAGAGTATGGCCCAGATCAGTTTACTTTAGCCATATTTAAACACAGCACAATTTTCGAAAAAGTATTCAGTTAGCAATTAACTCAGTCTCAAGTACACAAAAATTTAAGATATGTTTACAGTGAGATTTCTTACAAGTACATCTGGCTTCTTTCACAAGAATAGTTACTGTTGACTCAGAGAAAGTGCCCAAGATCCAAGGCCTAGGGAGTTTGACTTGGGTAAACATAATAGCTGTAGGAGTCAGGATTTCCTTGGTCCAAAGATAACATAGAAGTCACTTAGGCTGTTGTAAACAACAAGTGACCTCACCCATAAGAGAGGGTTTTATGTTCTAAAAGCAATGCTCAAAATTTAGGAGAAATGGTCTTGGATAAGTAACAAGCATAAATTCTGGGTGATATGGACAGAGACTGTCTCATCAGACAAAAAAGGATCACCAGGATGTAAAACAATGTAATTCCTGGATTCTCAGGAAGGACAGCTTCACACCTCTGAAGAGCTGAGCTGTGTACATAAGGCTCTTTGTTCTCTACAAGTGCCCTTAAAGTACTTGCATTGAGTGTTTTGTCATAGCAGTGTGGAATATGGCTAACTTGCCTTTCTTTACTAATCCAGTTGGGCAGCATGATGGTTCCTCTTTATGGTCAATGTGCCTGGATTTAGAATCCCCATGGAAAGAAACCTCTGGGTGCATCTGTGAAGATGTTTTTACAGAGGCTTACTGGAGAAGAAGAGACCAACTCTTAATGTGAGCACCCCATCCCATGAGCTGGATTTTGGAATAAATGAGCAGAACACCAGCATGCTTAAATCCATATCTCAGCAGTCTTCTCTAGTGAATGCTTCACAATATTTCTGGAGGGCCCACCATGATCCCAGACACCAGACCTCAAGAAACCAAGGGAGGGTCTCAAAGCCCCTTTGAATAATGAAGAGTGCAGGGAAATCCTTGGGATGTACATCCTGAAATATTCCAGGTCGCCATGGCTCCCTTTGACCAATTTCTGCCTAACTCTTTGAAGAGGTCTGACACCCCCATCCCAAAAGGATGAAAATTAGCAAGTAACCTGCTCTGTCACCTCCAGAAGTAAGTCTAGTTAATATGCCTTCTGTTTGGACACAACAAACAGGATAGGTTGGATGTGGCCACTGATCCAGTGTCCACACTGACTCCACCAAGTCTTTTCGGATATATCAATATGTGGTGACCACCCCAGTTGTCTTTACTCTGTGCATTTGTCCATCTGTGTCTCTTTGATTGTTTTCCTGTAAGTTTTGTTTCCCTGTATTGACCAGTGGCTTTCTCTGTAGTGAGAACACCGCTGCCTCAGGACCAGTGCCTCTTCCTGTTGAGGATCCAAACCAGACAACTGTTCCAGATTGATCAGAGGGAAACCCTCCCTGCCAAACAAGAAAAAGAAGCCTCCATTTTTTCCACCCTATGATCAGAAGTATATCTATGTTTGTACTTGACTCTTGCTCATCTAGGCATAATGCATATGAGGAGGGGAAAGTAGCTCTGCAAGCCTCTCAAGCTCTCTGTTCCTCTTCCTGCCTGCTCTAAGCAGCCTTAGGTAAAGGGGAAAGTTTCCCTGGGCTGAGCCCAAAGGGAAACAGAAAGTTTCTTCATCATGAAAGCACTCTTTCATCATGATTTATGTTATTTTTTCAACCACTGAACCATATAACTAGACAGCTCAAAACTGACCAGTCTCTGAAAAAGAATAGAAAAACCACACCTGGGCCGGCTGTAAAACTTTCATACCAAGGGGGAACAGGATATGTGGAAGGGATCAGCCACAAAATGGTTTGCTCCATTGATTTCTCACAACCCACTTGTATTATTAAGTGTTTATTATATTAACTATCCCCGCCCAGTGTACTGTGTGTTCCTATCTCCTGATTACTTAAATACATATTGTAACATGAGGGCCTGCTCTTGTCCTGCCCAGTTCCTACAGCCATTTAGCACCAAAGAAAATCACACAAAGTCTTTATTAATTATAAACTGATTGGCCCATTAGTTCTGGCTTCCTATTAGCTCTTATCACTCATATTAACCCATTATTCTGATCTATGTTAGCCACATGGCTCAGTACCTTTTTCAGCAGGGTAGGCTACATTCTGCTTCTTTGGTGGTCTGGGCAGGAGTGGGAGGAATGGGCTTCCTCCTTCTTAGCATCTCCTGTTCTCATCGCTCTACCTCTACTTTCTGTCTGGTTGACCCACCTATACTTCCTGCCTGGCCAATCAGCATTTATTTAAACATGATTGACAGAATACAGACAATTTTCCCACACCATTTACCCCTCTTTTATTTTTAACAAAGGAAAATATCCATAGTCCATTTTTTGGGAATGTGGGCGTAGTATTCCAGGATACTTCCAGCTGGTTGGGGGCACTGATAATCTTATGGGGACCTAAAGAAATTTTAGAGTTATGATCAAGTCCTGACTGAAGTATCCTATGAGGCTTGATCATCTCAGGCAGCATCTTGAATTCCTTCTGGATGTAGAACTCAGACATCTGGGCCATCTGTTCCTGCTGGAGATTTCTCAGGTGGTCTTCCTTGATTGAACCTGATTTTTTTTAAACTCAGAATGAATCCACAGCCTCTCATTTCCTGTGGAAACAAAAGCAAAATCTCTTCTCCAAAGTAGCATACCTTTTGACGTCGATTTTGAAGTCAAGGTATTTTCAAACTACCTATCTTGGATTAATTTAGCAGCATTTATAAGCAAATATATTTTAGCAGCTGTTGCTCCTTCCTCAGCATTTAAACAATTTAAAGAGAGCATAATAGCATACAGTATCAAGATTCTCTGTGTATTTTCCATCTTTATGTGGTTTTACTTTAACATCTATTTCTTTTATTTTTACTTTTACTTTTTGAGACAGGTTCTCTGTATGTCTTTGTCCTGAAGTAACTCTGTAGACCAGGCTGTCCTTGAACTCACAGAGATCCACTTGCCTCTGCCTCCCAAGTGCCGGGATTAAAGGTGTCTGTCACCACCAGCATATCTTAATTATATATTATAAGTATGGCATGTTACATGAGGAAGCCTCAAATGGAATAATGTAAGAATCAACTATGGATGCATGGATTGTATATTAAGTGGATTTGTTTGAGTCAGCTGCACAAAGGAACATTTAAACACGTAGTTGAAGGTAGTGAAGAGAATGAGCCAGGAATGTGTGAAGTAGTAGAGGACTCCAGGTGAGAGGAACATTCAATGGGGCCTTTGAGGGATAAAGGGAGCCTGACTGTAACAGGAAATGACGGGAGGGCAGAGACGATGGAGCAGATGGCAGGGCAGGGAGAGGAAGTTGCCCAGGGACCAGGTTGGAGAGAAGGCAGAGCAAGCAGTGGTGATATGGACCACTGCAGCCCTTTCCCTTCCACTGTGAGTAAAATGGAGAGCAGAGGAGGGCATCATGGTGCAGACTTACCTCGTTGTCTTAGACAAAAAGAAGTGAATGGCAATGTAGTAAAGGGAATGATAACAAGGCTCAGAGAAGATTTAAAGGGCTGGAATATCTCCCTTCTGGGTGGCATTATTCAGCTTCCACTGAAGCTTACAGGTTCAAAATCTCAGTATGTCCCCAATGAGATGTGTGTGTGTGTGTGTGTGTGTGTGTGTGTGTGCGTGGGCGTGTGTGTGTGTTCTTTCTGGGGGTGAGCACACTCTCTTCTGCCATTCAGCTATCCAATAGCCCTGTCATCTTTATGGCCACAGAAACTGCTGCCCAGATGTGGTCTCTGGCAAAGATTCCCCTTGGACTTCTAACAGCTATTAGTGCCTACCCAGCCAGGCTGTCTTCCTGGGTTTTCCACTGTGACTGGTGTCACCTAGAAGGGGAAAAAGAGATCTGCAGACCTGAGAAAGGTTGTTCAGCTTGCATGGTCATTAACCAGCCCATAAAGGGACCTTAATGCCCTGTGAACAGATTATTACATTAAATGTTTTTACAGTCCCCACAGGAAGAGCCTCAGATGCCCTGCAATGGTCAACCTTCATTCTTTTTCATTGCTTTATACACTTCCTAAAAAGTCTTTATGGATCCAGTTACATGTATGTAAATCATGCTGCATTAACCAAAAGATTCTGCTTCCAGAGAAGTTCTGTTTTCAGGGTATGAATGGTGGAGCTAATGGAAAAGAACTGTGCACACATGATGTGTTGACCCAGTTTTGAGGAAACAGCTTAAGAGGCCAGTCATCCACCGGTGTTTCAGAGAAGTTATTAATTCCTTACCAAAGCCACAACCTGCTGTGGAATAATCCTTCTGTACACTGTGTGAATATATGTCACTATGATTGATTTAATAAAGCCGATTGGCCAGTAGCTGAACAGGATAAAGTTAGGTGGGGAAACCAAACTGAGAATGATGGAATGAGGAAGGGCAGAGTCAGAGGAGATGCCAGCCAGCTGCCGAGGAAGCATGATGTATAGAAAATGAGGTAACAAACCATGAGCTGCATGGCAAAGCATAAATAAGAAATATGGGTTAATTAAAATGTAAGAGTTAGTAATAAGTAATTATCTATTACAGTAATAAGCCTGGGAGCTATTTGTCAAGCATTATAATTAATAAAAGCCTCAGTGTGCTTATTTGAGAGCAGCTGCAGGACAAGAAAATTCTACCTTCACCCACCTTATCATCTGCAAGGTCCTTGGAATCCTGCAAGAGACCCTGCTCCCATGATGAAGGAACCAGAGAGGTGAGTCAGTGGCCACACAGCCAGACAGCTGCAAGTGCCACTCTCTGGGACTTCCCAGGGGGACTGAATCCAGGCCACCCAATTCCCTGAGCTTTTCTGGCCATCCAGCGGATTGTGTTCCTGCTGCTGGCTTTCTTTACCCCATCCCACCCAATCCCCAAGCCCGCCTTTTCACCTATGAGGTCCTTGGAATCCTGCAACACCGGCTGCTTCAGTGCTGAGGGGAACTGAGAGGTGAGTCAGTGTCCACAAGCCTAGAAAGCCAAACGTCCCACTCTCCAGGACCTTACCAATGGGCCAGAACATAGGGGCCCCTCCACAACTCCCTAGCTTTTCTGGCCAGCCAACTGGGAGTGTACTTGCTGCTGGGCTTTCCCCAACCCACCCTGCCCTGAAGCCTGCCTTTCGCCTGTGAGGTCCTTGGAATCCTCAAACACAGCCTTCTCTAGTGCTAAAGGGACCTAAGAGAGGGCAGACCAAAAAAAAAAAAAACCCCACAAAACTCCCAAGTACTCATTCCACCACAGCAAAGATTGGACCAAGACACCAAGGCTCTGCTGGCCTCATTTGAAGAAAGGGATGGGTATGTGCCAATGCAAGAATACCTCCAACATCCTGAAAAGCAACATGGTAACACCAGAATTGAGTGAACACACAACAGGAAGACTTGAAAACACAGAAAAAGTAGAAGAAAACGACTTTAAACATAACCTTATGAAAATGATGGAGACCTTTAAACAGGAAGTGAAAAACTCACTTAAAAAAATGGAAGAGAAGACAAAGAATTAGAAGAAATTAGCAAATCCCTTAAAGATACCCAAGAAAACCAAGAAAAAGCAATCAAACAGGTAAAGGAAACAGTTCAAGACTTGAAGACTTAAATGGAGGAAATAAAGAAAACACAAACTGAGGGAAGGATGGATATGGAAAATCTGGGTAAATTAACAGGAACTACAGAGACAAGTATAACCAACAGAATTCAAAAGATAGAAGAAAAATCTCAGGTGCTGAAGATACTGTAGAAGAAATAGACAAGTTGATCAAAGAAAACAGCAAATCCAACAAATTCTTATACAAAACACCCAGGAAATCTGGGACACCATGAAAAGAACAAACCTAAGAATAACTGGGGTAGAAAATGGAGAAGAGCTCCAGTTCAAAGGTCCAAAAAATATATTGAACAAAATCATAGAAGAAAACTTTCCCAACCTAAAAAACATACCTATGAAGGTACAAGAAGCTTACAGAACACCAAACAGGCTGGATCAAAAGAAAATCCCATCACTATATAATAATCAGAACACAAAACATACAGAATAAAGAAAGAATTTTAAGAGCTGCAAAGGAAAAAGGTCAAGTAACATATAAAAGTAAACATATCAGAATTACACCTGACTTTTCAGTGGAAACCATGAAAGCCAGAAGGTCTTGGATAGATGTGCTGCAGACACTAAGAGACCATGGATGCAAGCCCAGGCTACTATACCCAGCAAAGCTTTCTTTCACCATCAATGGAGAAAACAAGATATTCCATGATAAAAACAGATTTAAAGAATATGTAGCCACAAACCCAGCCTTATAGAAAGCATTAGAAGGAAAACCACAACACAAGGAAGCTAACAGCAGTCACAATAGCACATACATCTGATAACCCTCCACCAACACAACTCAAAGAAGGGAAACACACAAACACTACCACCAAAAATAACTTGAGTTAACAACCACTGGTCATTAATATCACTTAATATCAATGGTCTTAATTCACCTATAAAAAGGCACAAGTTAAGAGAATGGATACAAAAACAGCATCCAGCATTCTTCTGTTTACTAGAAACACACCTCAACCTCAAAGACAGACACTACCTCAGAGTAAAGGGTTGGGAAAAGGTTTTCCAATCAAACAGACCTAAGAAATAAGCGGGTGTGGCTATCCTAATATCTAACAAAATTGATCTCAAACTAAAATCAATCAGAAGAGATGGAGAAGGACACTTTCTACTCATAACAGAAACAATTCATCAAGATGAATCATCAATTCATCAATCCTGAATATCTATACCCCTAATATAAAAGCACCCACATATGTAAAAGAAACATTATTAGAACTCAAAGCACACATCAAGCCCCACACACTAATAGTAGGAGATTTCAACACTCCTCTCTCAGGAATGGACAAGTCAGCCGGACAGAAACTTAACAGAGAAATAAGAGAACTAACAGATGCTATGACTCAAATGGACTCAACAGACATCTATAGAACATTCCACCCAAACAAAAAAGAATATACCTTCTTATCAGCACTTCATGGAACCTTCTCAAAAATCGATCACATACTCGGTAACAAAGCAAACATCCACAGATACAAAAAAAAATGGAATAAGCACCTGTGTCTTATCAGATCACCATGGAGTAAAGTTAGAATTTAACAACAATACTAACCCCAGAAAGCCTACAAACTCATGGGAACTGAACAGTCAACTACTGAACCACCCCTGGGTCAGGGAAGAAATAAAAAAAGAAATTAAAGTCTTCCTTGAATTCAATGAAAATGAAGACACAACATACCCAAACCTATCGGTCACTATGAAAGTAGTGCTAAGAGGAAAGTTCATAGCACTAAGTGCCCACATAAAGAAAATGGAGAAAGCTCACATTAGAGACTTAACAGCACACCTGAAAGCTCTAGAAAAAAAGTAGCAGACTCATCCAGGAGGAGTAGAAGACTGGAAATAATCAAACTGAGGGCTGAAATCAACAAAATAGAAACACAAAAAACAATTCAAAGAATCAGTGAAATAGCTGGTTATTTGAGAAAATCAATAAGATTGACAAACCCCTATCCAAACCACTAAAAAGGCAGAGAAAGAACACCGAAATTAACAACATCAGAAATGAAAAGGTGGACATAACAACAGACACTGAGGAAATTTAGAGAATCATTAAGTCTTATTACAAAAGCCTGTACTCCACGAAATTGGAAAATGTAATAGGAATGGACAATTTTGAAGATAGATATCATATACCAAAATTAAATCAAGACCAGGTGAGCAATTTAAGTAGACCTATAAGTCGCAAGGAAATAGAAGCTGCCATTCAAAACCTCCCAACTAAAAAAAGCCCAAGGCCGAATGGTTTTAGTGCAGAATTCTACTAGAATTTCCAAGAAGAGCTAATAACTACACTGCTCAATGTGTTCCACATAATAGAAACAGAAGGGTCACTGGCAAACTCTTTTTATGAAACTACTGTTACCCTGATACCAAAACTGTACAAAGACTAAACCAAGAAAGGGAATTACAGGCCAATCTTATTTATGAACATGGATGCAAAAATTCTCTATAAAATACTGGCAAACCGAATCCAAGAACATGTCAAAAAATCATCTATTATGATCAAGTAAGCTTCATCCAAGAGATGCAGGGCTTGTTCAACATACAAAAATCTATCAGTGTAATCCATCATATAAATAAACTGAGAAAAAAACCATATGATCATTTCATTAGATGCTGAAAAAGCATTTGACAAAATTCAACACCCCTTTATGATAAAGGTATTGCAGAGATTAGGAATACAATGATCATATCTAAATATAATAAAAGCAATATACAGCAAACTGAAAGCTAACATCAAATTAAATGAAGAGAAACTCAAATCAATTCCACTAAAATCAGGAACAATACAAGGCTGTCCTCTCCACTCTTTCTATATCTCTTCAACATAGTGCTTAAAATTCTAGCAATAGCAATAAGACAACATAAGGAGATCAGTGGGATTCGAATTAGAAGGAAAAAGTCAAATAAGTTTTGTTATTTGCAGATGATATGATAGTGTACATAAGTGACCCCAAAAACTCTACCAGAGAACTCCTACAGCTGATAAATACCTTCAGTGATATCGCAGGATACAAAATCAACTCAAAAAAATCAGTAGCCCTCCTATACACAAAGGATAAGGAAGCAGAGAGGGAAATCAGAGAAAAATCAGCTTTCATGATAGCCACAAATAGCATAAAGTACCTTGGGGTAACACTAACCAAGGAAGTGAATGATCTATTTGACAAGAACTTTAAGACTTTGAAGAAAGAAACTGAAGAGGATACAAGAAAATGGAAGGATCTCCCATGCTCTTGATTGTTAGGATCAATATAGTAAAAATGGCAATCCTACCAAAGGCAATCTATAGATTCAATGCAATCCCCATCAAAACCCCAATAAAATTTTTCACAGACCTTGAGAGAACAATAATCAACTTTATATGGAAAAACAAAAACCCAGAATAGCCCGAACAATCCTATATAATAAAGGAACTTCCTGAGGCATTACCATCTCTGACATCAAACTCTATTATAGAGCTACAGTAATGAAAACAGCTTGGTATTGGCAACAAAACAGAGACATTGACCAATGGAATTGAATTGAAGATCCGGATATTAATCCATACACCTACCAACACCTGATTTTTGACAAAGAAGGTAAAATTACACAATGGAAGAAAGAAAGCATCTTTAACAAATGGTGCTGGCATAACTGAATGTCAACCTGTAGAAGAATGAAAATAGATCCATATCTATCACCATGCACAAAACTCAAGTCCAAATGGATTAAAGACCTCAATATAAATCTGACCACACTGAACCTGATAAAAGAGAAAGTGGGAAGTAGCCTGCAATGCATGGGCACAGGAGACCACTTCCTACATATAACCCCAGTAGCACAGACAATAAGAACAACTATGAATAAATGGGACCTCCTGAAACTGAGAAGCTTCTGTAAAACAAAGGACACAGTCATTAAGACAAAAGGCAACCTACTGAATGGGAGAAGATCTTCACCAACCCCACATCAGACAAAGGTATGATCTCCAAAATATATAAAGAACTCAAGAAACTAGACATTAAAATTCTAAATAACTCAATTAAAAATGTTTTCTTTAAAAAAAAAACTGAACTGAACAGAGAGTTCTCAACAGAAGAATTTCAAATGGCTAAAAGATACATAAGGACATGTTCAACTTCCTTAGCTATCAGGGAAGTGCAAATTAAAACAATTTTGAGATACCATCTTACACCTGTCAGAATGGCTAAGATAAAAAACACTAACAATAGCTTATGCTGTAGAGGATGTGAAGTAAGGGGAACACTCATTCATTGCTGGTGCGAATGCAAACTTGTACAAACACTTTGGAAATCAGTAGGGAGATTTCTCAGAAAATTGGGAATCAACCTACCTCAGAATAGAGTAATACCATTCTTGGGAATATACCCAAGAGATGCCCAATCATACTACAAAAGCATTTGTTTGACTGTGTTCATAGCAGCATCAATTTTAATATCCAGAACCTGGAAACAACCTAGATGCCCCTCAACAGAAGAATAGATAAAGAAAGTGTGTCACATCTACACATTAGAGTACTACTTGGCAGTAAAAAAACATATTGAATATTGTATGCAAATGGATGGAAGTAGAAAACACTATCCTGAGTGAGATAACCCAGACCTCAAAATATGACTGTGGTATGCTCTCTCTCATTAGTGGATTCTAGCCATAAACAAAGGACATTGAGGCTATAGTTCATGATCCTAGAGAAGCTAAGTAATAAGGTGAACCCAAAGAAAAACATATATAGATCCTCCTGGAAATTGGAAGCAGACAAGATTGCCAGGCAAAAGCTGGGAGCATGGGGGTGTAGGGATAGACAAAGGGGAGAGGGGAGAAGGGAAAGAGAGTGGGGAGGAGAGTGTTGGGGAGAGCTTAGGGGAGTGGGATGGTTGAAATGGAGAAAGGACAGATATGGGAACAGGGAAGGAGATATCTTTATTAAGGGAGCCATTTTGGGGTTGGCCAGAAGCTTGGCTTTGCAGGGGTTCCCAGGAATCCACAGGGATGAGCCCAGCTAGGACTCTGGGCAGTGGAGGAGAGGGTGCCTGAACTGGCCTTGTCCTGTAGTCAGACTGATGACTATCTTGAATATCAGCATAGAACCTTCAGCTGGTGACAGATGGAGACAGAGACAGAGACCCACATCAGAGCACTGGTCTGAGATCTCAAGGTCTAGTTGAAGAGTGGAAGGAGGGAGAATATGAGCAAGGAAGTCAGGAGGGGTTGGTCCACCCACTGAGACAGTGTGCCTAAGCTAATGGGAGCTCACCAACTCCAGCTGGACTGGCAATGAATGAGCATGGGATCAAATTGGACCCTCTGAATGTGGTTGACAATTGGGGTAGACTGAGGGGCTAATGATAATGGCACTGGGATTTGTCTCTACTGAATGTACTGGCTTTTTTGGGATTCTATTTTCTTTGGATGCATACCTTCGTAAGCCTAGATGTAGGGGGGATGGCCTTAGACTCCCCACAGGACAGGGTGCCTTGTCCCCTCTTAGAATTGGAGGGGGTGGAGGAAGACGGTGGGGTAAGTGGGAGGAGGGGAGGAAGTAGGAATTTTGATTGGTATTATTTATAAAGTAATTAAAAAAAAGAAAATTCTATCTTCAACAACCATGGTTTGCTCTCACACTCTGGGGCTAAACACTCTCCTCTGCTTGCCCCAGAATAAGAAACACTGTACTCCGGAACATCAACACACATATAGTATAATAAACTAACAAGCTACCCAAGAGCCCTTTGATCTAATTCACCTCCATCCTGTGACCCAGCCTCCCAAGCTGCTCTCTACATTGGGGCTGTAATCCAGAAGGAGCCTCACATTTCCCTGAGGTTATTGTGGGGCTGGATATAAAGAGCAATTCTCTTTATAACACACCCTGTTAGGATTACAGCATGAGGTGGGACTCTCACAGGTCCCATGGGTGAGGACTGCAGGCAGGAGACAAATATGCTATGCACACAGAGCTTGAGTGTTGAGTTCATTAAGAGGAGGGTAGAAGAGATGGAAGGGAGAGAGACACACACAGAGAGATAAAGAAGGTGGGGAGATGTGGAAGAGAGAGAGGAAGCTACAGAGAGAGAAGGAAGGAAAGACAGAGAAAGATAGAAAGCTGCCTCCTCAGAGAAATGGCAGAAAAAAAAGAGAGCAGCAGTAGGCAGAGCTTGTCTCTTAAAAGGACCTGTACTGTCTGCCTTGCATCCATGCATGATGCAGGGTGCAGCATGGGATACAATGAGCCAGGTTCCCAAGGGGCAGGGTCAAGGTGTGTCTCAATACTAACATTCCTCCCTTCTTTTCTTTTTATTAAAAAGGTGAGGAGTTAGGTGTGGCAGGTTAAGGGAATGAGGACATCCATCAAGTTCTTGAGACTTCTTCCAACTGAGCTTGAGGGCATTTACCATCTGTGGGAGAACCTGAGAAAGCTGGGGTGCTGCCACATGCTGGGGTATCTGTTTCACAGCTGTCCAGGGTCTGGGGAACTGTCTGGTGTCTCTTGGACCTGTCTAGTTGCTGGCAGAGCAGAGGACAATATTAAGCTTAGGGCGGGGGTAATTTCCTTAGTTCCTAGTGAATGAAGGGGAGGGTGTCAGTACAGGGAAAGGTGGAGAGGCTTGGGCTCTTAGGGCCTGGTAGTTGAGGGAGGGGTGCATCTGACCTGTTTGAGGTGAATCCTCTAGGTTGACTCCCTGGAAGTTAGAAGAGTTTGCTGAGTTTGTAAAAACATACATTTTAGACACATTAGTGTTTACACTCTTTATCATCTGTACTGAAACTGTTTTGTAGAAACAGCGTATACTCATATCAGAAATGGTGGTGGCAAGTGATTTTTGCACAATAAAAAGTATCTTTGAGGTCTATAGTTAGAAAATAACCAGAGAGAATTGAAAATCTTGATGTTGCCATTATGATAGTGGTAGTACTCTGCCAGAGCTAGCTTATCAGAATTTTATTGATTAATGTTAAGACTATGGACACTGGAGTCCTAATAAAACAGTACCATAATGAAAGAGAGAAATCTGGAACATGTTTTGTTCTTTCAAATGTCTTAAATCACTTTGTCATCACTTAGACTGTTTTTACTCAGACCTTCATAACTTGCATTTACACATCAGAAGTCACTTTCTTCTACTCTGAAACATTCTTATCCTCAGTCCTTTATAACTTGCATATACACACCTTAATAACTGGCATTTGCACAACTTAAGACACCTTCTTAGATTCTAAAACACCTTAGATCCTCACATCTTAAGCTTTGCATTTTAAAACACCTTTTATTTAAACAAAGGTATGATAAGAAATTATGCTGAAATCTGTTTTGTGAGTTTGTCCCTGTTAAACTGGCAAACCTACCAGCTGTCAAACTGCATCAGAGTTCTGGAGAAGGATGAATCTTACCTGAGTTATTCATTTAAAAATGACAGAGACTTCCTGGATTGGCTACCTAGGCAGCCACCCCGGGGTCCTCCATGGTCATTGAGGACAGGTCTTAGGGCAACATCTGTCTTTTGGCTGGCGGTGAAGGGCCTGACAGATTTGAGAAGATCCTGTGAATTAGGAGTTTGTAGGAAAACCAGCTTATCTTGCCCTGGGCAATGAGGTAGTTGATTCTTCAGTGTCCTATTGTTCACAGTCCGAATGAGTTTGCAGCAGTTGAGGTGAAAGGCAGGTTTGATCAGTGTCTCCTGATGCTAATTGTGGAGGAAACTCCAGGTGAAAGTTTTTCTGTTCCCATCCATCTTATTTGGAGGAAGTAGGGGTTGCTGTTACGAGCTAACCTTTCTCTCTTTTATGAAAAGCCCTTTTAATTAAACATTTAAATGCCATATTCCCCATATCTCTGAGCAGTTTAGGGCTGTCTTTTGCATATATATGAGTTATGACTTAATGTGGGATTTCCCTCTATATGCTGTAATTACCATTAATGAATAAAAAGCTGCTTTGGACCTATAGCAGGGCAAAATTTAGCTAGGCAGGGAAAACTAAAAAAAAATGCTGGGAAAAAGGAGGCAGAGTAGAAGCCATGTAGCCCCACTGGACACAGATGCTAGAACTTTACCCAGTAAGCCACAGCCTCGTGGCAATACACAGATTAACAGAAATGGGTTAAATTAAGATATAAGAGTTAGCCAATAAGAAGCTAGAGCTAATGGTATAAGCAGTGATTTAAATAATATGGTTTCTGTATGATTATTTTGGGTCTGAGCTACTGGGTGATTGGGAAACAAATGAATGGCCTCCTTCAACAAATTAGTGCCAACGTGGTGGACTAAATTCATGTAAAACCCAAAAAAGCTTTAAAAGAAATCCTAGACACAAAAGGACAGAGTTAAGCATGGTTTGGTAGTAGCATTTTCTTTTCTTTTTTTTTTTGTTACATTTCAAACAGATTTATTTTTAAAGGAATGGCCTAAGGGAGGGAAAAAAAGGGGGGGGACAGAAGTATGGCCTAGAAAATAAATACAATGTAAGCTGTTTTACTAATTATTTTATAATCACAAACTCGTACAGAGGATGATGCTACGCACAAAACACAACAGATTCAAATGAGGTGTTCCCTTAGCAAAGCTAAAGAGTCAGTCTCTGGTATTTGGAATTTAGGGTGCAGTCCTTGTTTTTGGATGGATCACTGGGTGTTTGGCACAGTCCATGCTTTTAACCAGATTTGAACAGAAGAATGGCCACCTGACCCAGGTAGAAGTAGATGAAGTGTTTGGTTTCATGTGTCACATAACTATCGAAGTTCCGCCCCACAATGCAGTGCCAGGTGGGGTTGTACTTTTTGTCAAATTCCTTCTTGATATGGGCCACAATATCCGTTTCTATGTTGTACTTCTCCAACGCCTGAGTAGCGCACTCCACCGAGTCCTGTTGCATCTCTTCCGACATATCTGCATTTTTGATCACCGCCTTCTGGTCGCACATGGTTGCCGTGGAGCAGGGGCCAGCCGGCTGCTGCGAGCTCCCGAGGAAGGTGCTGGCGCCGCTCAGGCAGCAAAGAAGAGCCGGTTGCTACCGAAGCCGTGGTGCATCTCTGGTAGTAGCATTTTCATGGGTGAGCTCTGTTTGCTAGAAGCAAGCAGAGGTATGGCTCCTTTAAGAAAGGTTTTCCTGATTCAGCAGTAGCAGGATGAAAGCCACACTGTTTTTGAAAATTGCAGTTTTCTGGGCTGTGCTGCCAGCATGACCTCTGACTCTTTCAGGAGGCTAAGCATTTAAATGGGGTTTGTAAGCAGAGTGTTACAAATTGCTTAAAGGCCCTCTGTGTGCCTAAAAATGGGGCAATGTTTATAGCTTGCAGAGGCAGTGAACAGACTTCCACCATATTGGACTGTGCGGAGCAAGCAGAAAGTACTGTATATACCCTAGCCATGCCACAGCTTAGATTCTTAAGTGCTTAGCATTTTAAGAAGCACTTCTAGTTAGATGCAATAAAGACAAATCCAGGTGGAAAATACCTCTAAATGAGACACAGCATGTTTAAAAAAAAATGTATATAGGCTTGGGAGAGAGAAGAGTGTAGAGAACTGGAAAAGAAGTAAACCTTTTTTTTAAAAAAAAAGTCTTTAAAGAGACAGAGTACAGACAGTCATAGATTAAAGGAGTAAAGATAGTAAAATAAATATTAAAAAGTAATAGACTAAAAACAAGTCACATAAAGATGAAATATGCACAGAGAATCTTGATTGTGTATATTATCATATTTTCTTTGAATTTTTTTGACTGTGAAGGAGCTAAGTACAGAGAGACATTTCATTGTATGGGCTGCTAAGCTAAACCAGCATATATGTTCTAATGGTATCATGATTTCAAAATTTGAGTCTAAGGATATGTTGCTTTGGAAAAGAGGTTCTTTTTTTTCCACAGAGGATGAGAACCTGTGGCTTCATTCCAGGCTAATGTGGTTTGATGAACCAAGAACCCCTGAAAAGTCACCGTAAACACTCCCAAAAAATACTTTGCCCAACAAAAAGCATGAAGCAGTTTGGAGAAGAACTACACCCATATTCCCAAATATTGTTTATGAATGTTTATTTACATTTAAAGGGGGATATGCTATAGATATGATTTAGAGATTTTCATTGGTATGAATCTTGATTTATTGATACAAATTTAAGGTCAATTTTGTTATACTGTGTGTATATATATATATATATTTCTAATCCTGATTAAGGTATTGTGATTGTGCAGCTCATTTAAAAATGTAATGTGTAATTAAGAAATATAGGTTAATTATCTATAATAGTCAAGCTTGTAGTCATGCTAGTTAGATTTTCTAGATATATAGAGATATATTTTAGTTAGATAGATATACTTTAAACCTTTCAAAGACTCCAGAATATGACATTTAAAATATTTGAAGAACTTAAGACTTTTCACGACAGTGAAATATATCTGCTCCTGGCAGCACCAATTACTTCAAGAGGATGATGGGCATCAAAGAGACTCCTTATGGAATTGGTTAGCCATTCAGGAAAGAACTTGCTCTTTCCTGGACTCCTTGATGAGCTAGACATGCAGGACCCGCAGAGAAATAACTGCTGAACTTGCCTAATGGTGAGACGATCCTTCAGGGTTCCTGCTTCATGAAAGAATCTGCTAGACATTTTGCAGGACACAGAAGAAAATGACTGACAAACTGCCAATATAGGCAGAACTGTCTTTGAAATTTCCTGCTTTATGATAAAGTCTGTTTGATACTTTGGGCCTGTAGGCTGAAGATAGATGCCCCAATGGTACAGAAGAACTTTGGGTGACTGCCTAGACAGTGAGATGTCTCTGTCAATTCTACAGTTTTAGAAGTTGTTTACAATGCACTTCCTGTTTACTTAGGTAATATTATATACTTCTGGAGTCTTTGATGGAGTTGAAGAATAGATAGTTATAGTTTTCCTTGGTTATGATAAAAGATAAAATACATATAAATGTTGTAACTGTAATTCTTGCTTGATAACTGTTTTGTTATATGTAATTCTACTATGTTAAAGTTAGAACCTTCCTTTTCATTTAGGCAGAAAAGGGAAAATGGTGTGGGAAATAATAATAGTAGTAATAATGGCTATTTTTTTTCTCTAGGTGACGATGGATTCTCTTCTGTAAAGGTACTGTGCAGGATCCTCCTCTCACTTTGAGCCTTAGCTACAGGTTTTCTTGTAAGATCCACAGAATGGTAATAGGTTTTCTGTACTCTGATAATAGATTTATTCTATGATGCAGTAAACCAGATCAAACCAAATTTAAAAAGTAAAAGACCAGGTTTATTATGAGCAAAGCAACTCCTAGGTGAATTCTCAGCCCTCAACAATCAAGGCAGGGGGAAGAGGCAGGAGAAAAATCACATGGCCAAACTGAAAGAGGGAGATTAAATTCCCTGTAGGGTAGTGGTGATGACAAGTCCTCCATAAAATGGATTAGTACCTAATTATATTGCTTTAGGCAGGGATTGGGCAACTGGCAGCTTCAGAGGAGAAGCAGCCTCAACCACCACAGCTGCCATGAATGTGGAACTGGGCTTTTGGTGACTTTTCTATGTTGGAGATTCTGAGAGGTCGGGGTTTGGAGAAAGAAGACTATCAAGCAGGGGTGAGCTGAAGATTCCAGCTGAACATCCTGACCCTTTCTGGTAGATTGGCACCAATTCAAATGTGGTTACTTCCTGCTGGCACAGAACAATGTTGGGAGGAGAAGTAGTCAGTGGGCTCACACTCAGCAGGAGGTCTGAGTGAAGAAGCATTCAGTAACTGCCATCATGGAGACCTCAGGAATCTGTTCCCGGAGGAAGCAGAGAAGGCAAGTTGCTGGGTCTGCTAAGAGAAAATAAATAGAATATTGTAACCATGGATCCTATTAATGGCACTAACCTTGGGAAGACTGGAGACTGCTGGGAATTATTAGACCTTTTAATGTTCTACCTAAAGCAAACCTTAAGATGCTTGTTTCTTTTAGCACGATGGTATTAACTTAAAGTCCAGATACAGCTGTAGTCAATGATAAAGCTGTTATATTAAAATCTGTTTTGTGAGTCTCCCTTTGGATTCTGGGAGTATGACTTGTCCCCAGACTAGTATTGTTTCTTACCACCTGGGGCATCTGACAGTCTTTGTACATCTGGCTCTGTGTTTAATGATTGTCCCTGTAACAACAGCTGAATGATTAACTGGAAATTTAAGTGTGACATTGGAGATACTGAGAAATTGGTAGAGCAGATAAGAGGAAGAGGAAAAAAATGGAGAATCAGAAAGGGGAGCATATGGAGTTTCTGGCACAGGAGAGTTGAGTACAGTAGTAAGACTTTAGTCTTTTGGAACTGGGGAAAAAGTAGCTGATCTTGGTGTCCTCTGGAACTTAAGGGAGCAGGTCCCTGTGTGAGTTATGGTATATGACGAGGGAATGTCCTGAGCTGAAAGAGTAAAAGGTTTGAGATGAAATAGGTAAATCCAATGAGGGAGGCCCTCGAGCTTGGCAGCTGTGGGTTACAAGAATTTCTTTAAAGGGGCCCTGCCATTTAGGGGAAAGTGGTGAAGGGCATTGGTCTAGGGGGGAGAAAAGAGCCTGGTCCCCAATTTTATTTGGAGATGGGCAGGGACTGGCTCATGGTCGAGGTAGTGAGTAATTAGTAAACTCCCGTAAGAGGGAACAGAGGTGGCCTAGCAACAGGGTGAGCAGATGACTGGGGAGGGGTGAGGTTTTAGGTAAGAGGCCAGGAGCTAAAACCTGCCACCCATACATGAGTTCAAAGGGCGAGATGGAAAGGGGTCTTTTGGGGAGAGCCCAGAGCCTGAAAAGAGCCAGAGGCAAAAGCTTTACCCAGTCAAGGTGAAATTCTTGTGACATCTTAACAAGAGTATTTTTTAAGGAATGGTTAGCTTGCTCTAGCTTCACTGAGGACTGAAGATGGTATGGGATATGAAAATGCCAGGGAATGTTAAGAGCCTTAGATAAAGTTTCAGAGATCTGGGAGGCAAACTCTGGGACATTATCTGACAAAAGAGAGGTTGGGATTCCAAACCAGGGAATAATTTCCCAGAGAAGGACATCAAATTTTTTTTTGGCCCTCTTGTTAGTGGTGGGGAACACTTCAATCCACCCAGACATGGTAACTACCAAAACCAGGAGATATTTAACCCATCTGACTGTGGGCATATGAATAAAATCAAGCTGCTAGTCAGTTCCTGGAAGGGAGCCCCTGGCCTGGTGGGTGGGAAAAGAGAAGTTATAATATTTAAACTTGGGATCTGAATTTTGACAGATTTTACAAGAGGCAATAATAGTTTTCAAGAACTCTAAGTCCTCGGGGGTAGGTTGGAGGTAAGCCTTGACAAAGTGAGACAGAGCCTGACTATTAGGATGAAAGAGCTGATGTAGGTAGGATAGAATTTGCCGAGTGTTAGGGGATGTCGGTGAGAATGTGTGCTGTACTCTATGAACTCCCTGAGGTGACTGAGGTAGGTTTGGGCTCTGGAGTGTTGCTGTCCTGGCTGCTTAGTCAACTCAGTTATTTCCCTTAGAAATAATTGAGCTGTTGGTATGATGAGACACACAGTGAATAATTTCTATAGCTTTGGGGAGATAAGAGGCCTTTAATAAGTCCATAATGTAACCTGAGTTAGTTATGGATCATCCTTTTGTCATAAGAACTCTGTGCTCTTTCCAGATAGCCATGTGGGATAGGAAGATATGAAAAGCATATTTGGAGTATGTGTAAACATTTAAGGATTGTCCCTGTGCCAACTAGAAGGCATGCATGTGGGCTATTAATTTAGCCTGCTGGTTAGTAGTATGGGCGGGAAATGCCTGTGCCTCCACCACCCCAGTATCCAACACTGTAGCATAGCTTGCTCTACAGGTCCTTTCGCATAAAAAGGAGATGCCATCTGTGTACCAGGTATAAGTGGACTGGGGCAGTTTGCCCACCTGTATATGTAAGGGGTGGAGCAGTAGGTCCTCTAAGGTTTCTGTGCAGGAATGAGATGGGGAATAGTTAGGATTATGTTGAGATAGGAGGTTTGAGATGTTAAGGGGTGGGCAGCATTGGAAAATGAGTGTGGCATCTTCCACTAGTGCCACCTGGGGGGAAAGAACTCAGGAAGGAGATAAGGTTTGTAAGCCTTTATAAGTTAAGAGAGGGGACAGATTGTGGTGGGGAAGACAGTGGTAGGTGATCCAAAGGTTTGTTTCTTTGACTCACTAATAAAGAGCTCAGTGGCCACTAAAGAACGTATTCAGGGTACCCAGCTCTGAGTGGTAAGGTCTAGCTTCTTTGTCAGGTACACTACAGTTATAAAAAAGGTCCCAGCTGATGCCCTAGGACTCAAGGGCATATCCCTCCTTATCTGTTGCATAGAGGAAAAAGGACGAGTTAGGTCTGGAAGATGGAGAGCTGGAGCCTGGATAAGGGCTTGCTGGAGCTTAGTAATAGGGTATGGGAGGGGCTCACGTGGAGAGCAGAGAGCAGCCTCATATAAAGGGCAGGCAAGGAGAGAAAAAGAGGGGATCCAGGAATACAGGAAGCCAGCTATTCCCAGGAATGATAAATCCTCCTCTCTTGTAGAAGAGACTGAAAGGGTATGAGTTAGTTTTTTTCTGCCTTTTGGTGGGGGTAATAGTTAATCCCAAGTAAATGACCTGAGAGGTAGACATTAGAAGGTGAGACTCTATAGTCCTTTTGGGACAAGAAATTTAAGAGTAGAGGTATTAGATCTCTAAGGATGGACTGCAAAGTAAAATCTTATCTACATACTGTATGAGTTTAGACTTAGGGAGAGACAGTGAGAGTAGCTCAGAAGCTAAAACCTGACCAAATAGGTGTGGGCTGTCCCGAAATCCCTGGAGTTGGACAGTCCAGGTGAATTGTGTGCAGAGGTAAGTGTCAGGGTCAGTCCAGGTGAAGGTGAAGATATCTTAAGATTGAGGGCTGAGAGGAATAGAGAAAAAAGCATCCTTGAGGACTAGAACTGAGAAGCTGGAGGTTCCTGGAGGGATAGTGAAAAGAAGTGTGTAAGGGTTAGGCACTATAAGATGAAGGGGGACCATTGCAGAGTTAATGAGCTGGAGGTCTTGAACCAGGTGATAGGTTCCATTAGGTTTTTTTTTAATATCAAGTACAGGGATGTTAAAAGGAGAAGAGGTGGGGTGAAGTAGCATTTTTCTTGGAAGGCTTAAGTCCCCTAAGGCTCTGGAGAGAGAGAGGATACTAAGTTTGGGTAATGTATCTAGTAGGATCCTGTAATTGGATAATGATGGTGAAATGGTATTTAGCAATAGAGGGGTTTTGGGTGTCCCAGACTTAGGGGTCTACCTGAGAGGCTGGTAAAGAAAAAGATACATTACAGCTGGGGGGTTGGGAGGCTAGAAGGAAGAGGAGGGGAGCTGTTGGTAAGTCTGGGGTAAGGCAAATGGAAGGGGCAAACAAAATGGAAGCTCCCACTTTTGCTAAAATATCTCTTCCCATAAAAGGTACCAGGCAGGGTGGCATGACTAAAAATATATGAGTGAGATAAATACCCCTAAAATTACAGTTAAGTGGTAGGGTCTGCTGAGGTAGATAAGGTTGTCCCCCTACCCTAACAATAGGGAAACTAGAAGGAGAGTAGGCCCCTAGGATTCTCTCAGTACCGAGTATGTGGTTCTGGTGTCTAGGAGAAAAGAGATGGACCATCCTGATACCGTGATATTTATCCATGGCTCCATATTAACAGATGATGGTTGTGGTCAGGGTAAAAGAGCCCTGGCAGCCTCAATCATCCATGGCCATACCTAGAAGGTCAGTTTGAGAATTGTTTGGGTTTGATGTCTCTATGCCACAATGTGCATGAGGGCAATCCCAGTGCCCTTCCCTATGGCACCTCAAACATGGTCTTGTGGAGCCAATATGAGGATTAGGACACACCCAGGCCTAATGCCCAGGTTTACCAGATTTGAAACATGGGCTTGTTTGAGCCCCAGGGGGGCAAGGGAGCAACATGGACAGCGTGGACAGGACAGTCAGTTGCCTTGGCTGGTTGGGCAGCCATGAGTAGCATTTGACACTTGTGATTACAGGTTTTATCATTTCTTGCATGGCACACCTTAAAAGTCAACTCTAAGACTTCTGCCTGTGGATCCAGGGGCCTTTCTCCAGACATTTAGTTTAGCTTTAATGTCAGGAAAGCTCTGAGAAAAAAAAAATGGGTCATAAGGAACTGTCTGCCCTTTGGGTTGAGGCCAGACAAATTTCAAGACACTAAGAGAACACACCAGAAACAACATAGTTAGAGCAAGAGGTTTATTGGGGAGTGTGGAGAATGAAAGAGCAAAAGGTCATCTGAGAGTGGAGACATGTGGGAGGCGGGAAGACAGACAGACAGACAAGACAGGGAAGAGGGAGAAGTGGGAGTGCAGAGCTCAAAAACCCTGGATAAGGGAGTCAAACCATTAGTTGTATGGTTTGACAAAGTCCCAATTTGGATAAATTTCATAGTAGACACCTCAGAAGTGACTAAGGATCAGGTTTAGATCTAGGATTGCTCATTTACAAGTCCTTGATGGAGACTGACTAGGGCAGGCATCCCCCTAAGATAGCCTGGGGGTCAAGATATAGAGGTAGATGGTCTTTGGGTAGAATGTCTCCCCCACAAAGGTCCCACAGACCAAAGATAGTCTTTGCTCCAGAAGCACATCAGGGTTATCCTGACATGACTGTGGCTTTGCAGGAACCCAAAAGGTTTTGACCCAGAAGAGGTCCTGGACCTCTGTATGCAGTTGCTTGGAAGTTGGAATCTTACCCCAAGTCAAAAATTGATTCCCTCTAGCAGAGAAGGAGATTGAAAAAAGGAGTGTTTTCCCATATGGCTAAGGGAACCAGTCCACCAGTCATGGAAGGCTCAACTCCTCCCAGGTTTCTGGCCCCAAGATAATAGGTTTTCTGTACCCAATAGCAGGTTTTCTGCTGATGCAGTAAGCCAGATCAAGCTGAATTAAAACATAAAAGACCAGGTTAATTCTGAGCATAGCCATTCCCAAGTGAATCCTTCAGCCTGTAAACAGAGATTCCATTTACATTTCCTGACCACCAGGAGCTGAATAATCACACAAAACTATATTTATATATAACTATATATGTAATTATATATATTACATATATAATCACACCCTACATTCAGTTTAGTTTTCCACCTAACTGTATTCTGCCCTGCTATAGGCCAAAGTCGCTTCTTTATTAACCAATAGTAATAAAACATATTCATAGCATACAGAGGGGAATCCCATATCATTTCTCCTTTTCTGTCTAAATAAAAAGAAAGGTTTTAACTTTAGCATAGTAAAATTATATTTAACAAAACAAATATCAAGCAAGAATTATAGTTATAGTATTTAGTCTATTTGTATCTGACAAAATTAAAGAAAATATTCTATCATTTATTTTATCTTTGTGAGTCTAACACATTTCATATCTAATTTATCTTTTATCATAACTAAGGAAAACTATGACTATATCTGTCTTCACCTTTATTAAAGACCCCAGAAGGATATAATATTACCTAAGTAAACAGGAAGTGCATTGCAAGCAACTTCCAAAACTCTAGAATTGACAGAGACATTTCACTGCCTGGACAGTCACCCAAAGTTCTGTAATGTTGGGGCATCCATCTTCAGCCTACAGGCCCGTAGTATCTGGCAGACTTTTCCATGAAGCAGGAAACTTGAAAGACTGCTTTGCTTTCATTGGCAGTTTGTCAGTCACTTTCTTCTGTGTCCTGCAGAATGTCTGGCAGACTCTTCCATGAAGCAGGAACCCTGAAGGACTGTCTCATCTTGTTTTGGCAAGTTCAGCAATCACTTTTCTGTGAATCTGCATGCCCAGTTTATATAGCATACAGGCAAGCAGTCCAGGCAAGAGCAGTTTTTTGCCCAAATGGCTAGCCTTGTCACATTGAAGGCAAATTCCATAACGAGTTTCTTCAATGTCCTTCAACCTCTCTGAAATAATTGGTGCTGCCTGAAGCAGACATGTCTCACTATTGAGAAAAATCTAAGTTCTTAAGACCTTTTAAATATCATATTCTGTAGGTCTTTGAAGTGTTGAAGATTATCTATCTAACTGAACTATACCTCTGTATATCTAGAAAACCTAACTAACATGACTACAAACTTGACTGTTATAAATGACTATTAATCTGTATTTTTAATTATATTAAAATTTTAAATGAACTGTATAAACATAATACCTTAGTAGAAATATGCATATAACAAAATTGACCTTAAGTTTGTATTGATAAACCAAATATCATACCAATGTAAGGTATTCATTCCTATATTCCCCTTCTTTAAAGAAAGAGATTGACTGTGACTATTAACCACTTATAATCAGTACCCTTTAAATGATAAATTTATAAACAATCACTTTGGGAATTTGGGCATTGTTTTCTCCAAACTGCTTCCTGCTCTTTGTTGAGTGAAATATTTTTAGGGTTCATGGAGACCTTTTGGGGAGTCTTTTTCATCAAGTCACATTAGTCTGGAAGGAATTCATAGGTTTTTATCTTCTGTGGAAACAAAAGCAGAATCTCTTTTCCAAAGTAACATATTCTTAGACTCATTTTTGAAGTCAAGATACCTTTAAAATATACATGTTGGTTTATCTTAGCAGCCCCCAGAATCAAATGTCAAAAAAATTAAAGAAAACGTAATAATATACATAGTCTAGACTCTCTGTGTATATTTTATCTTTATGTGGCTTATGTTTTTACTCTATTACATTTTAATATTTATTTTATTATATTTACTTGAAGAAGGATGCTTAAAAGAAATCTCACACTAGCTCAGAATTGAGAATAATAGACAGCTATTTATTTAGGGGTAGACTCACAGATCAGAATCCTCTGCTGGAATGGAGAACAGAAACTAATCCTGCAGGTGGAAAAGAGAGCAGATGCATGCTTTACATCGGCATAAATTGTATAAGAGGCCACACACCAGTGGGCAGTTAACTTAAAGGCTATTGGCTGTATGATTT
Source organism: Neodon shergylaensis (assembly GCA_025134845.1). Lineage (NCBI taxonomy): Eukaryota > Metazoa > Chordata > Mammalia > Rodentia > Cricetidae > Neodon > Neodon shergylaensis. The sequence goes on along the minus strand of JABTXL010003523.1, from coordinate 39,569,280 downwards.
CCTACCGCATTTACTTCTTTAATCTATGCCTATCTGTACTTTTTCTTCTCTCTCCTAAGCCCATGTATATTAATTCAACACTGTGATTCATTCAGAGGTCTTTTTGTCTAAATCTGTCTTATTATCTATCTGTAATCGTTTTCTGACCAGGAGAGGATTTAAAAAAAGATGCTAAACAGGTGTGGTTAGCACTAACTCTGCAGCTTTGCCTATTGGCTCCACCCCATCCAACATGCAGAGGTATGTTCACCACCTCTGTGAGCCATGCTTACCACCCCAGCTCCAGCGATGCAGTAGGTCTATGTCACCATTAAGCAATTCATAATAGGCTGATCCCAAACCCCATTTAAGTTCTCCATAGCAGGACCTCCCAAAAGAGTCAGAACCATTTGTGCCACCAGCATGAACCAGGGAGATATCCCTTGAAGAAGCCCCATTTCTGCTCACCGCCAGCCAACGGAGTCTATCTAAAAATATACATCTATCAAGTACCTCCAATTGACTCCTGTTTTTGTGGGTCTAGAAGCCCTTTTTTTTAAAAGCTTTCTCGGGCTTTATGTGAATGTACATTGCCAAATGTTGAGCACCATCACCACATCCCACATCACCAGCCCCCCAGAGATCAAGGCAGGGGGAGGAGGGAGGGTGCAAGAGAAAATCACATGGATGAGCTAAAAGAGGGAGGGAGCTTAAATATCCTGTAGCTGTGGGGTGATGTGTCCTACATAAGCTGTGTTTGTATCCAGTTATAATGCTTTAGGCAGGGACTGGGCAGCTGGAAGCTTCAAGAGACTGGGAGCAAGAAAAAGAGAGATCTGATAAAGGGGTACAGAAATTAAGAGATCTTAGCCAGCCTTTCCCATTGCAAATATGTTCTTTGTGAGGGTCTTATCATCAGAGACTCAGTGGGTTCTGCTTACAGGGGTCAGACTTATTAGGCACATATTCCTAAGCCCTCTCTCATTCATCTTGTCATTTGGTTTGATGCAGCCTGCTATTATTTAAAGTAATATTGCATACCTGCCTGAACCCTTACTTGACACAGTGCCCATGGATAAATTCTTACAATATTGGTTTCATGTTCTCACACACCCACCCACTAGGTGTTGCTGTTATTAAGTTCTTTTATTATCAACCAGGATTATAGATTTGGCTGGCCTATGTACCCAATAAAGATCCAAAGGCTATGCTAAAATGTGTAACAGCTTGAGAATCTGAACCTAGGATCCTTAAGAATTTCATTTACGCTCCAAATAGACCTTCTTGTGCTGATCTTAGGCAATGGCATCCCACTTTCAAAGTGAGATTTTTAAGATAATCTAGGTGTGTTACCATTGGGGACCACACAGAGAATTGGGTAATGGAGAAAATTCACAATTCAATTGAATTATTCTTATCACACAACGATGCATTACAATACCATTATGAAGTGAGCTACAGGTTAGCTAGCCCCACCCCCCACTTTTAGTATTTGGTCCTATTGGGGGACCACCTCTGGGAGCTGGGAGTGATAACAGTGTAGAGATTATCACTAAAATACAACTCAAAATATTGCCCATTTAAACTATCATGTAACAACTTATTACATTTTTCTCTTAGTCAAATTTTGATTTATTTCTTTATTGTTTTATATAGGGTTTATTTTGATCATGTCCCATAATGAAGGTTAATCTTTAGTACAACTTGTTGAGTCTTTTAAATTCTTTCTTCCTCTGTAATCTTCTTTTTACACGTCATAACTTGTTTCCATTGTGGCTGCTCATAAATCCACAGCATGTGTTTTTCTCATAATCATAAAAATAATTAACTGCAAAAATTCCACTTTTATACTTATTGGTTCAGTTGTTTTAAAGGGGCAAACTTTCCTTTGGTCGAGGTCGCTTCTTCTCAAGGAAACTGTAAGTTTGAACAAGGTGAGAAAAATAAAATTTTTTCCTAGCAACATCTTAGGGTTGGTCTGGGTTTTCAACACTATAACAAAATCTATAACCAAATAAGTAATTGTCTGTGCTCGCATGTGTCCTTATGCTCAGGAATTGGCCAGTCCCGACATGTCTGTGTGCAGGCACACTTACTGAGAAACTATGTTTACTTTATTTGAGGAGAGCATTGCTTTGTAAACGACTGTGTTCTTGCCCTGCTGCTGTGGGCAATAAGTCTTTTACATCTTGGCTGTGCTTACTTTGGCTTTGCCCACACCGTGATGCATAGAATAGGTAAAAACCACAGGCACTTATGTATATAAAAGCACTAGGCAGTGGTGAGTGGGGGACCCAGCACAATATGAGGTGTCAGAGCTGAGCAGGATGTAGAGTAGAGCAGGCAGCCAACTGAGCTCTGGGACAAAAATGGTGACATTTCCTCCTTCACCCCAGACACTACCCCCTATCCATGTCTGGTCCTACCTTTGTAGAAGGTAACTTGAAAAATCTGCCCAGGTCGTGAGCCCCAGCCCTTCTTCTATCTGCTCATCTCCCCTCCCTGCCTTAAGCCCAGCTTCCCAGGCACCTGGGCAGCCCTGTCCTGGTTCTCTCTTCTCAGACTTTACTCAGGAACCATGGCTCACAGTGGAGTACAATCTGGCTCCATCGTACTTGCTACCCTCTGCATGCCCCTGGTCACTCCTTTGCATCATCTTTGCTCCCCTGGCCCCACAGCACCTTCAGTGCTCTCCTGGGGCATCTTCCTCAACCCCCAACTCCAACTGCCTAACCCATGGCCTACAGCTTCAAGCACAACTTGTTTTCACAGCCAGCCTCAAACTCATGTCAACTTGCATTCCAGAAAAGGAACCATCATGGGTTCCGCCATGAAAGTATGACAGACCTGCAGCACCCACCTTGGACCAGAGCACTTGGCATGCCTCAGTGCTCCTTGTTGAGGGATAGAGGACTGTAGTGGGTATTCCCCCCTTCTCTGACCTTGGGCTATTTGGCCCCATAGAGGCTGCTGATGTGAATCTTTTAAAAGGGGGGGGGGCAGGCTTCCATTCACCCCGGGGCAGAACGGAAGACCTCGGAGGCTATATACCTTGTTGTGTGCCCTGTGTTTCCCTAACAAATCCCTAACAGCCATTTGAAAGAGCTCCTGTGGAATCACATATATTGCCTACGTTTGGTGTCCGCCTGGCATTTCCTCTCCAGGCATCTTGCTGTTCCCCTGCTTCCCGTGCCTGCAAAATCCCAAGCGTTCACAGCTCAGTCCTGAGACAGGGCCTGCTTTCCACCCCATCCCCATCCCCAGTTGCCCTGCCTGAGAACAGCTGAGTTCTCTTCCCCAGAGGCACACAGGCAGTGCTCATTAGAGCACTCCCAGCTTCCTGCATCCCATGCCCGCTGAGCAAGGCCTCCGAACACCCACGGCCGCCCAGCAGAGTTGCTGTTATATTCTGCCTGCTCACTAGCGTTTGGGGGCCCCTCAGCACCTTCTTTTATTTTCCCTCTAACCAAACTGTTCCTTAGTAGCTTCCAATCCTGCTAAGAAGTCACAGGTGTAGAAGTAAAGCACCTGCCTTGGCAGTACTCTTGAGACACCTGCTGGCAAACATCGTCATTGCAGTTTAAAATCTCCAAACAAACCAGCCATCAATACCTCACAGCAGCCAAACCTCTCTGGTTATTTTCCTGCCTGGTTATTTAAGAGCCTAGCACACAAGGACGATCTCCAGAGGATTTTATCTGAGGTAAATTACTGGATATTTTTACATTTTAAACTGGTAAATTACATAGATAGATAGATGATAGATAGATAGATAGATAGATAGATAGATAGATAGATAGATAGATAAATTTTTTTATGGTTTGTACACTCATTCCACACCAATGGCGGATAATATCACCATCCAGGAATTTTAAAACCCTTTCATTTCTACTATGGGTGAAATTTTAGATGAGATATAAAACCTACATGGGAATATAAATTCTTAGCCATAATTGCTATTAGTTTGGTAATTCATGTCATATTTTTAAAGAAACCTATGGACTATTGTTGTCAAAACTCTGTTATCTCCCCAAAATTCATTCATTCTTTCTTTCTTTCTTTCTTTCTTTTCTTTCTTTCTTTCTTTCTTTCTTTCTTTCTTTCTTTCTTTCTTATACAGTATTCTCAGTATTCTGTCTGTATGTATGCCTACAGGCCAGAAGAGGGCACCAGCCCTCATTACAGATGGTTGTGAATCACCATGTGCTTGCTGGGAATTGAACTCAGGACCTTTGGAATAGCAGGCAGTGCTCTTAACCCCTGAGCCATCTCTCCAGCCCTCTTTGTCACCTTTCTTTGGATACAAATATATCAGAAATTTAAGCTTTCTGTTTAGATACTAATAATGTTTAAGTGTTCCACAGTGAACAATAAATTTCCCTGAAGTGGATCTTCCCACTTCAAATTATGCAAAAACCCTCAAAAAAAAAAAGTAAATTTCCCTAACATGAATCTCTGAAGTCTCCAGAATGATGTGGCCCCACAACAGTTCCACCTGGTCCATAATGATGCCATCGAGCCAATAAACATTGAGCAAGCATCAGTTTTGGATTAAAAAATGCTCAAGACAATTCCAAATTAGCTAGCTGAGATGGTCCACCATCTTACAACACTCTAGCCAGAACTTCAGATAAGAACTTTAAATAAGATTTACCTGCTACTTAGAGAATGGCTACAAATCTTACAGCTAGTCAGTCCTCTTGAGACTTAACAATCATTTTAGTTTTTTTTTTATAAAATCACATAAAGATTTTAAAGATAAAATCACATCACTCCCAAGACAACTGAAAGTAATTCAAAGAAAATGATGCCCCCTCTCCCAACAGTTGGAATGGATGGTCTTTGAGTTTTCTCAGGATTGGTTATAATTTATTATAGGATTTTGTTGGATAATAATAATGTTAACTCAGGAATCACATTTGGTAAAGAAAAAGGGAAAAAGATAGGATAGGATAATGTATCTGCCTGTAAACTACTTTAACAACTATTAATTATAGACAATTTACATTGATATATATTCTTGTATATTGATACTTGCATAAAATTATTTTGCATTCTCGTCTAAGATAATTCGTATATTGATACAAATTCAATATTATATTTGTTATATTGTGTATGTTCCTATTTCTACTTACAACATTTTTGCACACAAATGAAAAATTATTTTGTCATGCTATATATATGTGTGTACGTTTCTATATCAGCTTAAGATACTTTGTAAATTCATATAATTCAAGGATATTTTTGTCATATTGTACTATACATTCCTACCTCTAATCAAAATATTCTTATATATTTTTTAAATTTCAAGGTCATTGTCCTCATGCTGCAAATCTGTTTAAAGATTATTTGTTTGTTTGTTTTTAGAACTTTTCTTTTTTTAATATTTATTTATTTTTTATGTATACAATATTCTGTCTGTGTGTATGCCTGCGGGCCAGAAGAGGGCACCAGACCTCATTACAGATGGTTGTGAACCACCATGTGGTTGCTGGGAATAGAACTCAGGACCTTTGGAAGAGGAGGCAATGCTCTTAACCTCTGAGCCATCTCTCCAGCCCCAAGATTATTTGTTTTTAATATGAAGCTTTAGTCTTTAAGCTGTACGGCTATTAAGAATTACATGTGTTGACTTAGGTTTCTGTCCTACCCAGTCCCGAAGTTGTTCAATCCTAAAGAAACACACATAAATCATAAAGCAGTTGGCCTATTAGCTCAGGCTTCTTATTAGCTCTTACATCCTGCGTTATTAACCCATAATTCTTGCCTGTGTCAGTCACATGGCTTGGTACCTTTTATCAGTGAGGCATGCTCATCTTGTTTCCTCTGCTTCTGGGTGACAACAGCAGACCGAGTCTTTCCTCTTCCTAGAATTCTCCTGTTCTTGGTGCCCCACTTTTACTTCCTGCCTGGTCACCCTGCCTATACTTCCTTCATGGCTACTGGCCAATCAGCATTTTTTTCTTTCTTTCTTTCTTTCTTTCTTTCTTTCTTTCTTTCTTTCTTTCTTTTAATTTTTTTCAATCTTATTCCTTTTTTATTTATTTATTTATTTATTTATTTATTTATTTTTATTGAAAAAAAAATCCCTGCTTCCTCCCAGCCTCCCATTTCCCTCCCCCTCCTCCCGCCCCTCTTCCGCTTCCCCCCACTCCTCTCCCCCTCCCTCTCCAGTCTGAAGAGCAGTCAGGGTTCCCTGCCCTGTGGAAAGTCCAGGGTCTTCTCCCCTCCATCCAGGTCTAGGAATTGAACATCCAAACTGGCTAGGCTCCCACAAAGCCAGAACATGAAGTAGGAACAAAACCCCATGCCATTGTCCTTGGCTTCTCATCAGCCCTCATTGTCCGCCATGTTCAGAGACTCCGGTTTAATCCCATGCTTTTTCAGTCACAGTCCAGCTGGCCTTGGTTAGCTCCCAATAGATCAGCCCCACTGTCTCGGTGGATGGGCGCACCTCTCGTGGTCCTGACTTCCATGCTCATGTTCTCCCTCTTTTCTGCTCCACATTGGGACTTTGGGAGCTTAGTCCGATGCTCCAGTGTGGGTCTCTGTCTCTATCTCCATCCATCGCTAGATGAAGGTTCTATGGTGATATGCAAGATATTCATCAGTATGGCTATAGGATAGGGTCATTTCAGGTTCCCTATCCTCAGCTGCCCAAGGAACTAACTAGGGACATTGCTCTGGGCACCTGGGCGCCACTCTAGGTTCAAGTCTCTTACCAACCCTAAGGTGGTTGCCTTAATTAAGTTATGTGATTCCCTGCTCCTCTATCCAACCTTGTTTTATCCCCAATCATCCCGTTTCCCCAAGTTCCCCCCATCCTCCCCTTCTCACTTTTCTCTCCCCATCTCCCCTTACCCCTATCCCACCCCACCCCCAAGGTCCCATTTTTTTGCCCAGCAATCTTGTCTATTTCCCATAGCAGGGATAATAACTATATGTTTTTCTTTGGGTTCACCTTCTTGTTTAGCTTCCTTAGGATCACAAATTATAGACTCAGTGACCTATATTTATGGCTAGAAACCAATTATGAGTGAGTACATCCCATGATCCTCTTTTTGGGTCTGGGTTACCTCACTCAGGATAGTGTTTTCTATCTCCATCCATTTACATGCAAAATTCAAGAAGTCATTGTTTTTTATGGCAGAGTAGTACTCTAATGTGTATATATTCCACACTTTCTTCATCCATTCTTCCATTGAAGGACATCTAGGTTGTTTCCAGGTTCTGGCTATTACAAATAATGCTGCTATGAACATGGTTGTGGAGAAAGGGGTACCCTCATCCATTGCTGGTGGGAATGCAAACTTGTGCAACCACTTTGGAAATCAGTGTGGCGGTTTCTCAGGAAATTTGGGATCAACCTACCACTGGACCCAGCAATACCACTCTTGGGAATATACCCAAGAGATGCCCTATCACATGACAAAAGCATTTGTTCAACTATGTTCATAGCAGCATTATTTGTAACAACCAATCAGCATTTTATTAAAAAGAATACAAGCAACAAATCTTTACAGGGTAAAGGACCATTGTCCCCCAGCAAACATGTTATAGTCACCTATGTCTGTCATACTTAGTTAGATTCTCTAGATGAACAGAGATGTACTCTGCATAGATAGGTAATCTTCAAACACTGTAAAGACCTACAAAATATGTTATGTAAATGTTTTAATAATTTAGAATTCTGTTGACATGAGGCTCAACTACTCCTGGAAGTACTGAGCTATTCCAAAGAGAATTATGGGCACCAGAGACACTCCACATGGAGTTTATTTTCTTTCTGATGAAACTGGTCTATTGGGCAAAGAACCTTACCTCAACTGCTGACAGTAAACCCACTGTCTAAACTGGACAAGCAGAATTAAAGAAAAAGCAACTGTTAAATATTGCCAAGAAAGGGTAAGACAGTCTATTGAATTTCCCTGCTTCTGATAACGGCCTGTCAGATATTTTTGGCCAATAGTCAAAGTTGGTTGCCCCAACATTGCAGAGATGTTTTGGGTGACTGTCTAGGAAGCCAGCTGTTTCTGCCATTTTGGAAGTTGTTTGCTTAGACTTCCTGCTTACTGAGGTAATACTATTTTCATTCTCAGCTTTTGATGGGGTTGAAGAATAGATAGTCACAGTCACTACTCTCTCATATCTTCACTAAGGCATTTTATGTACAAGAGTTAGACTCCTCAGAATAGGATAACTTTCGGAATAATCTCTTATTTGCCAATTACCTATAACCTGGACATTTAGCATATGTTTGTTGCTTGGTGTTGTTTTTGTTGGTTATAGTTCTATTTTGTGTATGTTATTTCTCTTTCTTTTACCTGGACAAACTTGACAATTGTTCTTATTGTATACAGTTTAGAACCTTCTTATTTAGACAAAAGGGAGAAGTAAAGATCAGAGAGCAGAGATAAGCCACTAGACTCCAGAGGGTGGTAGCACAGTCCTTTAATCCCAGGACTCAGGAGGCAGAGGGATATCTATTAGTTAAAGGCACCCTAGGATACAGAAGATTGGATCTGTCTAAAAGAGAAACAGAGTTCACACAAAGATAATCCCAGCACTTGGGACCACCTACCTTTAATCCCATCACTAGGGAGGTGGATACAGAAGTGATATGGCTGGGTGAAGAGAGGACTATAAGGCAGAAGGATGCAGGAAGGCAGTGCAGTCTGAGTTTTGGTGAAGAGAGTTGCAGTCTGAGGTCTGGTGGAGACAAATGCAGTGGGGAGATGCAGTCTGAGGACAGGATTGCTCTTTCAGTCTGAGTATTGGCAGGGAGGTAAAAGAACTCTCCAGTGTCTGGCCACACTACTTCTCTGATTTTCAACATTAACCTATTTATCTAACTCTGGGTTTTTATTTATTAGTATCAATTAAAATTTATGCTACATCTAGTGCCCATCATTTGGGGTATGAATTTACTAAAAAGCCATTTGCATTTGGCTTTGCAGCCACCAGCATAGGCCAGAGGTACACACAGTCAGAGACACTGCTCTACCAGCAAGGTTTTCCTTTCTTCACTCCTGGTGGGCTTTAGACCCCCTTCTCAGGTTGCTGTCAAACTAGGTAGCTGCCTTGCAATCCAGTCAGGCTTTTGATGTTCTACAAAGCAGCAGTCAGCCACTGGCCCATACAGAGACAGTGGGACTGATCTAATGGGAGCTCACCAAGGCCAGCTGGACTGGGACTGAATGAGCATGTGATCAAACCGGACTCTATGAATGTGGCTGACAATGAGGGCTGCCTGTGAAGCCAATGATAATGGCACTGGGTTTTGATTCTACTGCATATACTGGCTTTTTGGGAGCCTAGTCTGTTTGGATGTATGCCTTCCTAGACCTGGATGGAGGAGGGAGGGCCTTGGACTTCCCACAGAGCAGGGCACCCTGACTTCTCTTAGGACTGGAGGGGGAGGGGGAGGGGGAGTGAGGGTATTTGGAGAGAAATGGGAGGAAGGGAGGAGGTGGAAATTTTTAATAAATAAATAAATTTTAAAAAACCAAAGCAGCAGTCAGACTCACATCTTCATTGTTATTTTCAGGACATTTGATGAGAAAATTTTTAATTTTTAAAGGAAGAAAGGAATTAGTTAAAAAAGAGAGGATTTTTCCCACTTAAAAAATGGAAAACAGCTAATACTGAGGGGATGTAACAGGTGAGTGAACAGCCACACAGTGAGAAGTCCCACTTTCTAGGACCTCTCCAGTGGGACAGAACCCTGAGCCCCCTCCTCAACTCCCTAGGCTTTTCTAGCCAGCCAGCAGGGAGTTTCCTGTAGCTAGGCTCCCTACAAACCCAAACCCATCCAGCCACCATCCAAACTACTAGCTACATCACACCCCCAAACTCACATATCTTCCTGCAACCTCAGTGAAACTCTGAAATACAACTTGCTCCAATACTGAGGGGATTTAAGAAGTGAGTGAACAGCCACAGGACACCCCACTGTATAAGATCCCCAAAAGGGATAAAAACCTCAGACCCCTCCCCCAATTCCGTTGGCTTTTCTAGCTATCCAGCAGGGAGTTTCCTTTAACTAGGTTCCCCCAAAACCCAAACCCATCCACTGGATCTTCCAAGTTACTAGCCACACCCCACCCAAGAGGTGAGAAATTACTATAATACTGAGGAGACCAAGACCTTGCTACAACACCGAGGGGATTAAGAGAGAGCACCAAGGGAGCAAACCAGGAGAGAAGACCAAGAGAGCAGGCATATAGGGACCTCAGAGGCTTTCTGAGACAGGCATTGACAGTACAGAGCAGATCAAGAAAAACTCCCAAACACTCAGAGAGCCACAGGGAGGATTGGACCAAGATACAAAGACACTGATGGCCTCATCTGAAGGAAGAAATGGGTAGGTGCAAATGCAAGAATTTCTCCAACAACCTAAAAACCAGCATGGTAACACCAGAACCCAGTGAACACACAAAAGAAGACTTGATCATCCTGACCCCAAAAGAAGTAAAAGAAAATGACTAAACATAACTTTATGAAAATGATAGAAACCTTTAAAGAGGAAATGAAAAACTCCCTTAAAGAAATTGAAGAGAAGACAAACAAAAAATTAGAAGAAATTAATACATTTCTCAAAGAAAACCAAGAAAAAACAATCAAACAGATGAAGAAAACAGTTCGAGACTTAGAGAATGAAATACAGGTAATAAAGAAAACACAAACTGAGAGAATTCTGGATTTGGAAAATCTGGGTAAATGAACAGGAACTACAGAGACAAGTATAACCAACAGAAGTATAACCATTCAAAAGATAGAAGAAAGACTCTCAGACGCCGAAGATACTGTAGAGGAAATAAACTCATTGGTCAAAGAAAACATTAAATCCAATGAATTCTTAACACAAAACATTAAAGAAATCTGGGATACTATGAAAAGACCAAACCTAAGAATAATAGGGATAGAAGAAGGGGAAGAACTCCAGATCAAAGGCACAGAAAATATATTCAACAAAATCATAGAAGAAAACTTTTTCAACCTAAAGAAGAATATCCATATGAAGATAGAAGAGGCTTACAGAAACCAAATAGACTGGATCAAAAAAAATCCCCTCAACATATAATAATCAAAACACAAAACATACAGAATAAAGAAAGAATATTAAGAGCTGAAAAGGAAAAAGGTCAAGTAAAATATAAAGGTAAACCTATCAGAATTACACTGGATTTCTCAATGGAAAACATGAAAGCCAAAAAATCCTGGATAGATGTGCTACAGAAACTAAGAGACCATGAATACAAGCCCAGACTACTATACCCAGAAAAGCTTTCATTCACCATCAATGGAGAAAAAAGATATTCAATGACAAAAAGAGATTAATCAATATGTATCCACAAACTCAGCCTTATAGAAAGTACTAGAAGAAAAATCCCAAACCAAGGAAGCTAGCTGCTCCCACAAAAACACAGGCATCTGATAACCCACCAGCATAACCCAAAGAAGGGACACACAAATACTACTACCAAAAAATAACCAGAATTAACAACCACTGGTCATTAATATCACTTAATACAATGGACTCAATTCACTTATAAAAAGACAGTTTAAGAGAATGGATACAAAAACAGGATCCAGCCTTCTCCTGTTTACAAGAAACACACCTCAACCTCAAAGACAGACACTACCTCAGAGTAAAGGGTTGGAAGGTTTGCTAATCAAACAGACCTAAGAAACAAGTGGGTGTGTTTATACTAATATCTAAAAAAATTGATTTCAAACTAAAATCAATCAGAAGAGATGGAGAAAGACACTTTATACTCATAACAAGAACAATTCATCAAGATGAAGTCTCAATCCTGAATATCTATGCCCCTAATATAAAAGCATTTTAAAAAGCACTCCTGGACAGTAAATAATTATAGATTCACAATATACATGCTGGTTTAGCATAGCAGCCCATAAAATGATAGGACAGATTCAGACATAAAAGAACACTAAATGGGTCACAGTGTTGGATAAATGTACGTAGTCTTTGGAGAGAGAAGAAAAAGTATAGAGAATTGGAAACGAAGTAAATTGTTAAAAAATGTCTTTAAAGAGACAGAGTACAGATAGTCATAAATTAAAAAGAGTAAAGAGAATACACAGAGAGTCTGGATTATGCATATTATTGTGTTTTCTTTGAAACATTTGACTGTTAATGAGCTAAGCACAGAGAGAAATTTCATTGTATGGGCTGCTAAACCAGCATGTATATTGTAAAGGCATCTTGACTTCAGAATTTGGGTCTAAGGACATGTTGCATGGCAAAAGAGGTTTTTCTTTTGTTTTCATAGAAGAAGAGAAGCTATGAATTGCATCCAGGAAAATGGTTTCATGGACCAAGGCCTCCTAAAAGGTAACTGTGAACACCCTCAAAAAATTACTTTGCCCAACTGCTGACTTAGATGAACCTAGCACACAGGATATACCATGAAAGACATGATTAACAGCACCCCCAAACAGCAGGAAGCAGTATTAACAAATCTATGCCCATATTCCCAAATATTGTTCATAAATGTTCTTTTACATTTAAAGGGGGATATGACATAGATATGAATAATTTGTATTGGTGTGGATCTTGGTTTATTTATACAAATTTAAGGTCAATTTTATTATATCTATATGTATTTCTGATCGTGATTAAGGTATTGCAATTGTGTAGCTCATTTAAAAAGGTAATGTATAATTAAGAAATATAGGTTAATGGAGAGTCATCTTTAATAGTCAAGCTTGTAGACATGTTAGTTAGATTTTCTAGATGTATAGAGATATATTTCAGTTAAATAGGCATTCTTCAAATCTTTCAGAGACCTTCAGAATATAGCATTTAAAACTTAGGACTTTTCATGAAAGTGAGACACATCTGCTCATGGCACAAGCTACTTCAAGAAGAAGATGGACATTGAAGAGGCTCCTTATGGAGTTGGTTAGACATTTGGGCAAGAAACTGCTCTTGCCTGAACTTCTGAACTGGACATGCAGTACCCAGAGGAAAAAAATGACTACTGAATTTGTGTAAAGGTGAGATGATACTTCAGGGTTCCTGCTTCATGAAAGAGTGTGAAAGTCCCTGTTCCTGTGCTGAGGAGATCCATCCAGACAGGTGAGTGTGTGCCCACCCAGGGTTGATGATCCAGGAACAGAGCACAGGGCCCCTCCAGTTCCTGCTGCTGGGGCTTCTTTGTTCCACACAACCCTGCCTCCCCCCCAAGCCTGCCCTATTGTCTGCGAGGTCCTTGGCCCAGGAACAGTTCCTGCTCCTGCACTGAGGCAATCCACCCAGAGGGGTGAGTGTGTGCTCGCCCAGCTGGAAGGTCCCTGGAAGGGACTGCAGGGCACCTCCAACTCCTGCTGCAGGGGCTTCTTTGTTCAACACAACCCTGCCTCCCCCCAAGTTTGCACTTTTGTCTGCAGGGTCCTTGGACTACCAGGATTCCATGTTCTTGTGCTGAGGAGATCCAGGTCATGTTCAACTTCCTTAGCGATCAGGGAAATGCAAATTAAAACAACTTTGAGATACCATCTTACCCCTGTCAGAATGGCTAAAATTAAAACACCAATGATAGTCTATGCTGGAGAGGATGTGTAATAAGGGGAACACTCATCCATTGCTGGAGGGAATGCAAACTTGTGAAACCACTTTGGAAATCAGTGTGGTGGTTTCTCGGGAATTAACCCACCTCAGGATCCAGCAATACCACTCTTGGGAATTTGCCCAAGAGATGCCCAATCACACTACAAAAGCATTTGTTAACTATGTTCATAGCAGCATTATTTGTAATAGCCAGAACCTGATAACAACCTAGATGCCCATCAATGAAAGAATGGATAAAGAATGTGTGAAATATATACACATTAGAGTACTACTCAGTGGTAAAAAACAATGACATCTTGAATTTTGCATGCAAATGGATGGAAATAGAAAATACTATCCTGAGTGAGATAACCTAGACCCAAAAATATGAATATGGTATGTACTCACTCATTAGTAGACTCTAGCCATAAACAAAGGACATTAAGCCTATAGTTCACAAGCCTAGAGAAGCCAAATAACAAGGTGAACCCAAAGAAAAACATATATAGATCCTCCTGGAATTTGGAAGCAAACATGATTGCCGGGCAAAAGTTTGGAGCATTAGGGTAGGGGTAATCGTGGGGGTGGGATTGGGGAAGGGGAGAGGGGAGAGAGAAGGGAGAAGAGAAGGGAAAGACTGGGGAGAGCTTGGGGGAGTGGGAGGGTGGAGATGGAGGAAGTGTGGCTATAGGAGCAGGGAAGAAGATACCTACATTAAGGGAGCCATTTTAGGAGTGGCAAGAGACTTGGCTCCCAGGGGATCCCAGGTGTCCATAGAGATGTCCTCAGCTAGGTCCTTGGACAGCAGAGGAGAGGGTGTCTGAACTGTCCTTGCACTGATGATTCTCTCTAATATCACTATAAAAACTTCATCTGGCGACGGATGGAGATAGAGACAGAGACCCTCATCACAGCAATGTATTGAGCTCCTGATGGAGGAAGGTCATTGGTTAAAAAATAAAGAAACTGCTTGGCCCTCATAGGTTAGAACATAGGTGGGTGGAGTAAACAGAACAGAAGCTGGGAGCAAGAGGAAGTGAGGTAAGACGCCTCAGACAGATGCCATGCTCCCCTCTCCTGGGCAGACGCGATGAAGCTCCGACCCAGGATGGACGTAGGCTAGAATCTTCCCGGTAAGCGAACCTCGGTGCTACACACATTAATAGAAATGGGCCAAGCAGTGTTTAAAAGAATACAGTTTGTGTGTTGTTATTTCGGAGCATAAGCTAGCCAGGCGGCTGGGAGCTGGGGCGACAGGAATGCAGCCCCCAGCTTCTACTACAAGCTCCCAAGGTCCAGTTGAAGAGCAGAAGGAGGGAAAAGACAAAAAAGGAAGTCAGGACTGCGAGGGGTTGGTCCACCCACTGATGCAGAGTGCATGTTCTATTGGGAGCTCACCAAATCCAGCTGGACCCTGCCTGAAGGAGCATGTGATCAAACCAGACTCTCTGAATGAGGCTGACAATGGGGGCTGACTGAAAAGCCATTGATAAAGGCACTGGGACTTGTTTCTACTGCATGTACTGGCTTTTTGTGACCCTAGTTTATTTGGATGCACAGCTTCCTAGGCCTGGGTATAGCAGGGGAGGGCCTTGGACTTCCCACAGGACAGGGTTCCCTGCACTGTCTTAAGGAGGGAGGGGGAGGGAGAAAGGTGAGTGGGGGATCAGGAGGGGAATGGGAGGACTGGAGGAAGTGTAAATTTTTGAATGGAAAAATAAAAAATAAATAAATAAAACTAAAAAAAATTAAAACTTATGTGGAAAAGTCTCTGAATTAATTATAAAAGGTAAACTGAGACTTCGTCCACTAGTAGGTTAGACCCAGCAGAAATTATAGTGCCTTTCTCTGCTGATGAAATAAAAAAGGTATGGGAAGAAAATGAGCCTTGGCAAAGAGCTTTCCTAATTTTGGGGGAGAAATTGATAGCAATTATCCCAAAAGTGCTAGACTTAACCTTATAAAGAGAACGCCTTGGATTCTTCCTATAATTGTGCGTATGCACCAATAACTGGAGCACGAACATTTTATACTGATGCAAATAAATCAGGGAAGGCAGGTTACAATCAGAGGAATTGAATACGGTGGAATCAAGCCCTTATAATTCTGTCCAGAAGGCAGAATTATATGCCACTCTTATGGTGCTAAGGGATTTTAAAGAACCTCTTTGTATAGTGACTGATTCACAATATGCAGAAAGAGTTATCTTACATATTGAAACTGCTGAATTTATACCAGATGATACAGAATTGACTTCATTGTTTACCCAGGTGCAAGACATAATCAGGAATAGGCTTTGTCCTATGTACATAACACACATCCGATCCCATACGGGTCTGCCAGGTCCTATAGCACAAGGGAATGCAGAAATTGATCAATTATTAATTGAAAGCATGTTGCAGGCCTCAGAATTTCATAAAACAACATCATGTCAATAGCAAAGGTTTAAAGAAAGTGTTTTCTATTACATGGCAACAAGTTAAGGAGTTTATAAAGAGATGCTGTATTTGCTCTTTTTATAATCATACACCGTTGCCTACATGAAGTAAACCAAAGGGTACTCAAAGGAATGAAATTTGGCAGATGGATGTGTTCCACTTTACAGAATTTGGTAAATTAAAATATGTACACCACACCATTGACACATATTCAGGTTTTCAATGGGCAACTGCCTTGAGCTCAGAAAAGGCTGATTCAGTAATCACACATTTATTGGAAGTTATGGCTATCATGGCTATACCTGCACAAACAAAGACAGATAATGGTCCAGCATATGTATCTAAGACAATGAAATGCTTTTTTGCTTATTATAATATAAAGCACATTACAGGTATACCAAATAATCCTACAGGTCAGTCAAATCGTACTATAAAGGATATGCTGAACAAACAGAAAGGGATGGAAAATACCCCCAGAAATAGATTGCATAATGCTTTATTAACCTTGAATTTTCTTAACGCTAATGAGAAAGGAACAACAGTAGCAGAAAAGCATTGGATAATGGAAAAAAATTCTCAATTGAATCAACCAGTATATTTTAAGGATGTGTTGGCCTCACAATGGAAACCAGGAGATATACTACGTTGGGGAAGGGTTTTTGCTCTTGTTTCCACAGGAGAAGAAAAATTATGGATACCATCAAAATTAATAAAAATTCATTTTGAAAAGGAGAAACCTCTTGAAAAAGAGAAATGATACCACATCCACAATGATGACAAATATACAGGTGATAGGCAAAGCTCATAAGGGTTAGGGCAGAGTTCTGCTCTTTGCAGGAAAATACACATTATCAAAAACTCAAGAGACCCTGGATGTCTGAATGCTGACAGAAGAAAAAATAACTATCCACTAAGGAGCATCTAGAAAACAGAATGTTTTATGACTCCAGGTATGGGTTATATTACATTTACACGCACACACATGCACATATATATTAATATATTCAGCTGGTTTTGGAGTTGGACAATGGCTCTGTAATCTATATCCAAGCATGTTGTCAAAAGGAACATTCAGAGCTTCTGTCTCATATCAGGAGCCATCTGGTATGGGACAGAAGAAAGACTTTAGGAAAAATTTTTTACTTTCTCCATGCCTTTTTTGCCTATATCATATTCTTCATTGAATGTATGTATATATGAATGATGTTTAAGATTTTCATGATGAACAATAGATTTCCCTACAGATCCTTTTCCTGCAGTAATCTTTGAAGTTTCCAGGAAGAAGATGGGGCCCCACAGCAACAACACCATCTAGTTGACATGACATCAATATGCAGACAGTGCTACTATAAGATCGCTTCTTTATTGGGGTACCAGCTGCTGAAATGGTGCACCTTCTCATGACATTCTGGCCAGAATTCCAAATAAGAACTTTGAAAAAAACTATCTATAGACTGCTTGGAAATCGTTTGCAACTATACTAGACAGTAATTTTGAAACTTAACCGTCACTAATTTTGCTTGATTGTACTTCCTGCCTGCTCAAATAATATTATCTCCCTTCTCAAGCCTTTGATGAGGTTGAGGATAAATAACCCTCTATTATTCTCAATTCTGAGCTAGTGTGGGATTTCTATTTTTTAAATATTTGGAGACCAGGTCACAAATAGCTGAGATTGTCCTTAAACTTGATAAGAAGTGGAGGGTGACCTTGAGCTACTTATTAATCCTTCTGTCTGCCACTTGTCAGGTCCTGTGACTACAGGTGTGTGCTCCTAGATCCAGCTGGACAACATTTTAACGTTGT
>JABTXL010003523.1:39524456-39540213 GCA_025134845.1 Neodon shergylaensis | reverse complement strand
TTTCTGACTTCTGTGGCTCAGGAACCCATAGCTGTGGGAAGGGTGCGCACAGGGGCAGCTGTTCAGGACACAGACCTGAGACCGGCTGGTTGTCCCCACCTCCAAAATGCACCACTGCACCCAGCATAGTGAGCACAGAAGTTCTCAGTGGGGATTCAGGGCCACGTGACAGGACTAAGCATGCCCGCCACACTAGAAAAAGAGGTGGCGAGAGGAAGGACCCTGGGCACAAGACCTCTATCTAAACACCTGTAGCAGCTGCAGACAGCCCCACCTCCATGCCAGGTACCTATAACTCAAGACTACACCGAACTGTATTTCCAGACTGCGTCTACAGAAGCCCCAGTGGACATGGCAGTGAGTTTGCTCTGTGAGGGTTCTCAGACCATCTGCATCTAGAGAGAACTGCCTCTGAGCCACCAGACCTGCCTTTGCCTCCTTCCCCAGACCCACCCACATAGCTAGGGTCAAATGACAGGGCATCCAGCCCCAAGAACTCTTGTGAAATCAAGAGTCTTGTAAGAGACGCTTCACTTTGGGGAGAAGCAAAAGGTAGACGTGCCACTGTGGGAGTGGCCAAGAGCACCCTCATCATGATGGGCATGCTCACGGCTCAGGATCCCCGTCAGGGTCTCAGGAGCTGTTCCTCACCAGCCTGGGTTCTTACCCAAAGAAGACCAAGAGGAACACTGTGAGGGGAAGGATTCCGAGGTGAAGCGAGAAGCATTTTGGTTTTCCTGAAAAACAGCAGCAAGGGATCCAGTTACACATGCCGTTCTTAGGCCTGACCCCCCTCCAGGTCTCTCCTGAGATTCAGAGGTCATCCTCATTACCACAGCAACCACAGTGCCCTGTCTCAGGCAGCCCCAATCCTTGATGAGGCTCCAGCCTGGCTGAGCACTCAGAGGGGAAAGAAAGTTGTTTACTTCCTGCTCCTGATCCAGCTGCTCCCTTGGGCCCTCAAGGTTCTCTAGGGGCCCCATGTCCTCATGCTACTGAGCACCCCTTCCCTGGGTAAATAGAAATGAACCAAATGAATATCTTGGGGTCACTGTGGCTCCATCAGAGGAGGCTAGGGCAGCTTCCCCTCTGTCCCCTGTAGGCCTGTTCTAGGACTTTTTCTCACGCTGGGGTTGAAACCCAGGGCTCATGAATATTGGGTAAGTGTTCCACCACTGACCTATGCCCCTAATACCTCAGATGACTGTTACGTCTCTAGAAGTTATGTATTCTCATAATCAAGTTCAAATAGACCTAAAAGACATAGATCTAAATAGACTCAGGTGTGGGCTCTGGAGAAGAGCTCAGTGGGTAAAGCTTTTGTCACAGCCACACAAGCCTAGGGACCTCAGTTCAGATCCCCAGAGCCTAGGAAAAGCCAGACATCTGAAATCCCAGCACTCCTGTGATGAGGTGGGAGGGGGTGGGAGACTCCGGAAGCTCACAGCCAGCTAGCCTGCACACAGCACAGCGAGGAACAACAAAGAAACCCTGTCTCAAACAAGGTGAAAGGCAAGGACCGTCACTCCCCATGGCTGTCCTCTGACACCCGCACACACATTGTGTGATTTAAAGGTATATGTCTAAAAAGCCTTAGTCTCCCTGTCCCAGCCGGTTACTTTCCCCTTTAAACCACCTGATCTGATACTTTGTTTCTTATTTTATTTGCTTATTTACTTGCACGTGGGCTATGCGTGCCTCAGAGCACTAATGGAGGTCAGAGGGCAACTTGCAAAGGTCAGTTCTCTTTCCACACTGTGAGTTCCAGGAATTGAACTCAGGTCAAGTTTGTCTTCCAGCACCTTTACCCTCTGAGCCATCCCATTTGTCACTTCTTATGCTTCCTCTCCACGTCTCCACATCCTCCCGCAATGGAACAGCTGAGATCTAAAAGCTTCTAGAAACAAAGAGAAACTGACATGCGAACTTTCTGTCCTCATTATGTTCTCCTCCCCGTTTTGGTGGTCATAGGTTATAGAGAAATCTGACTGAAGGTAACATTTGCCCAATGTTGAAATAGTTGCTCCTTTTTTAGCTTTTTGAAAATAACTTCTTGGGGCTGCAGAGATGGCTCACCAGGTAAGAGCACTGACTGCTCTTCCAAAGAGCTCCCGCATGCCAGCTCACAGCCATGATCTACTCCAGTTTCAGGGAATCCAAGGTGGTCTCTGACCCCTTCAGGCACCAAGCATACAAGTGGTGCACAGACACATGCAGGCAAAACGCTCATATACACAAAAATAAAGAGTTTGAAAAGAGCAAAATACCTGCTGTAATAAAAACGGGAAAAATCGTGATTTTTATTGCAAAAACAGAAAGGAATGTGCACTTTTCTTTTCTTGTGTTTTGTTGTTTGTTTTATTTTTTTTTATTTTTTGGTCTTTTGTTTTGTTTTTCTCTGTTGCTCTGCCTGTCCTGGAAATCAGTCTGTAGCCCATACTGGATTCCTCTGCTTCCTGAGTGTAGGTATTAAAGGCATTTGCCATCAACCTCTGGCTAAAAAGCTTTTTTAAAATTTATTTTAGGGGCTGGAGAGATGGCTCAGTGGTTAAGAGCATTGCCTGCTCTTCCAAAGGTCCTGAGTTCAATTCTCAGCAACCGCATGGTGGCTCACAACCATCTGTAATAGGGTCTGGTGCCCTCTTCTGGCCTGCAGGCATACAGACAGAACATTGTATACATAATAAATAAATAAATATTTTTAAAAAAATTATTTTATAGCTAATAAAATGTGTCCATTTAGAAATTGTTTGATAAACTTTGAACAAGGAACCCCTTGTTGTGTATGTCCCCACATCCTCCTCTTCATCTACACAGGAGTCAGGAAACACATGTGCCCTCTCGGCTGGCTGTTTACATAGCTCGATGCTGTCAATAGTTACCACAGGGTCATGTGAAAATTCTTCCTTCTTTTTTGTTGCTTTTTTAAAAAATGCCCAAATAGTCCCAGCCATTTAAGAAAATAATTTTTTTCCCAATCATTCTAGCAGTCATCAAAAACCACATGGTGGGAGCTGGAGAGGTTGCTCAGGGATTAAACATGCTTGCTGCACTAGCATGAGGGCCTGAGCTGGGATCCCAGTAAACAGGTAGCATGACAGGCATGTCACGAATGAGAGCCCGCAACCCCAACTCCAAGTGTGTGTGAGGTGGTGGAGGATCAAAGGGGTCTGTTGGCTTCCAGCCTGCCTAAGAAAACTGAGCCTCGGTTTCAGAGAGAGACCCTACCGCAAAGCAATAGGTAAAGCGTGATAAAGGAGGCCAAGCAGCGCCCTCTCCTGGCCTCTCTATGCACACAACATGTTTTAAAAGCCACTAACTGAAAATCCCAGCGTGGATGGTAGGGGCTCAGGAAGTCCCATCCTAGCTAAAGACTACTGGTAACTCTCAGCCACGGGGGAGAGAAGAGTCCACTTTCTTCAGGAATGCAGCCTCTTAACTCCTCATGCGCCAGTAGGTGACCCCACACCCAAGCACATGCAGGTGGCGTCAAGTGGATTCAGTGAGTTTTTTGAAAAGTCACACAAAGTTATGGGGAAAATGTTTGTGAGGGAATAGAGGAGGAGATGGAGGGGAGGGATACAGGGTATATTTGATCAAAACCTCTCTAAGCATGTATGAAATTCTCAATCAATAAAAAATAAATGCTAAAAAGGAAAAAAAATATTTTAAAGTCAGCTGGAAAGATGGCTCAGCAGTTCAGAGGGCCTGAGTGCCTGCTGATACTGTTAGGATTCGGGCATTATGCTGACCCCTGTCACCTGGCAAGATAAATCCAGGTGGTACCCTGGCCAACCTAGGATCCAACTTAGTCTGTATGCAGGTGTGAAAACCCTTTGCAGAGAAAAGCTCCACCCAGTTTCGCTCTCCAGCCCCTAGCCATTATTTTAAATCCTTTTCATTTCTTTTCTTTTTTATTTTTACCTCATTTTTAAGTTGTTTGGTTCTGTTTCCGGGGGCGGGGTTGTCTGCCTGTTTTTGTGGGGTGGGTGGGTATTACTGCCATGTGTATCTGTGAACGACACGTGTGCCGATTCCCTGAAGAGACCACAAGAGGATATCAGATCCTCTGGAATTGGACTTGAAAACTGATAAAATACAAAAAGGAATATGTAGTAGTTTGAATGTAACTGACCCCCATGTGCTCAGAGAGAGTGACACCTTTAGCAGGTGTGGCTTTCCTGGAGTAGGTACGGTTTTACTGGAAGAAGTGTATCGCTACGGGAATGGACTTTGAGGTCTCCTATATCAAGCCCATCACCAATTCTTGTTGCCTGTGGGTCAAGAGGTCAAACCATTCAGCTGCTTTTCAGCCACCATGTGCACCTGCAAGCCACCATGTCACACCATGATGGTAATTGACTAAACCTCTGAAAATGTAATCCACCCCAATTAAATGTTTTTCCATTATAAGGGCTGCCATGATTAAGGTGTTTCTGCACAGCAATAAAAATGCTAACAACTACGGGATATCTTAACTTCCTTAAAAAGATAAAAAAGTAAAAAGTTTGCCCGGCATTTTACCAGGAAATAACAACGGTGCTCAGCATTTCTTGCTTTTAGGGAAGCACAAATCAAAACAACCGTAACAGCTAGATCTCTTTGACTTGCAGACTAGCCAGGGCTATAGTGTTGGGTTGTTTTAAGTATCACCGAGCATCAATCACTACCTGTACAGGAAATGAAGAGATGCTAAGGATGTTCAGTGAGGTTCTAGACAATCAAGTCACCTCAAGGCATGGTCACTGCCAAGATGTTCGATAAGTCTTCTTGTCAAGCACTGGGGAGACCCACGGAAAAGAGGAAGACCCAGTGTGTTACACTTTCCGGAGTTCCTGGTTGGTCAGTTCTCCAAGAGCCAGCAAGCATTCTCTAACAGGTCCACACAGCAGCTGTGCCCAGCAAGCTCATCAGCTATTGCTGTAACTCCAGGCTTGTGTTGTGTGGTGGGAGCCCTTTCTACCTCCCAGCACTCTCCGCCAGCCTCTGGGGCTGTGCCTCCCCTGCACTGCTCTTCTCCTGACACGCTGCTTCTCAGATTTGTACACACCAGGCCTTTCACTTATATAGAGACTCATACCTCCAAGCCTACCTCCTTATCCTGCTCACTGTGGCAGGCATCCTTCCTGGTACCTGGCTAGATGATACCTACCAGGGTTCAACAAATTTCACTGGGTAGACGAATAGACATTAAACAAATATGGGTAGCCTAAGAATAGGCATTAATTTGTCAAGTTCATTAAAAATCCTGAACATTTCAATCTTCAAGACATCTGTCTCAGCTCCAGGCAGGGACTGGATCTAAACTAGGGCCTCAAGGGTATAAACACCCACTGAAGAATCTCAGGTCCTTTGATGATGTGGGAGTGTCATATATCAATCTGTTGATTTCATTGGTTAAGTAATAAAGGAACTGCTTGGCCCTCATAGGTTAAAACATAGGTGGGAGGAGTAAACAGAATAGCATACTGGGAGGAAGAGGAAGTGAGCTCAGACTCGACACCTCTGCTCTCGGGAGCAGAGAAGCCATGCTCCAGTCTCCCGGACAGACATGAGCGATGAAGCTCCAATCCAAGATGGACGTAGGCTAGACTCTTCCCGGTAAGCGCACCTTGGGGTGCTTACACAGATGATTAGAAATGGGCTAGTCCAGGTGTGAGAGTTAGCCAAGAAGAGGCTAGATATAATGGGCAAGCAGTGTTTAAAGGAATACAGTTTGTGTGTTGTTATTTCGGGGCATAAGCTAGCCGAGCAGGCGGCCGGGGTGTTGGGGACGCAGCCCCGGCTGCTCCTATTACAACACTTTGAGGGTCCCAGAACAAGTAAAATGACTGGTCTCTGACCCGCGGACAATACAGCACAAGGGCAGAAGGAACTGAGGAGCTGACCTGCTCCTTATCTTGACTAAAGACTATGTCACAAGTATCAAAAGTTATCAACTTGAATACACTGTATGCTTTACTGTATAATAATTGTCAACATATATTAGGAAGGAAAGGTAACAAAGGAAGGACAGTGGAGGTGGGGGGGGGGGGAGAAAGGACAGAGAACAGCCCAGGAATGCATCCCCAATGATAGAAGCAGGGATTGCAGCTGTACCACCCCAATTCCATTCACCCTTCCCATTGCATCTCTCCAAACCTGTCTTTCCATAGCAAAAAGAGAGAAACTCACCCCATCCCACTCTAAGGATTTATTAAGAGACCCGTGAGCCTAAACAGAGCCTGGCTGAATGAACACTAACACTGGGGTGGTTGGAATCAGGTCTGTCCTGCTCTGAGTGACCCCTTATTGTACAAATCATATTTTTTCAACCTAAGCTTTGCCCTAAGAGGCCCCATCATCTTCCCAGCACCGCCCATTCAGCCCAGAATGATAAATGTCGTATTCCTGGAAATAAAAAGTGAGTCACCTTATGAGGTTGTGGGTGTGAGTTGAGACTTAGGGGCATACGGGCATATTAAAATCAAACTTGATGGGGATAAAGTTGTAAAATCTTAATCTTTAAAAAAAAGCCACAAACTTGTAGACTGTTAAATTCATGCCAGTTAATACTCAGTCTCCTTAAAAGTGATCAAGTTTTTAAATGTTCAGAACTATGCGCACAGCCATGCTAGGTGCATTGTAATTCATTTACAACGGCAAGCTTGATTTAGCTTCCGGTATATGATTTCAAGGTTAAACCTAAAACAAGTAACTAAAAACAAATAAAGTTTTTTTTTAAGTCTGTATACTTAATGCATGCTCCTCAGACTCTTCAGAGATCTGCGGAATATGGCATTTAAAGTGTTTAATGAGAAAAGCTTTCAGTGTAGACAGAAATGCCAGTTCCTAGAGGCTATTCCAAGGTTGTGAAAGATGACGGGGCACAGCCAGCTCCACCTGTATTATGGTTACCCTAAACGGTAGACAAAGAACTGCCCGTGCCTGGCCCACCATTAGGGCCCTGCCCAAACTGTGAACACTGAGTTGATTGCTCTAATCTGCCTCACCAAAGTAGGTCAGTTTTCCTATTTCCTCATCTACAGGAAAATCTCTCAGACTTTCTGGGTCTGGTAGCCAAAGGCATATGCAAGCAGCTAAAGGTGTAATGTTGTGCTATGTGATGGTCAAAGATCTATGACCTTTGTCCCCCAACGAGGCCATTGAGACTACGAATGAAGGCTACTCTAACCCTGCGCCTGCCCCAAAAGCCTCCTCTCCTGCTTCCTCTACTGCTGTGGCTCATGGGACTTCTTCCAGATGTGATGCCCCAAAAATCTTGACTCATCCACAGCCCTGTCATAGCTCCAAAGGACCCCCTCTTCTCGGCCTGACGCTGGTTCCCACTGGTCCGTAACCCGAATACTCCACTCACCCAGCCTCAGGCTCCCACAGCAGCCATGCTCTTACACTCTGGCCTCCTCCACCCTCCCTTCCTGAAGCCAATGCTTCACAGCTGATTACCAAGTAAACTAAAATATAATTTCTAGGCTGGCGATAACACCTCCCTCCACCAAAGCTGCTGTCGCTTTCTTTATTTTACCATTTCTTGTCCTGACACTGCCTATAGCTTACACCATGTCATAGAAAGAAACACTATAATATTCTGTAATGACAGATGCTTGCTACATTTATGGTTTAAGGTTTATTTTCTTGCTTAAAGATCTTCAACTCAGGTGGCTGGAGAGATGGCTCAGTGGTTAAGAGCATCGCCTGCTTTTCCAAAGGTCCTGAGTTCAATTCCCAGCAACCACACGGTGGCTCACAACCATCTGTAATGAGGTCTGGTGCCCTCTTCTGGCCTGCACACATACACACAGACAGAATGTTGTATACATAATAAATAAATAAATAAATATTTAATAAAAAAAATCTTCAACTCAAACTTTAAGGCTCAAACTTTATAAGGATAAAGCCGCGAGCCCTGATCTTATAAATACTGTGTTAGCTTAATGTATTCAGAACTATACTTATATGCATGATTAATTACCAAAATAAACTTCATGTAGCCTGTCTGTTTTCAAAATTAAGCATAAATACTTAATAAACATGTGCTCCTCATACTCTTCAGACATCTGATGAATATGGCATTTACAATCTTCAATTAAAACCTTCCCACAATAAACAGAGGCTCCCTCCTAACAAGAAAACTTTAAGGCCTCCAAAGAAAACAGATCTAACTCGGCACCCATAACTCCACGTGAACTGTGGTAATGCTAACCAAGGGTCAAAGCTAACCCATGCCTGACCTGCTGCCAGGAGACCGCACGAACTATGAACACTTTTGAATTGACCACTGTATTCTGATTCATCACAGTAAGGTTAATTTTTCCAAATTCTTTCTCTACAGGAAAAAATCGCAGGCCTAAGTCTAAGAGTCAAGGCTTGCGGCTCTGTGTGACAATTGGAGATTAAAAACTGTTCTTTTCTGCAGCCAAAGACCAAGTACTGCTTCTGCAAAAAAAATGTGTAAGCCTTAAATGGCCATCTAAGCAAGATCCTGTTGTTTTAAATGATACAAACTCATTTAAATTATACTTCCTACTCAAATTCCCCCTTCTCAGATCTCTAATGACATTCATGGCAACTGTAGCTTTAACAACAACAAACACCCAGCTGCCTGATCAGCTCATTTCATGTGTACAGTTGACCTTGCTGGCAGGCTTCACACTAACAAATATCTGGAGTTTCTAAAGGTTATAGGAACTAGACAAGTAAGTTATATAGGTCAAGGAAAAATGAATGATACAAGTTATGCAGTTCTAAGAAAGCAATTTAATAGTTATAAATAGAATAAGTCTTAAGTTAGGAAAATCCAAGAATATATGTTAAGGTCTGAAGACATGAAGGTTTTGGAAGTAATTTATGGGTCAGAGGAAGTGATTTAAGGTACATGAAAAATTATTTCGGACTTATTTCCTTCTCTCTGTGCTATTGTTGTGGTTCCTCTACCCATCTTCTTCATCCATTGTCAAATCACACAACCAGTCCTCCAGACTTCTCCTTGACTTGTTCCTTTCAAAGCGTTCTCTCCTCAGTTCCCTCATATGCTATTCCCTTACGAGGAAAGAATGCCCTCTCCAGAATTTAAATAAAGTTTGCCTTTTACCCCAGCTGCTCCCAGGACACTCCTGCATCAGCCCTCTTCATTTCCTTAGTCTCTCTTTGCACACTCTCCCATTCTCCAAACCCCAAAACCTTCTTATTCTCCGCCCAATTCTTTAGTCAACCCCATTGTATGGGGTACTACCTTTCCTTCCCTTGATGTATACCATAAACCTCTCTCTATCATACTCAAAGATCCTTCTGCCTACTTCTCCAAACTCTAATACCACCTACCCTTAAACAACCCCTGCCTAGATCTCAAACCCATCATTTCTATGACACAGTTCCTCACCCTTTAATATTCCTATTTTAGCACTCAAATGCATACCCAAGAGAATTTTTTTCTTAATTTCTCTAATTTAGCTCTGCTCTTAGTTTATCTGTCCCAACAGATTATAAATCATCTACAGACAACTCAGGCAACTCTAGTGACTGCCCAGCTATTTCCTCAAAATCAACATCTTGATGCAGTCTCACAGACTATACTTCCCAGGCGTCAGACAGTCCCACACAGCCTGGACATTCACTTACAGAGCCTGCTCTTCCTGGCCATGAGACCAACAACCCAGCTGCCTTGGGTCCCCTAACAACAATGCACAAACGTCAGCAGGAAGCAACCTTTCCCCAACACCCAGCAATAAAACAAATAGGAGGGAATGAAGGGGCTCTAGTCAGCCTGAGCACAGCAAACAGGACTCTAGCAGACCATGCCCTTCTCTACCTTGATAAAAACCATTAGATTCTTTCCTAAAGCTAATCCTCAAGGTCTATTCCCTTATTTGGTCATCTCCTCCACCATTAGTCCAGCAATCAAAAGCCCCCTTTGCCTCAACTAATTAACATGCACAGTTAAAACTAAACACCTCATCCTAACATGGGGTTTCTCATTTTACCTTTAGAAGCCCCACTTGTCTATGGGCCACATCTGTCTCCTCTCTATCTAGAGGCAGTCAATCCTTTGTCCATCTGGAACAAATAAATCTCCTTTGTGCTGAAAACTTAGTCTTAGGGGCTATGAGCCCATACAGATCCCTTCAGCAGGAACCTAGGGTAACCCAGGTAGTGGTAAATTTCTGTCTTTTTAATTGATACATAGTCAGTTTGGATTATACTTTCTGTCCTTCTCAGATCAATAGTGGTATTTAAGATCAACTGGACCTTTCTAAGTTTGGTGGCAACAAGTACACAGCTCCTTCCCAAGGCTGCAGGTGCCTTGTCTGGTCATTTCATAGGTAAAATTAGGCATCAATTCTTTTTTTTTTTTTTTTTTTGGTTTTTTTCAAGACAGGGTTTCTCTGTGGTTTTGGAGCCTGTCCTGGAACTAGCTCTTGTAGACCAGGCTGGTCTCGAACTCACAGAGATCCGCCTGCCTCTGCCTCCCAAGTGCTGGGATTAAAGGCGTGTGCCACCACCGCCCAGCGGCATCAATTCTTTTTAGAGGTACTAAGTGTTCAGTTGAGAAAGACACACACAGTTTACCTGCTGTCAAACTTCACTAAAAGAGATAAACTCACAAAACAGGTTTCAGCAGAATGTTTACATTATTCCTTTATTTAAAGGAATGACTTTATAATGACTTCTCTCAGTCATCAACCACCTGTGTCTCTTAGTAAATGATTGAATGGAAGGAAAAGGTTAAAAGTTTATGTTTGAGGGTCTAAGAAAATGTTTTAAGGCATGTAAACCCAAGACATTAAAGTCTGAAGAGGTAAAATGTTAACTAAGTTACGGGGGTCTAAGAAAGTGATTTAAAATGTGTCAATATAAAGGTCTAAATAAGTGATCTAAAGTACGTGAATAAAGTTTCAGACTTCTTGCCTTCTCACTATATCATTGTTATATCAAAACTCCAAAGATTCAGAGTTTTAACATTAATCAGTGGAGTTATGATAAGCTATTACTCAATCCTGGTAAAGCACTGACTGCTGTTATCACAGTCACAAGATCAAAAAATTAAATTTCCTTTTGTTGTCTGCTAAGTATAGACATAAAAGTGCTCCTCGCCATGCTGAAAACATCTCTGTCCAATCTATACATCCATTCCCCCTGGACAGAGAAGAGAATATTAATTCTTTTAGCCCAGATTCATTTCTTTGAGGTCCCAGGCTTTTACTATGACTCAAAACGTGAGTCTAGTGCTCTCTCTACAGTGTGGATTTCAGTACAGATTGCAAACAGTGCTAATACTAATGTATCTAAAACTGTTATCTCTTTTTGTAAACTTAAGAAATTCGTGTAAGCTTACAGGAAGCCACCTGAGGTTTCAGGCTCCTCCTCTCACTGGTCACATATGGACTCCAAATAAGTACTGTCAATCAACAGACCCACCTCCATATTCCTGAGGGTGGGATGTCCCCTTTCCCTGGTCTTTAGATTCTTCCCCTTCCCTCAACTACCATGACCACAGGCCTAAAAGTTTCAAATATACAGCCATATTTTTTTGTTTTTTTTTTAAATATTTATTTATTTATTATGTATACAATATTTTGTCTGTGTCTGCCTGAAGGCCAGAAGAGGGCACCAGACCTCATTACAGATGGTTGTGAGCCACCATGTGGTTGCCGGGACCTTTGGAAGAGCAGGCAATGCTCTTAACCTCTGAGCTATCTCTCCAGCCCCATTTTTTTTTTTCGAGACAGGGTTTCTCTGCAGCTTTGGAGCCTGTCCTGGAACTAGCTCTTGTAGACCAGGCTGGTCTCGAACTCACAGAGATCTGCCTGCCTCTGCCTCCCGATTGCTGGGATTGAAGGCGTGCGCCACTACTGCCTGGTTTACAGCCATAATTTAAAAAAAAAAATCCCTTTAACTTCTTAACTTTCCCTTCTCTCCCTAGTCTGTGTCTGTCAAAGCAGATTTCCAATCAAGTGAAGACTGAAAACTACTACACATGAGGCAGCCTTATGTGCCTCACCAGGAATTTTCCACCAGCCTAAGCTACAGCAGCAGACACTTCACCAGCCCCCCCTGGTCTCTTAGAACCTGGGCAGCAAGCGGAACAGGTTTCACCCCAGCCTGCAGTCCTCTCTTCTTCCCTGTCCTTTGACCATCATTCCAGCATTCCTGCCACCCTCAACCCCAGCAAGGCCCCAATTTCAGCTCAGGAGCACTTAGAGCAGAGATGATGTTACCCCCATAGCATCAACAAAAGCCTAGGATAGGTCCTGTGGATAAGCTAGACAAATGGCTAACTGAGGTGTTTATTAACACATCAAAGCAGACTCTGGCTTCCAGTCTCTCCAGCAAGTACCTATTGGAGAGTCCAGGCTGCTCTCAGCACTCCTCAGCTCCACCCCTACCCTAAACCTCTCCAGCCCCTGAACTTGACTTCCCTTCCCCCAGCTTCTCTTTCCCACACAATTCAGCACTCCACACTCTCTTGGTTCTTCTTTCTTGCTCCACTTCTGGATCTCCCTTTGTCTATTTTCCCTCTCTCCTATCTCTCTTCTCTTCCTCTCTCACTCTCCTCATCGCTCTTTCTTCTCATGACCTGGTCTAGTCTACTGGCCCTGTTCAGTCTGGACTCTTACGGGTGCCTCTGGCTGAATTCTTCTTCATATCTACACTAAGAACTTGCACCTCAGCCATGCCTAGGACTAGTCGTGTCCTCATTTTCATTCACTACCTATAGGTATTCTGGCACAATTGACTCCTGCCCTTGGCATCATAGAATGGACAAATTTAGCATCTCAACCTCAAAAGGTCTGTTACCTGCTTACATTAACTTAATTTCATATCTCATAGAAAAGGAATGAAAATGACCAATTCTTTTATGAAAACACAGGTTTTATTCTCTCCCCCCCTTTCCCCCTTCCCATTCCCATTCCCTTCCCTTCCCCCAATAAAACTCCTCACATAAGCTCTGCCTGCCTGGTCGACCACATTTCTTCCCCCTTACCCTGACCTTTTCTGATAAACTCCCACATGGGTTGTTAAGCTCTGTGGTTAATTCCTAACTGCCACGTTCCAGCCTTCTAACAACCTTTCATATCTTGATACTCATCAGGCTCTCTCTGTGTTTCCTCCTGACCATGGACTGGACTGACAACCCATGTTCCAATTACCCCTCTGCTGGGATACTCCACACATTATCTGCTGCGACTGATAAATTCCCCTACCCCCAGTTGGCATAAACATTTCCTTGAACCCATGGGAGGGGCCGTTGAATATCTAGCACCATTCTGGTAATCCTGGTCACACTCAGCCACATCCTTCAAGGTCACGGATGGGTCACTTCATCAACAATCACCTCCAGCAGACCTCCCCACAAGTGAGGCTTTTGGGCATAGTGCCTTAGCATTGCCCTCACTGAAAGATGGCTTCACTTGTTGGATCTACGGGTCCTTTCAGGGTATGGTCACCTTCTCAGCCTCGTGCCTTTGGAGTATACGTCCCCTCGGTCCCTATAACTTCGTCGACTAATAAAACTGATGGCCTGAGACAATAGCACTGATCCTTGCAAAAAAAAAAAAGCCTTTGGATCTTCCTGCGTCACTCATGGGAAACAAACCTGTGAAAAGTATAAGCCTACCGCCCTTCTGGGATACCTTTCAGAAAACTTAAAACCTTTCCACTTAATGCCATGTATAAAGGCCCCTAAACTCACTCACCTCTGTACTAAGAAATGGCCCAAAATGGCCCCTAAGATAACTCAAATTGGCTGCCTTACGGCTCCTTAGATTCCGAAATTTAAGGGATCTGTCCAAACTTGCAAACAGGAGTTACCCTATGTTCAGGCATCCTTCTATTTTAGTGCAAAACGTCATCTCTATCTTTTCCATCTCGTTTTTTTTTTTCTAGATATGAACCTGAGCCAGAGGAAACTCCCACTACTTTAGATCTTACATCCTGCTAATGAACGCCCACTGTTTCATCCTCAACATGCAACTGCCCCCCAGCTCCCTCTCCAGCACCAGGCCACTCTTGGCACCCAACACTTGCACCGTCCTTCAGCCACCATTACCCGTTCTCGTGCTGCTATGAGCCCCTGCCTGAGTCAACCAAGTCAGGTCCAGTTCTCCCTTGGTGAGAAGTAGCCGGGGTGGATAGACTGGTTAAAATTCATGTTGCCTTCTCACTAGCAGAACTCTCTCAAATAGAAAAGAAACGGGGATCTTATACCTCTAACTCTACCACTTTTATAAAGGAATTCCAATATGCCACCCAGTCTTATGATCTCACCTTTCTATATATGTGTATATGATTTTAACTAACAAACTACTACCTGAGGAACACAGGCGAGTTTAGGAGTAGACTAGAGCCCACGCACAGGAAGTTCATCAGACTAACGCAGCTCATCCAGTTAGGGCAGAGGCTGTCACAGATTGTAACCCCATTGGGACTATAATACCCCAGGAGAGTACTTTAGCTAGAAATCAGTTTACAACCTGCCCCCTGGAGGGGCTTTGTAAGGCTGCCCTCGAACCAGTAAATGATGAAAAACTTCAGGAAATAGTTCAGGACAGACAGGAAAATCCATCTCAGTTCCTAGAACACCTTACAAAGGCTCTCTTAAAGTATACCAACTTAGACCCTAAAACCCAGAGACCAGACAACTACTTATGACTTATTTTTTCCAGAGTGTCTCTGACATTAGGACTAAACTTGGGCATCAGGAGAGAGGACCCCTTACCCTACAGGCAGAAGTTTTAGCATTGGCCTTTAAGGTGTACCATGAAAGGGATGAGTAGGCCCACAAACATAAATACCAGATGCTGGCCAAGTCCATCTGACCCGGCTCAGAGTCTGCCCGGGATCCCTTGCCCTCTGGGGCTCAAAGATCTCCTGGTCCTTGTTTCAAATGTGATCAAAATGGGCACTGAGCTTGGGCTTTCCCTAATACTTGTGGGGCATGTAGACCATGTCCAAAGTACCAGGAAGAAGGACACTGGTCAGCAAACTGTCCCCATGGAGACATTAAACACAGACCATGCTCCAGTCGACTTCTTAGACATGACCATGGATGACTGAGAAGGCCCAGGCTCTCTTGACCTGACCACCACTGTCATCTCCAATAGGGAATCCCAGGTGGACATCTTGGTGATCCATCTCCTTTCTTTTGGACACTGGTGCCACATACTTGGTCATGAGAGAGTTTTGGGGACCCACCTCTCCTCGTCTCCCTATAGTTGGGGTAGGGAGAAAGTCTTATCTACCTCATCAGACCCCACCACTCAATTGCTTTTTCGGGGATATTCCTCTCACTCCTTCATTTTTGGTAGT
The DNA here is from genome assembly GCA_025134845.1 of Neodon shergylaensis. NCBI lineage: Eukaryota > Metazoa > Chordata > Mammalia > Rodentia > Cricetidae > Neodon > Neodon shergylaensis. The sequence goes on along the minus strand of JABTXL010003523.1, from coordinate 39,524,907 downwards.
GCCAACCTGTCCTGTGTCCTTCCTAAGAAGGAATCTTTTAGCAAAAGTAGGAGCTTTTATCTCATTTGATCCCACCTTCACCTGACTCCAGATTTGCCCAGCAACTCCTCTCCTTCTCCTTTTAGCCACCCATCCTACTGGTTCTAACCTATCATCTCCTTTGACAGCCTCTCAGGTGGACCCACAGAGGTTGCTAAACACCATTCCCTCATTGTCATTCAATTGCACCCCTACTTTATCATCTTCCCTCCCTACTGTGGATACCCTACTGTGACCATGTACCAACCCTTGTCTATCTCAAGTCAACACTGGAGGTCAGGTCCTTCTCTCTCCTCCAGATCAACGCCCCTCACCACTTTCCCCTAAATGACAGGTAACTCCAACAGCTGCTAAGCTTGAAGGCCTCCCTCCTGGATTCATTTATCTCATCTCAAACCCTTTACTCCTCCAC
>JABTXL010003523.1:39512602-39524056 GCA_025134845.1 Neodon shergylaensis | reverse complement strand
AGGACTTTTTCTCCTCCTCCTCCTCCTCCTCCTCCTCCTCCTCCTCCTCCTCCTCCGACAGGACTTTTTCTCCTCCTCCTCCTCCTCCTCCTCCTCCTCCTCCTCCCCTTTTCCCATTCCCTTCCCTCTCCCCAATAAAACCCCTTACATAAGCTCTGCCTGCGCGTTTGCTCCTTTTCCACTCCTGGCCCGGCCGACCACACTTTCTCCCCCTTACCCTGTTTCTAATACACTCCTGTGTGAGGTTGTTGATCTCTGATTGATTCATCACACCACAGCCCCAGCCTACCAACAGCAATATGTACTTCAGAAGTTTTCCAAACTTTTGTTCCTTTCCAGGTATTCTGTACAAAACTGACGTCCCTGGCAATCCCGCAGGACTATTGTTGAGCTGGCTAACGAACTGTTAAAACTACAGCATCAGAAAAGGAGGGTGAGTAACTCCTCATAACCCTAATGTTTTTCTCTAGGTGATGATGGATATTGTTCTGTAAAGGCACTTTGTGAAATTTTCCTCTCATACATTACCTATAAGTATTCTGGCAAAATCCACAGGCAGGCACATATGAAAGCCACTCAAGACCTTCTAACTTGAGGTATGAGGTATGCCTGTATAAGTCATGAATATAACTGTCTTTGTAGTTCAGGGGGATAAAATGTCCAATCCTGGTCCAGCAGAGCCTCCCACAGAGGCTGTAAAATGTCTTTGCTTGAATACTCTGCCCCTGGCCTGGAGGCAAGGAAAAGAGACACCTGTTAAAGGGTGCAGGAACTAGGAGACCTGGGCCAGCCTTTTCCCCTGCAAATCTGTCCATTGTGAGGGTCTCATCAGCAGACATTCAGTGGGTTCTGCTTCCGTGCACACATTGCTAAGCCTGCTACCATTCATCCTGTCACTTGGTTTGATGATCCCGACTGTATTTTTAAATAATACTGCACACCTGCCTGAACGCTTACTTGCCCCGTCCCTGAACCCTTACTTGCCACAGTACCCACGGATGGATTTCCTTACAACTGTATTAATTTCACGTTCCCCCTCCACCCATTATGTATTGCTCTTATTAAATTATTTTTTATCACCCAGGATTACAGACTGGCCAGAGTACCAAGAAAGATCAAAGGCCATGCTAAAATTTGTAACAGCTTGGGCATCTGAGCCTGGGATCCTTACCAAAGTCATTTATACTACAAATAAGCCTTCTTGTGCTGATCATAGGCAATGGGACCCCACAGGTTAGCTTTTAATGTGGTCTAAGTGTGCTACCAAACAGCATTGTAATAAAAAACATAGCTAAAAGGGAGGTGGTAGATTGAGGAGCACACAGACAACTAGGGAATGGAAAACTCACAATGAAATTTAATTACTCTCATCACACAGTGATTCATTCATTGCAACACTATGAATTGGAACAGGTGGGTCATCCACCCTTGGATGAGATTTGGTCCTATTGCAGGACCATCTCTGGAGGTTGGGGGTGGTAACAGTGTAGCAATGATCACTAAAAGACAACTCAAATGCTACCCATTTAAACCTACCACCAAATAAGCCATGGTCTGTGTCAGCATGCGAGCTTCTGCTCAGGAGTGGGTGAGCTCTGGAGGACTGCGCATGTCCCTTACTGAAAGCTTGGTTTACTCAGGAAGTGTGTTGCTTTGCACCCCCGTTCTCCCCCTGCGCCATGGGTGATGATGTTTTCCCTTCTACATCTTGGCTGTGCTTACTTTGTCTTTGTCCACACTGAGATCCATAGAATAGGTGAAATTCTAGACACTTAGGTACATTAGGCACTAGGCATGGTGGGTGGGGACCCAGGACAATAAGAGATCTCAGAACTAAGCAGGATATAGATTACTACAGGAAACCAACTGAGCTCTGTGACTACACATGGTGACAACAGATGGTGACATTTCCTCCACCACCCTTTCTACCCCAAACTCCAACATGTCTGGCCTTGTCTTTGTAGAGAAACTTGGAAAAATCTGCTCAGGTTAGGAGCCCCAGCCTTTCTCTCATCTGCTCATCCCCAGTCCTGGCCTCTAATATAGTTTCCCTGGCACCTGGAGGGGGGCGCCGAACTGGTTCTGTCTTCTGTCCTCTAAGAGTTTACACAGCAACCATGGCTGGCAGTGAAGGACAAACTGGCTCCCTTGGGCCTCCAGCCCTCCACACCCTCCTGGTTTAGCTGCTCTGGTCACTCCTCTGCATCATCTTTCTTCCCTGCCCCCACAGCACCCCAGTGCTATCCTGGGTCACCCTGCCTCCCCCCCCCCCCACACACACCTCCACTGCCTGACCCTGGGTTACAGCTTCAAGCACAACTTGTTTTCTCTCCCAGCTGCAACCTCATCCCAACTCACACCCCAGAAACTGAACCATCCTGGGCCCTGCCATGAAAGTATGGGAGACCTGCAGCACCCACACTGGACCTTGTCAGGCCTCAGTGCCCCTTGCTTGGGATTAGGGGGCAGCAGTGAGCTTCCTCCCTGACCTTAGTGTGAATGTGTCTAAAGACACCGAGCCTTGCACTTAAAACTGCTAAGATTGGCCAGTGAGATGGCTCGGTAGGTAGAGCCTTTCTGCATAAGCTTGACAACCCGAGTCTGAGCTCTGGAACCCAGGAGGTAGAAGGGAAGCATCTCCACAGAGTTGTCCTCTGACTGCCACATACGCCCACGTAGACACATCCCACACGTAAATAAACTATCTTTTTGATATTGGGGGGAGCAGTTAAGATGGTAATTTTTTGTCTGTGTTTTACCACAGGAGGAAAAGGGGGTATGAGAAATTAGTTTTCCTATCAAGGTTACTAGCCAACACTCTACAGCCTCCCTCTGCTTGTAAAACTCTGGTGTATGCGCCTGTTGATTCTATCACACCCTTGTCCTTTGTGCTGATTAGTAATGAGCCAACAGCATCAGACTGTAAAATCCAGCTCCCACCAATGGGGTAAGACCCAGTCACTACTCACCCTACAGTGTGGGGGGGTGTCTTTTGTTCTCCCACTTCACCGGTAGCACACTCTTTTTGCAAAAAGAAATTCCCTTCCTGGATTAATTTTGCTTTGATTGTATGCCTTTTTTTGTACAACACCAAGAGTATTCTTTTTTATCAAAATGATCCTGGATTGGGCAGGTGAATCCTGGGGAGTCAGCCCCATGCTCCCTCCCATCACACCTCCCCTCCAGCCCACCTCCAGCCCTAAAGGATTACTGGCCATGCAGCCACCTGGAGATTCTTCCCTTGGCCTCTGTCCTCCCCTTCTTCCCACAGGAGACATGGACTTAGCTGAGCCCCTCGAAGGCCAGCTTCATGGCCACTGGCCACCACCTCTGTCCTGGAATGCTTAAGCAGGGGGAGAAGATGACCAGGAGACAAACAGGCCACTTGCATTCAGCGTACTTCCAGGGCAGCCTTGCCTAGTCAGATCAGGACTTTCCACATGACCCAGACCTCTGCCCTCTTACACACTCCTCACTAGTACACAAGTACAAACACACAGATCCGGGGACCCTCAGGGTTCTGATAGCAAAGCAGGCCTGGCCCTGCTGCCTCTGAGCCCCAGGTACAGCAGGAATGCAGCCCCAACCAGACAGTGAGCAATAAACCGAGGGACCCCACAGCCCCTTCCTCACCCCTCAGCTCACCTCGGAGGTCCATGGCAGGGCCCAGCACGGTTCAGTTCCTGGGTAGTAGTAAGTCCTTAGGCACAGCCCAGACCTCAGGCACACTGCAGGACCCACCCTCAGGAGAGAAAGCTCAGTCCTGAACACCTGTGGGCGGGGAAGAACTTTAGCAGACTTCTGATTTGCCCAGGTGTGTCTCCAGGAACCAGGTGGCCTCAGCCAGGTATCTCCATGGGCACAGGCAGTATCTCACCGACATCTAAGAGCCCAGGGACTGTGGATGTCTCCCCCTGCGGTCAGGCTCCACTGCCTTTGCTGTGGTCCCCCAGATCTGCCCCCACTGTCTTCTTCAGCTTGGATTCCTCCCCCAAGCTCTCCTCTCCTGACTGTTTTGCTCTAGGATATTCTCTCTCTTCTTTCTCCTTCCCCCTTTCTTCTCTCGTTTCTTTCTCTCTCCCTTTATCCCTTTCTCTTCCTCCCTTCACTTTATCTTCTCTCTTCCACCTCTCTCCATCAAGAAAAGTTTTTGTTTACAGAAGCAGAAACAAAGGTTGACCTTAAGACCTATTACTTTGCATAACAAAGAGTTTTGTTAAATGTGTACAATACTAAGTAATTACAAAAATCAATTCTTAAGAACCCTTAACATTTGGGAGTCCAATTTTGCTTTAAAGTTCTTAAGCACAGAAATTTTAAACTTTTAAACATAAAGTTAGTTAGCACATTTCCCCACTGAGTTATATACCCTGTGTAAAAGTCTTGTCTCTGTGCTGGGAACCTCTTCATATTGGGAATTAATGACCAGCCACTTAATAGCTACTAAGTGAGAAATTATATATCTGGCTAAGGCATTGATGATGCAGGGGCCATCCGTAATCAGCAGGCACAGGAGAACTGTGAACCCCGCCATGACTGACAGCATAGTTACTACCCAGGAAGGGCCTGACTATGAGAATGGGAACCATTTGGGTTTTTTTGTTTTGTTTTGTTTTGTTTGTTTTTGTTTTTTTTCCTTTTAGGGCCTTTTCTCATTCTTCAAGGTGAGGTTTCTCTGGAGCACACCAACTTATCTCTAATGTTTGTTTCCAAATGGTTTTCATAGAAACAACTACTACCCCCTAAAGCCACAGTGGCCTCTTTGTGCTAAATAGAACAGATCAAACACTCTCCCATGCTGTAAACCCACCTTGACTAATAAATCCACCTGTTCTAGCTTGGCAATTGATTTTTTTCTACTACAGACAGATCCCTGGGTCCTTGGCTTTTCAAGCTAATGGCAGTCATTACTGTAGCAGTGGTGCCAAGAGTGGCTCCTGCTGTTCCTATCCCTAAGCTTCTTATGAGGGGGTATCAAGGGGGAAACCAATTGTTTTTTCCTGAACATGGAGGTTGGAAGGGCCTCCCTGTGTCTGTGCATATGTGTGTTTTCTCCCTTCTGAACCATCATAGGCATATATCCTGGGGAACAGGTGTAATGGTCTGTCCTGTCCCTTTAAGAGACAAGCCCCACCCACTCCCTCCCCCATCCACAGAAGCAAGTTGATCTTCCTACTGTTTCTGGCCTGAACTCCTTTGCTTTTGTTCTTTTTCCCAAAGAGGCAGCTTCTGCCTCTCTCCCTTCTCCCCACTTCTCCCCTTCCCCCCTCCTCTCTCTCTCTTGCTCTCTGTTTCTCTTTCTCTCTCTCTGCCTCTCTCTCTCTGTTCTTCCCCCTTCTCCCCTTCCCCCCTTTTTCCTTTCCCCTCTATAACCCACTAAATAAATACCCATTTTCTCTGCATGGCATGTCTAATAGATCTCTGTCTCTCACCTGCTACATGGCTCCCTGCCTGGGACCGGCTGCATTTGTGGTCCGCTGTGGTCTTGTGGCCTGCTGCCCTCTGCCGCCACTCAGGGACCTGCAGCATTTATGGTTGTACCCCTCAGGGAACCACAGCATTTTATTTTTACCATAACAACAGGGATGCCAAGATACAGGATATCAGAATTTGATGCATCTGACAAACAGGCAAGCCAAAGTGCATCCTTTGCTTTGCATCCTTTTTGGTACATGCAAACCAAACAGCTTCAACGCGGAGGTGAAGGCTGGGTGCTGCGAGACATTTTTGGCAAATTTGTATTTGCTCTTAAGGGGGATCTAGACATATATATTGTGAAAGAACAGAGGGGAACATAGTCAACCAAAACAATATTAGTCTACAATCTACTTCAGACTTATCATTAATGGCTCTTCATAGGCCTTGGTGATGGTCCATTTTTCTGTAGCTGGGTCATGATCCCCCATGATGTTCCTGACCTGGGAATGATATAAGTCAGTGTACCATGTACCTTGAGAGCAGTTGCGGTGGATGCTAGTTGGAAGGGATACATCTGGGGACCCAGACCTGAAGTGAGAACCCACAAAAGTCTATTTAACAATTTATTAAGGGTTTTATATATTTAGCAATGTGGCTAAATGGATTGAGCTCCCACAGCACAGACCCTCCAATGCCCTCACCTCCTAAGACAAGGGTTCTTCTGACAGAACTCAAAGTATATGTCCTGAAGACCTTAGCTAGTGCTGCAAAGCTCCATCCCTCCCAGCCTCATTCTAGGGACCCCACCCTGTGCTCTGTCCATTGGCCCCACCTCATCCCTAGCAGTTCCTGCTTAGAAACCCTCAGCTCCTATAGAAACCCTTAACATACATGTAGAGAGACATCAGTTTTGTTCTCTGGCTGATGGCCCCTTGGGCAGGGTGGGGACATTAAATCCTATAAAGAGCAAGGGCAGGTGCACAAGGAACTCAGTGCAGGTAGGGACCCTATTCCAGGTGGTACTTCCCTGCCTGTTTAGAGACTCCTTTGCACATCTACTTCTCAGTGATGTTCTGATCCACTTTTAGCAGGTGAGAACCCAGAATCACCCAGAGACAGCAAGGTCCAGCAGAATGGAATTTGGTGCCCCTTCACCTTGATTAATTTTTCCGAATTCATGTTTCTTACTTCTCTCTAATCGAATCACTGCCAGTCAACTGCCTTCATCCTCTCACTTCTGTGGGGCCTGGGCTCCAGGGCCTCAACCTTGCATTGCATAGAAGCACACTGTGAGCCAGAAAGCTGGAGCTTAGGCCCACAGCACAGGTCACCATCGACCTTCACTTCCCTCCTCGCCACTCCATCTCGGGCTTTCGCTATCTGTCTGAGAGCTTATTGAAACTGGAAACCAGCCAAGCAAGACCCAAGGCTCCACTCTCCTTCCTCTCCTCACTTGGCCCATTAGAGAGAGAGAGAATGAGGGAGAGAGAGAGAGAGAGAGACTGCCAAGATACCTGCGCTTCCCGGTCTGTGATACAGAGTCAATAGAGCACCATCGGAATCTTAGCAAGTTATTTTGTAAGCATCAAACAGCTAGTTAAGACTGGGGAATTTGTCTCAGTTGGTAGAATGGCTGCCCTGGTATACACAAAGCAAGAGTTTGATCCCAGCACTTTACAGGTGGAGGCAGGACAATCAAGATTTCAAGGTCATCTTGGCTATGTAGTGAGTCCAACATCAGCCTGAGGTAAAAGATGCTGTCTAGGGAAGAAAAAAAAAGAAGACTGAATTTTAAAAATATGTGTGGAAAAGCTAAAAATCCAAGGATGGCTGACACAGTAATGAGGGATAAAGCCTTAGGACTCACACTACCTGGGGCACCGTGGTATTTGAAAGACTGGACACATAGACAAGTGGAGCAGAATCAAGAGTCCAGACATCGACCCACAGATATCAGCTCACTGGTCTTTTGCAGAGGAGTAAGGCCAATACAACAGAGAAAGGGCAGTGCTGGATTGTCTGAACACACACACACACATAAAACAAATAAGTGAGACACTGCCCAGCCTTCATAAAAGTTAATCCAGTACAGCTCACAGGTTTAAATGCAAATATGGTTTATAGATGATAACTCAGGAGGAAATGTAGACAATAAGAGTTACTGATTATCTGATGAAAGACTATCATTCAAAGTACATAAAGAATTCATAAAACCCACCCTTATAAAACCAGTCAACTCTACTGTGGTGCTTAAACTTAAGTGTCAATTTCGTAATATCTAGAACCGACTAAGACATATCTCTGGGACGGCGGTTCCAGGAAGTATTGACTGAGTGGACAGCACCTTCCTGCAGTGGCTCAGATAGAGAGGAGTCCATGGAAGAACCTTACACGTGTTTGACTCCCTTAGTTTCTTGCTGGTGAATGTGTCTCTCGTGGCTGAATTACAGTAAAAATTTCTCTCCATGTGTAGGGGCCCACAGAAGTGGGTCTGCACTTGATGTGGGATTCCCCTCTGTATGCTGTAAATACCATTGGTTAATAAAGAGACTGTCTTATGCCTGTGATAGGGTATAGTAGAGCTAGGCATGGAAAACTAAACTGAATGCTGGAAGAAAGGAGGCAGAGTCAGGGAGAAGCCATGGAGCCGCCACCGGAGAGAGATGGGTTGAAACTTTGCTGGCAGGCCATGACCTCGTGGTGATGCACAGATTAATGGAGATGGGTTAAATTAAGATGTAAGAGTTAGCAAATAAGAAGCTAGAGCTAATGGGCCAAGTAGTGATTTAAATAATATTATTATTAATTAAAAATTAATAATAAATAATTTCTGTGTGATTATTTCAGGAGTCTGGGTGGCCTAAGAAATGAACAAGCGGCCACCTACTACATTCACTATCTTGACTGAAGGTCAGAGAGTTTAAGCTTGCTCTTGCTCTTTTAAGATTATTTACAAGAGTTCTGACTTAAGGTATGTCTACAAACAAGATATCTTTTTTTAAAATATTTATTTATTATGTATACAATATTTTGTCTGTTGTATGCCTGCAGGCCAGGAGAGGGCATCAGACCCCATTACAGATGGTTGTGAGCCACTATGTGGTTGCTGGGAATTGAACTTAGGACCTTCGGAAGAGCAGGCAATCCTCTTAACCTCTGAGCCATCTCTCCAGCCCCAAACAAGATATCTTGACCTAGGATACGGTTATTTAGTGTCTTGGATATTGAAATGACTCACAGAGTTGGATCCATTCCACCTTGACCAAAGGTTAGAGAATTCAAGCCTATTTCTTCTCCATCAAGAATATAACAGGAAATTTGACCTAGGGAGTGGCTGCCTATAGGATGCTTGGTCTGCCTAAAAAGCAGAACACTTAACTCAGGATATAGTTGGTTGATGTTTCAGAAATTGAAGCAGGTAATTGTTTGTTCATTGTATTATGTTAAAGCAGTCTTTTGCCTTCTTCCCTCCCTTTTGGATTGGGGTATATAAGCATATGAAAAATAGATGCTGGTGAATTCAGTATTCACTGGATTACTTTCCCAGTTCTAGTCTACATCACTGTTCTTTTCTTTTGTATCTCTGTTCCTCCTATCTAATATTTCTAACACAGATACCCCTACCCTGAAATATGAGAACCCCATTGAGGCTGGACCCCATCAGATGGGACCCCAATGTGGGACCCCAACATCCATACCTGTGTCAGAGGGTATCAGTGGTTAAGGTAAGAGCATTAATTGGTAAAGAATGGGATTGTGTACTTCGGGGTAAGGATGTGTAGGATGATCCTAATGAAGATGAGAACTTTGAACCCTCAGATTCTTAAGAGTTAATCTCACCTGAAGTAGTATCCTCAAGTACACCCCCTTGAAATATTGCCTTTTTCACCTTTGACTGAGGAAATTAATTCTTCATTGCCTGTTAAACCAACAGTGATTTTCTCTGAAGGAAATGCCAAGCAAAATAATACTGATATCCCTTGGGGCCCACCAATAGTTGCCTCTAGACCTACACCAAACTTGAGGCAAAGCAGGCTCCTAGAGGGGAGGTAGAAAGTGTAGTCCATGAGGAGATATCCAGCACTACTAAAGAGCTTAATAAATTTGCTAATTCCTTCAAGCAGAAGTCTGAGGAATATGTGTGGGAGTGGATTTTTAAGGTTGTGGGATAATGGTAGAAGGAACATAAAACTAGATCAAGTTGAATTTATTGATACAGGTCCTCTGAGTGGAGATTCCAGGATCAATATGGAAGCTTGCACAGTTAAAGGGGGTGCCAAAAGTTAGTTTGAATGATTGGATAAAGCATCTGTCAAAAGATGGCCTACTGAAGAGGAGTTGGAGATGCCTGATATCCCTTGGTTTAGTGTTGATGAGGGGATGTTAAGGCTCAGGAAAGTTGCAATGCTAGAGTGGGCACACTGTCTAAAACCATATCCTTCACAATGGGGAGGCCCAGAATACATGTTCTTCTCTAATCCTATGAGATGCAAAATGGTGAGAAGGTCACCAGGACATTTGAAGAGCATTGCTATCACTCTTTCTTGTGCCAGAACTTAGGGCTGGAGATGCTTCTGTTCAGTTGTATTATTTAAGTGAAATGGGTTTAATTGGGCCCCAAGGGAGCAGAGACCAGGTGGCAGCTCAGAATCACCAAAAGCTCGGTGATTGTGGTTATAATGGGCAGCACAGACTATGTGATGTCCATATTGGCCTGTGATGGCTATTTGTTGTTGTCTGGAAGATTGTCCGGAAACCTCTGTAATTAGCTAAAATCCAAAAATGGAGGGCATAGGAGTGAAGGAAATTTTGTTTAATTTGAATTAGGAAGTTCTACTTCTAATCCAGATGTTGAGATGGTAATACACATACCTATAATCCAGATATTGAGGCTGGAAGACACATCTTATATCTAAGCCACACCTTCAACTAGAAACCTGTATAAGGGCAAGGAAATAGGAAGCTTTCGCTTTTTTTACTGCTTGCTCTTACCTTGATAGCAAGCCCATTTCTTCACTAGCTTTGGAGTATGCTTCTTTGGGATTCCAGCATATACTGAAGATCAGCTGAGATACTCAGTCTCATGGACCCAGGAACAATGGTATTCTTTGAATTTCCATTCACACTCAACCATTGTTGGAGTAACTGGACTGCAGTCTATAAGTCATTCTACTGAATCCCATATACAGTGTGTGTGTGTGTGTGTGTGTGTGTGTGTGTGTGTGTGTGTGTGCGCGCGCAATTGAGAGAGTTAGTGAGTTGTCAGAGCTTTGAAGACAGGAATGTTGAGAGCAATACAGACAATGGAAGCCTGGCCTATGAAGTTTCAGGGGGAAGCAAAGATTCTATAAGGCCATTTGTGTGAAGAATCTGTGGTTCTGGTCAGCAGGAGCTGAGGAATTGGCAGTAATTAACAAGAAGCCAGAGTCACTAAAGTAAAACCCTTGTTTTATGGGATACTTGGCACAGGTCAGCTGGAGCTGAAAAATTAGTGGTGATGAAGAGGAGACCGGCATCAATGAGGTGAAATCTTCTGGGAAATGTTTGCTGCAAGAACATGGAGTCTATGTTCCAAATGTGGCCAAGGCTGTAGCTCCTTCTGGCAGTTAAACTTGGTAGTGTAAGAGTTACCCCGGTGGTATTGATTTTAAAGGCACGAAAAGGACATGAAGAGCTGCTTCACAAAGGTTGGTCTCAAAATTACCTAGAAAGAAATAAAACAAAAGTCAATTTTTCAATAGCAGGGATGTATTGTGGATTGATGTACACTACACCCTCAAAAGCTATAACTTCAAACATCATCCTTTAAAACATGAAATAAGCTGGGCAAGGTGATGTAAGTCTTTAATCCCAGCACACTGGTCAAAGAGGCAGATGGATCTCATTGAGTTCTAGACCAGCCTAGTCTACAAACTGAGTTTCAGGACAGCCAGAGCTGTTACACAGAGAAACCTTGCCTGGAAAACCAGATAGAGATAGATAGATAGATAGATAGATAGATAGATAGATAGATAGATAGATAGATAGATAGATAGA
>JABTXL010003523.1:39501596-39512592 GCA_025134845.1 Neodon shergylaensis | reverse complement strand
AGATAGATAGATAGATAGATAGATAGATAGATAGATAGATAGATAGAAAAATAGATAGAAAAATAGATAGAAAAATAGATAGAAAAATAGATAGAAAAATAGATAGAAAAATAGATAGAAAAATAGATAGATAGATGTAAGAGCAGCCACATTGTAAAAGAAATATTACTAAAGCTTAAATCACACATAGAACACCACACAATAATAGTGAGAAACTTTTTTTTTTGATTTTTCGAGACACGGTTTCTCCGCAGCTTTTGGTTCCTGTCCTGGAACTAGCTCTTGTAGACCAGGCTGGCCTCGAACTCACAGAGATCCACCTGCCTCTGCCTCCCAAGTGTTGGGATTAAAGGCATGTGCCACCACCGCCTGGCTAATAGTGAGAAACTTTAACACCCCACTCTCACAAATGGATAAGTCATCCAGACAGAAACTAAACAAAGAAATAGGAGAGCTAACAGATGTTATGAATCAAATGAGCATAAGAGATAGTTTAACATTTCACACAAACACAAAATAATATACCATATACTCAGCCACAAAGCCAGTCTCAAAAGATACAAAAAAATTGGAATAACCCGATATCTTATCAGACCACCATGGAGTAGAGATGAATTTCAAAAACAACACAAACTACAGAAAGCCTACAAACTCGTGGAAACTGAACTACTCTCTACTGACTTACTACTGGGTCAAGGAAAAAATTAAGAATTTAAAGCCTTATTAGAGTTCAATGAAAATGAATTCACAACATACCCAAAATTATGAGACACAATGGAAGTGGCAATAAAAAGAAAGTTCATAACACTGAGTACCTTGATGAATATTTTGGAGAGATCCCATACCAGTGACTTAACAGCACACATGAAAGGTCTAGAAGCAAAAAGAAGGAGACACACCTAAGAAGAGTAGAAGACAGGAAATAAACTGAAGGCTGGAATCAATAAAATAGAAACAAAGAGGACAATCCAAACAATCAATGAAACAAAGATTTGGTTCTTTGAGAAAATCAACAAAATAGATAAACCCTTATCAAAAATAACTAAAAGTTAGAGAGAGAACATCCAAATCAACAAAATCAAAAACAAAAAGGAAGACAACATGAGACTCCTAGGAAGTTCAGAGAATCATTAGGTCATACACCAAAAACCTATACTCCACAAAATTAGAAAATCTAAAAGAAATGAACAAATTTCTTAATAGATACCACTTACCTAAGTTAAATCAAGAGCACATAAACAATTTAAAAAGATATATAACCCCTAAGGAAATAGAAGCAGTTATTAAAAGTCTTCCAAACAAAAAGAAAAAAAAAGCCCAGGGCCAGACAGTTTTAGTGCAAAATTCTTCTAGACTGTCGAAGAGATGATAACAGTACTCTTCAAATAACTCACAAAATAGAAACAGAAGAAACATTGTCAAATTCTTTGTATGAGACAACAGTCACCCTGATGACCAAACCACACAAAGATCCAACAAAGAAAGAGATTACAGACCAATTTTACTCATGAAATTTGAAGCAAAATACTCAATAAAAAACTTGCAAACAAAATCCAAGAACACATCAAAAAGATCATCCACCATGACCAAGCAGACTTCATGCCAGAGACACAGGCATGGTACAACATATGAAAATCAGTCAATATAATCTACCATATAAAAAAATGAAAGAAAAAATACATGATCATCTCATTAGATGCTGAAAATACCTTTGACAAAATTCAACACCTCTTCCTGATAAAGATTCTGGAGAGATCAGGGATATATGATGGCAGAAGTCACAAAATAATCCCACATGAGTTCAGAATTATGAATAATAGGTTATTTATTTAAGGGAAACTTACAGATCACTGTCCTAGATAACAGTCCTCTACATGAACAGGAACAGAGTGTAGCAGCCGGAAGTGAGAGCCAGAAGCAAGAGAGGGAGCACACTTTACAGCTGCATTTATAGTATCAGAGACTGCACCCAAGTGGGCTGGTATCTTAAATGCTATTGACTGAAGGAGCAGAATGTTCTCCCACAATACCTCCTTCTTTTGTTTAAATAAGAGAGTTCCAAACCCAATACAAAAGTATATACACTAGGAACAGATGTCAAGTATAATTATAATTACAACCAGCCTAAACAATATTAAGCAAGGATTGTGTGCTAAATGTTTTAATAAACATTCTATCTGTTATACCTAAATCCGTGGGGTCCCCACAAAAGCCAAACAAGGAGACAGAGTCCCATATGTAAAAGCAAAGAGCCTTTATTTTAATCAAGTTTCCGCATGTCCAACGTAGTGGAATACCCAGAGCCCAAGCTCAATTAGAATAGGGTTTTTATAGTAGTAGATGTGGGGGTGAGGGGTTTCTGAGGTTTAGGGTCCCTGATTGGCTGACATTTGTTTAGGGGTGTCCTGTTGAGGTGCACTGGCAGGCGTCTCTATCTACAGCTCTTGGAATGCCAGAGCATTTCCTTTGAATGGTCTGCTCTTGGGTGGGGGTCAGGCAATCTTGGCCTGCCAGGCATTGTCTCAGGGTAAATTATTGAGACTCCAGATTCCATTTAAATTCATCGACGGCCAGAGTCCCAGGTGATAATGGTTGGAAGTAAAGAACTTCCTTTGAGTGCCTTCCCCAGACTTAGCTTATTATGGCTGGCCCCCACACTATCCTAAGGAGTCTAAGTCTTATATAGGAAATGGTTTGGCTAGATCATAAGAGGACAGTAACTACTATTATGTAATCTTCAACCTCATTGAAGGTATGAGAAGGGAGATAATATTACTTGAGCAGGCAGGAAATACAATCAGGCAGCTTCCAAAGAGAGCAATATATGACAGAGACAATAAGCTACCTGAGCAATCACCCAAAGCCTCATTTGCAACATTGAAGTAACCAACTTTGGCTAAGGCCTAACATAACTGACAGACCATTTTCAGAGGTGGGAAATTTTTCAGAACCATCTTGCCCTGTCTTGGCAAGATTTGACAGTCTTTTGCCTTATGCCCTGCTTAGCCATTTCCAGATACCATGTACTTTGTCAGTGATTGAGGTATAGGCAGTTCCTTGCCCAAAGGCAAATTGTGCCAAGAAGAAAATAAATTCTGAGTGGAATATCTTTGGCACTTAACATTCTCTCAGGAATAGATTGGTGCTGTCACAAACAACCATGTCTCTATCAATAGAACCCTAAGTTATTTAAATGCCATGTTCTACAGAGCCTTGAAGTGGTTGAGGATTACCTATCTAAACAGAATACAATCTCTATGTATCTAAAAAACCTAAACAATCTGACTGTATGTACAAAAAACGTGAACAACTATTGACCTATAATATTTAATACCTGTGTAACTTACATACTAAGACTTCATGTCAGAATATTAAATAATCTGTACACAAATGTGCAACAAGTGAGGATAATGACCTCAAAATGTAAACAATGTATAAGTATCTTGATCAGAGGTAGAAGTAATACATTAATACATAATGCAATATAAAAATATATCCTGAAAGTTGTATCAATATACAAAATGTCCTAAACATAAGTAGAAACATACATAAATACAATATGATAGAATAACTTTTCATAGGTGTATAAATAATGTAAACAAAAATAACAAATATAATTTGAACTTGTATCAGTATATAAAAACTATACCAATGTAAATTATCCATAAATAATAGCTCACAAGTATTCACTCTATTGCCCACTATTAGATACAAGGAACATACCTAAACATAATAAGGCAATGTACAGTGAGCCAATTGCTAACATCAAATTAAATGCAAAGAAATTCCACTAAAATCAGGAACAAGACAGGCTTGTTCACTCTCTCCATATCTATTCAATATAGTAATTGATATTCTTGCTAGAGCAACTAGACAGCTAAAGGAAATTAAAGGGATACAAATTGGAAAGGAAGAAGTCAAAGTATCGTTATTTTCAGATGATATGATAGTAAATGGCCCCCAAAACTCTACCAGGTGACTCTTACAGCTGATAAATACCTTTAGTCAAGTGACTACATACAAGAGTAACTCAAAAATGTCAGTAGCCCTCTTATATACAAATGATAAACAGGCTGAGAAAGAAATCATATAATCAATGCCCTTTACAATAGCCTCAAATAATATAAAATATCTTAGTCTAACTCTAACCAAGTAAATGAAAGACCTGTATGATAACATCAAGTCTTTGAAGAAATGGAGAAGATATTAGAAGATAGAAAGATCTCCCATGATCATTAATCAGTGGGATAAACACAGTAAAAATGGCCATCTTACCAAAAGCAGTCTACAGATTCAATGCAATCCCCATTAAAATCCCAACATAAATATTTACATACTTTGAAATAATAATACTCAACTTCATAAGGAAAACAAAAAAAATCTAGGATAGCTAAAACAATCCTGTAAAATAAAATAATTTCTGGAGACATCACCATTCCTGATTTTAAGCTCTACTACAGAGCAATAATAATAAAAATAGCTTGGTATTGGAATAAAAACAGAGGAGCTGATCAATGGAATCTAATGAAAGACCCAGATGTAAACCCAAACACCTATGGACACCTGATTTTTGACAAGAAAAAAAAAGGCAAAATTATACAATGGAAAAAAGAAAGCATTTTCTACAAATGATGCTGGTCTAACTGAATGTCAGCATGTAGAAGATTGCAAATTGATTCATATTTATCACCCTAAACAAAATTCAAGTCCAAGTGGATCAAAGACCGCAACATAGAGGCGGCCCTGTTTAGGTGCTGAGGAGTTCCATCTGGACGGGTGAGTGTGTGCTATCCAGGGGCGGTTTGTCCCGGAAGAGAGCACAAACCCCCCTCTCCCAGCTTTCTGCAGGGCTGTCTTTCTTACGCACGACTCAGCCCCCCAGCACCCTCCCCCCAACCCTGCCCTGCTGTATGCTAGGACCAGTGCTCAAGAACAGTTTTAAGCTCCTACACTAAGGCTACCCACACAGAGTGGTAAGTGCCTGCCTACCAGGCAGGCCTCAAGATTCCTTGTAAGGGAACCCGGGCACCTCCAGCTTGTGCTCCAGGGTCTCCTCTGCTCTCCTGGACTCCGCCCTGCCTGCCACGTTCTTCCTTTTGTCCCCTGATCATTGGGCTACCAGGAGGCCCTGTTTAGGTGCTGAGGAGTTCCATCTGGATGGGTGAGTGTGTGCTATCCAGGGGCGGATTGTCCTGGAAGAGAGCACAAACCCCCCTCTCCCAGCTCCTTCTGCAGGGCTGTCTTTCTTACACACAACTCCCCTCCCCCAAGCCTGCATAGTCTGCAAGGTCCTTTGATCAGGAACAGTCTTCTGCTCCTACATTAAGGCTACCCACTCAAAGCGGTGAGTGCCTACCGGGCAGGCTTCAAGGACCCCCAAAAGGGAGCACACGCACCTTCAGCTTGTGAGGCAGGGTCTCCTGTGTTCTACTCGTCCCCGCCCTGCCCCCCAAGTTCCCCCTTTTGTCTGCGAGTCATTGGACTACCAGGCGTCCATGTTTTGGTGCTGAGGAGTTCCATCTGGACGGGACGGTTCCTGCTTCTACACTGAAGAGATACACCCAGAGAGTCAGTCACAGCAAAGACTGGACCAAGACACCAGGCCTCTCCTGGATCCATTTGAAGGAAGAGATGGGAAGGCACCAATGCAAGAATTCCTCCAACAACCTGAAAGGCAACATGACATCACCAGAATCCAGGGATCCCGAAATAAGAAGAATTGTACACCCTACTCCAGAAGAATTAGAAGAAATCGACTCAAAAGTGAATTATATGAAAATAATAGAAGACCTTAAACAGGAGGTGAAAAACTGCCATAAACAATTAGAGATTACAAACAAAAAAGGTAGAAGAAATGAATAAATAGCTCAAAGATACCCAAGAAAACCAAGAGAAACAAGAAAAAGCAATCAAACAGGTAAGGGAAGCAGTTCAAGACTTGAAGAATGAAATGGAAGTAATGAAGAAAACACAAACTAAGGAAAGGATGGAGATGGAAAATCTGGGTAAATGAACAGGAACTACAGAGACAAGTACTACCAACAGATTACAAGAGTTAGAAGAAAGAATGTCAGACACTGAAGATACCATAGAGAAAATAAACACACTGATCAAAGAAAACAGCAAAACCAACAAATTCTCATCACAAAACATTCAGGAAATCTGGGACACAATAAAAAGACCAAACCTAAGAATAATAGGAGTAGAAGAAGGAGAAGTACATGCAGCTCAACGGTCCAGAAAATATATTTAATAAAATTATAGAAGAAAACTTTCCCAACCTAAAGAAAGATATTCCTTTGAAGGTTCAAGAAGCATACAGAACACCGAATAGACTGGACCAAAAAAAAATCTCCTCACCATATAATAATCAAAACACAAAACATACAGAATAAAGAAAGAATATTAAGAGCTGCAAAGGAAAAAGGTCAAGTTACTTATAAAGGTAAACCTATCAGACTTACACCTGACTTCTCTATGGAAACCATGAAAGCCAGAAGGTCCTGAATAGATGTACTGCAGAATCTAAGAGAACATGGATGCAAGCCCAGACTACTATACCCAGCCAAGCTTTCGTTCACTGTAAATGGAGAAAACAAAATTTTCCAGGATAAAAACAAATTTAAACAATACGTAGCCACAAATCCAGCCTTACAGAAAGTAATAGAAGGAAAATCACAAACCAAGGAGTCCAACAATGACCACAATAACTCAAACATCTAGAGACCCTTCACCAGCACAACTCAAAGAAGGGAAACACACAAACTCTACTACTAAAAAAGTGACCGGGGTTAACAACCACTGGTCATTAATATCACTTAATGTCAATGGACTCAACTCACCTATAAAAAGGCACAGGCTAAGAGACTGGATACGAAAACAGGAAACAACATTCTGCTGTTTACAAGAAACACACCTCAACCACAAAGACAGGCACCTACTTAGAGTAAAGGGATGGGAAAAGGTTTATCAAGCAAATGGACCTAAGAAACAAGCAGGTGTGGCCATACTAATTTCTAACAAAGTTGACTTCAAACTTAAATCAATCAGAAGAGATGGAGAGGGACATTTTATACTCATAACAGAAACAATTCATCAGGACAAAGTCTCAATCCTGAATATCTATGCCCCTAATATAAAAGCACCCACTTACGTAAAAGAAACATTACTAAAACTCAAGGCAGTCATCAAATCTCACACACTAATAGTAGGAGATTTCAACACTCCTCTCTCACCAACGGACAGGTCAATCAGACAGAAACCTAACAGAGAAATAAGAGGATTGAGGGAGGTAATGAATCAAATGGACTTAACAGACATCTATAGATCATTCCACCCAAATAGGAAAGAATATACCTTCTTCTCTGCAGCTCATGGAACCTTCTTGAAACTTGACCACATACTCGGTAACAAAGCAAACTTCCACAGTTACAAAAAAATATTAGTAACCACCTGTGTCTTATCAGATCACCATGGATTAAAGTTAGAATTCAACAACAATGCTACCCCTAGAAAGCCTATGAACTCATGGAAACTGGACAGTCAACTACTGAAACACACCTGGATCAAGGAAGAAATAAAGAAAGAAATTAAAGTCTTCCTTGAATTCAATGAAAATAAAGAAACAACCTACTCAAACGTATGGGACACTATGAAAGCAGTCCTAAGAGGAAAGTTCATAGCACTAAGTGCCCACTTAAAGAAAACAGAGAAAGCACACATTGGTGACTTAACAGCCCACCTGAAAACTCTAGAAAAAAAGAAGCAGACTCACCTAGGAGGAGTAGAAGACTGGAAATAAACTGAGGGCAGAAATCAACAAAATAGAAACACAGAAAACAATCCAAAGAATCAATGAAACAAAAAGCTGGTTCCTGGAGAAAATCAACAAGATTGATAAACCCCTATCCAAACTAATCAAACGGCAGAGAGAGAATTTGCAAATTAATAAGATCAGAAATGAAAAGGGGGACATAACCACAGACACAGAGGAAATTCAGAGAATCATTAGATCTTACTACAAAAGCCCGTATGCCACAAAACTGGAAAATGTAAAAGAAATGGACACTTTTTTAGATAAATACCATATACCAAAGTTAAACCAGGACCAGGTGAACAATCTAAATAGACCAGTCAGTCGCGAAGAATTAGAAGCTGTTATCAAAAACCTCCCTACCAAAAAAAAAGCCAGGACCAGATGGTTTCAATGCGGAATTCTACCAGAACTTCCAAAAAGACCTAATACCTATACTCCTTAATGTATTTTACAATATAGAAACAGAAGAGTCACTGCCAAATTTATTTTATGAAGCAAGAGTCACTCTGATACCAAAACCACACAAAGACTCAACCAAGGAAGAAAATTACAGGCCAATCTCACTCATGAACAGCGACGCAAAAATCCTCATCAAAATACTGGCAAACCGTATCCAAGAACACATTAGAAAACTTATCCATTATGATCAAGTAGGCTTCATCCCAGAGATGCAGGGCTGGTTCAACATACGAAAATCTATCAGTGTAATCCATCATATAAATAAACTGAAAGAAAAAAACCATATGATCATTTCATTAGATGCTGAAAAAGCTTTTGACAAAATTCAACATCCCTTTATGATAAAAGTCTTGGAGAGATTAGGGATACAAGGGTCATACCTAAATATAATAAAAAGCTATTTACAGCAAGCCGACAGCTAACATTAAACTAAACGGAGAGAAACTCAAAGCCATCCCACTAAAATCAGGAACATGACAAGGCTGTCCACTCTCTCCATACCTCTTCAATATAGTGCTTGAAGTTTTAGCAATAGCAATAAGACAACATAAGGGGATCAAGGGGATTCAAATTGGAAAGGAAGAAGTTAAACTTTCGTTATTTGCAGATGATATGATAGTGTACATAAGCGACCCCCAAAACTCTACCAAAGAACTCCTACAGCTGATAAACACCTTTAGAAATGTGGCCAGATACAAGATCAACTCCAAAAAATCAGTCGCCCTCCTATGCACAAAGGATATGGAAGCAGAGAGGGAAATCAGAGAAGCATCACCTTTCACGATAGCCACAAACAGCATAAAATATCTTGGGGTAACTCTGACCAAGGAAGTGAAAGATCTATTTGACAAGAACTTTAAGGCATTGAAGAAAGAAATTGAAGAGGATACCAGAAAATGGAAGGATCTCCCTTGCTCTTGGATTGGGAGGATCAACATAGTAAAAATGGCAATTCTACCAAAGGCAATTTATAGATTCAATGCAATCCCCATCAAGGTCCCATCAAAATTCTTCACAGATCTTGAGAGGACAATAATCAACTTTATATGGAAAAACAAAAAACCCAGGATAGCCAAAACAATCTTATACAATAAAAGAACTTCTGGAGGCATTACCATCCCTGACTTCAAACTCTATTACAGAGCTACAGTAATGAAAACAGTATGGTATTGGCATAAAAACAGAGAAGTTGACCAATGGAATCGTATAGAAGACCCGGATTTTAACCCACAAACCTATGAACACCTCATTTTTTATAAAGGAGCTAAAAGTATACAATGGAAGAAAGAAAGCCTCTTCAACAAATGGTGCTGGCAAACTGGATGTCAACCTGTAGAAGAATGAAAATAGACCCATATCTATCACCATGCACAAAACTCAAGTCAAAATGGATCAAAGACCTCAATATCAATCTGAACACACTGAACCTGATAGAAGAAAAATTTGGAAGTACCCTACAACATATGGGCACAGGCGATCGCTTCCTAGGTATAACACCAGCAGCACAGACATTAAGGGCAACATTGAATAAATGGGACCTACTGAAACTGAGAAGCTTCTGTAAAGTAAAGGACACTGTCACTAAGACAAAAAGGCAACCCACTGACTGGGAGAAGATCTTCACCAACTCCGCAACAGACAAAGGTCTGATCTCCAAAATATATAAAGAACTCAAGAAACTAGACTTTAAAATGCTAATTAACCCAATTAAAAAATGGGGCACTGATCTGAACAGAGAATTCTCAACAGAAGTTCAAATGGCCAAAAGACACTTAAGGTCATGCTCAACCTCCTTAGCAATCAGGGAAATGCAAATCAAAACAATTTTGAGATATCATCTTACACCCATCAGAATGGCTAAAATCAAAAACACCAATGATAGCCTTTGCTGGAGAGGATGTGGAGGAAGGGGTACCCTCATCCGTTGCTGGTGGGAATGCAAACTTGTGCAACCACTTTGGAAAGCAGTGTGGTGGTTTCTCAGGAAATTTAGGATCAACCTACCCCTGGACCCAGCAATGCCACTCTTGGGAATATACCCAAGAGATGCCCGATCATATGACAAGAGCATTTGTTCAACTATGTTCATAGCAGCGTTATTTGTAATAGCTAGAACCTGCAAACAACCTAGATGTCCTTCAATGGAAGAATGGATGAAGAAAGTGTGGAATATATACACATTAGAGTACTACTCGGCGGTAAAAAACAATGACTTCTCGAATTTTGCATGCAAATGGATGGAAATAGAAAACACTATCCTGAGTGAGGTAACTCAGACCCAAAAAGATGAACATGGGATGTACTCACTCATAATTGGTTTCTAGCCATAAATAAAGGTCATTGAGTCTATAATTTGATATCCTAAAGAAGCTAAATAAGAAGGTGAACCCAAAGAAAAACATATAGCGATCCTCCTGGTTATGGGAAGTAGACAAGAATGCCGTGCAAAAAATTGGGATCTTGGGGATGGGGTGGGAGGGGGGTAAGGGGAGATGGGGAGAGAAAAGTGAGAAGGGAAGGATGGGGGGAACTTGGGGAAACGGGATGATTGGGATAAAGGAAGGTTGGATAGGGTAGCAGGGAAGCACATATCTTAATTAAGGAAGCCATCTTAGGATTGGCAAGAGACTTGGACCTAGAGGGGCTCCCAGGTGCCCAGGGCAATGTCCCCAGTTGTCGGAGCCCGTGTGGGTCCAACACAAATTTTCTAATTCCCTAAAC
>JABTXL010003523.1:39476654-39501586 GCA_025134845.1 Neodon shergylaensis | reverse complement strand
GGGGGAAAACACATTACGCCATCCCCTCGACGACCAGGCACCAGGGCTTCAGTCATGTCTGCCTCTAGCAGTCAGGTAGGCCCTGAATTAGCATCTCTATAAGACATCCTCCAAATTACAAAAGGAAAGAAACTCCAAACATCCTGACCAGTTTCAGCCAACACCTCTTCTCAGGTAATCCACACTTTAACAAAAGAAGGTAGGAGCAGGCATCCTGGCTTTTGTTAAGGACAGAGACAGCTTGTCTGCAGAGCTGCGTGGTCAGCTCATACCGAGCTAATGGCTTCTGTGCCATCTCGAAATATGTGCCCACACCCAGTTAGTTCCTGGGGCAGCTGAGGATAGGGAACCTGAAATGACTCTATCCTATAGTCATACTGATGAATATCTTGCATATCACCATAGAACCTTCATCTGGCAATGGATGGAGATAGAGACAGACACCCACACTGGAGCACTGGACTGAGCTCCCAATGTCCCAATGAGGAGCAGAAGGAGGGAGAACATGAGCAAAGAAGTCAGGACCACAAGGGGTGCACCCACCCATGGAGACAGTGGGGCTGATCTATTGGGAGCTCACCAAGGCCAGCTGGACTGTGACTGAAAAAGCATGGGATAAAACCGGACTCTCTGAATATGGCAAACAATGAGGGCTGCTGAGAAGCCAAGGACAATGGCACTGGGTTTTGATCCTACTTCATGTTCGGGCTTTGTGGGAGCCTAGCCAGTTTGGATGTTCACCTTCCTAGACCAGGATGGAGGGGGAAGGACTTTGGATTTTCCACAGGGCAGGGAACCCTGACTGCTCTTCAGACTGGAGAGGGAGGGGGAGAGGAGTGGGAGGAGGGGGAGAGGAGGGGGAGGAGGGGGAGGGAAATGGGAGGCTGGGAGGAGGCGGAAATTTTTTTTTAATAAAATAAAAAAAAAGACCGCAACATAAAAAAGCCAGATACACTGAACTTGATAGAAGGGAAAGTGGGAAGTAGCCTTGAAAGCATTGCTGCAGGAGGCAACTTTCTGAACAGCACACCCATAGCACAGGCATGAAGACTGACAATAAATGGGACCTCCTGAAACTGAAAAGCTTCTGTAAGTCAAAGAACACTGTTAATAGGACAAAACAGCAGCCTACAGAATGAGAAAAGATCCTCACCAACCTGACAATCAGAGGGCTGATTTCCAAAGTATATAAAGAACTCAAGAAATTAGATATCAGCAAGCCAAATAATCCAATTTAAAAATGGGGTGCAAACCTAAGATAGAATTCTCAACAGAAGAATCTCAAATGGCTGAGAAACACCTTAGTCATCCAGGAAATGCAAATCAAATAACTCTCAGATTCTACTTTATATCTGTCAGAATTGCTGAAATCAAAAAACTCAGGCAACAACTCATGCTGGAGAGGATGTGGAGCAAGGGGGACACTCCTCCATTGCTGGTGGGAGTGCAAACTTGTAGTCACTTTAGAAGTCAGTGTGGCAGTTTCATGAAAAAGGTGTTGGAGAGAGCAGGGATACAAGTAACATACCTATACATAATTAAGGCAATATACAGCAAGCCAAGAGTCAACATCAAACTAAATGGAGAGAAACTCCCAGCAATTCCACTGAAATCAGGAACAAGACAAGGTTTTCCACTCTCTCCATATCTATTCAATATAGTTCTTGAGGTCCTAGCTAGAGCAATAAGACACCAAAGGGAGATCAAGGGGATACAAATTGGAAAAGAAGAATTCAAACTCTCACTATTTGCTGATGATATGATAGTTTACATAAGTGATCCCAAAAAAATCTACCAAGAAACTTCTACAATTCAAACACTTTCATCAATGTAGCAGGATAAAAGATAAACTCAAAAAAAATCAGTAGCCCTCCTGTACACAGATGATAAAAGGGCTAGGGAAGAAATCAGAGAATCAACACCCTTCACGATAGCCACAAATAGCATAAAATATCTCGGAGTAACTCTAACCAAACAAGTGGAAGACTTGTATGACAAGAACTTTAAATCTTTGAAGAAAGAAAATGAAGAAGACACCAGAAAGTGGAAAGATCTCCCATGCTCTTGGGTAGGCAGAATTAACATAGTAAAAATGGCAAACTTGCCAAAAGCAATCTACATATTCAATGCAGTGTCCATTAAAATCCCAGCAAAATTCTTCAAAGACCTCGAAAAAATGGTGCGCAACTTCATTTGGAAAAGCAAAAAACCCAGGAAAGCCAAAACAATCCTGTACAATAAAAGAACCTCTGGAGGCATCACAATTCCTGACTTCAAACTCTACTACAGAGCTACAGTACTGAAAACAGCCTGGTATTGGCATAAGAACAGACAGGAGGACCAATGGAACCCAATAGAAGATCCAGATATCAATCCACACATCGTTGAACACCTGATCTTTGATAAAGAAGCAAAAAATACCAAATGGAAAAAAGAAAGCATATTTAACAAGTGGTGCTGGCATAACTGGATATTAACATGTATAAAAATAAAAATAGACCCATATCTATCATCATGCACAAAACTCAAGTCCAAATGGATCAAAGACCTCAACATAAAGCCAGCCACACTGAACCTTATAGAAGAGAAAGTGGGAAGTACACTTGAGCGCATTGGCACAGGGAACCACTTCCTAAATATAACCCCAGCAGCAAAGACACTGAGAAAAACAATTTATAAATGGGACCTCCTGAAAATGAAAAGCTTCTGTAAAGCAAAGGACATGGTCAACAAGACAAAACAACAGCCTACAGAATGGGAAAAGATCTTCACTAACCCCATATCAGACAGAGGTCTGATCTCCAAAATATAGAGAGAACTCAAGAAATTGGACACCAAAAGATCACATAATCCAATAAAAAAAATGGAGTACAGACCTAAACAGACACCGCTCAACAGAGGAATCTAAAATGACTGAAAGACACTTAAGGAAATGTTCAACATCATTAGTCATCAGAGAAATGCAAATCAAAACAACTCTGAGATTCCATCTTACACCTGTAAGAATGGCCAAGATCAAAAACACTGATGACAACTTATGCTGGAGAGGTTGTGGGGAAAAGGGAACACTTCTGCATTGCTGGTGGGAATGCAAACTGGCACAACTCCTTTGGATGTCAGTGTGGCAATTTCTCAGAAAATTCGGAAACAACCTTCCTCAAGGCCCAGTAATACCACGTTTGGGTATATATCCAAAGGATGCTCAATCATGCCACAAGGACACATGCTCAACTATGTTCATAGCAGCTTTGTTTGTCATAGCCAGAACCTGGAAGCAACCTAAATCAAAGAATGGATAAGAAAAATGTGGTACAATGACACAATGGAAAAAATAACGACAGCTTGAATTTTTCAGGAAAATGGATGGAGCTAGAAAACATTATCTTGAGTGAGATAACCCAGACACAGAAAGACAATTATCACATGTACTCACTCATAGGGGATTTTTAAACATAAATCAAAGAAAGCCAGCCTACAAATCACAATCCCAGAGAACTTAGACAACAATGGGGACACTAAGAGAGACTTACATAGATCTAATCTACATGGGAAGTAGAAAGTAGAAAAAGACAAGATCTCCTGAGTAAATTGGGAGCATGGGGACCTTGGAGGAGGGCTGAAGGGGGAAGGGGAGAGGCAGGAAGGGGAGCAGAGAAAAATGTAGAGCTCAATAAATATCAATAAAAAAGAATAATGGAGATGGGCTATTTTAGGATGTAAAAGCTAGCCAATAAGAAGCTAGAGCTAGTAGACAAAGCAGTGATTTATTTAATACAGTTTCTGTGTGATTATTTTGGATCTGGGCAGCCATGAACAAACAAGTAGTCTCCAACAAAAGCAGTGTCACCAGGATTTATCTCTACTGCTTGTACTGGCTTTTGGGAACCTATTCTTTTGGATGGATACCTTGCTCAGTCTAGATATAGTAGGAAGGGCCTTTGACCTTCCCCAAAGCAATGTATCTTACCATCTCTGAGGAGTAGATAAGGGATTGCAAGGGGGGGATGGGAGGAGGGAAAGGAGTGGGAACTAGGATTGGTATGTAAAATGAAAAAAGATAGTTTGTTTTCTTTTTTTTAAAGAAAAGAAAAAATGAAAACATCACTGAAAGTGCTTCAGTCTACCATATTACAGCAATTCCTTACACTACTTAACATCTTATTTATACTAATAAAAAAGGACTCAAATTAATCTGTGTAGGCTTCTTTTTCTAAGAAATTGGGAATAACAAATATGTGCTATGAATATAAGAAAATGACTTATTTCATTATTCTTTGAACTGTTGTTCCTGATAACGGAAATTTAAAATGCAGAATGCAGTTTTGCTTAACGAGCTACAAGAGTTACAATTTATATAGTTTTTCTCAACTAATTAATGCCTTTCACAATTATTATCTATGAGATGTTCAAAAAATAAACAATTAAAATTGTAATGTTTCTTTTCGGTGTAATGTTAAGATTGAAGTCTCTTTCTGCTTCTAACCTTAACAAAAGACAATAATAAGATCTTTAAGAAATAAATTTTCTTGCTAGCTTGTCAAAAAATAAAGAATTTTTTGATTGCTTATGAGCAAACAATAGCTGTTGAGAGGCATTGGATTATAAAAGCTATTAAATTAAACCAACCTATATATTTTTAAAATGTCTTAACTTCAAAATGTAAGTCAAAAAATATGTTGCATTGGGGAAGAGGTTATGTTTTGTTTCTACAAGAAATGAAAGACTGTGAATTTTATTTGTCAGGGGGCTGCAAGGGCAGAGTATAGATACACAGAGATGGGAAATAAATGGGATAGAGACGCATGATGTGAAAGACATAAAGATTAAATACAAAGAAAGTTTAAAGAAATACACATCTTATCAAAAGCAATCTGCAGATTCAACACAATCTACCTCAAGACCCAGCAATAGCACCCTTGGCATATATGCAAAGGATGCTCAATCATACTACAAGGACACCTGTTCAACTATATTCATAACCACTTTATTTATAATAGCCAGGACCTGGAAATAACCTGGATGGCCCTCAACTGAGGGATGGCTAAAGAAAATGTGGTACATTTACACAATGGAGTACTATTCAGTTATTAAAAAACATTGACATCAGGAAATTTGAAGGCAAATGGATAGAACTAGAAAAAATCATTCAGAGTGAGGTGAGGTAATACAGTCTCTGAAAGACAAGCAAGGTATATACTCACTCATAAGTGGATATTAGCTGTAATATAAAGGATAATCATACTGCAATCCACAGCCCCAGAGAGGTTAGGTAACAAGGAAGGACACATGGGGCTCCCTGAGAAGGAGAAAGAGATCTCTAGGGTAGATTGGGGCAAGTAGGGATAGGAACCTGAAGGATCAGGTTGGGGTCTGGGTGGACTAGGAAGTGATAACTGGAAGGGGAAAGCTTTTCAGAGTCAAGAAGAAACTTGCATCTGGTTTCTTGGCTATCCTAGTGGCTCACAAGATTTATTCTCAGGAGCTGAAATAGTTTGATTATTGTAATCTAAGAGCTTTGTTGTTCTTTTGGGCAGGGTCTCATTGTGTAGCCTTAGCTGGCCTGGAACTCACTATGTAGACCCAGAGTTTTGGAAGTTGCTTAAAATGCACTTCCTGTTTACTTAGGTAATATTATATCCTTCTAAAGTCTTTGGTGGAGTTGAAGAATTTATGGTTATAGTTATAGTTTTCCTTAGTTATGATAAAAGATAAAGTAGATATAGATATTGTAACTGTAATTCTTGCTTGATAACTGTTTTTATATGTAATTTTACTATGTTAAAGTTAAAGCCTTCCTTTTTATTTAAACAGAAAAGGGGAGGTGATGTGGAAATCCCCTCTGTGTCCTGTGATTACCATTAATGAATAAAGAAACTGCCTTGGCCTGTTGATAGGGCAGAACTTAGGTAAGTGGGAAAGATAGAACTGAATGCTGGGAGGAAGAAGGCAGAGTCAGAGGGACGCCATGGAGCCACTGGAGTCAAACATGCAGAATCTTTGCCAGTTAGCCACTGCCATGTGATGATATGCAAATTAATAGAAATGGGTTAAATTAATAGAAGAGTTAGCCAATAAGAAGCTAGAGCTAATGGGCTAATGTGTTTTAATTAATACAATTTCTATGTGATTATTTTGGTTCTGGGTAGCCTAGAAGAAGAAGTGGCCTCCTCCTACACTGTCAGAGACCAGCTTCAACAAAAATACCACTTACCAGGGTATGGGGATCAGAAAAATAGAAAAGAAGATGAAGACGTGAGAGAAAAATTATAAAACAGAAACATAGGATAGATCGGAACGGAGCTCCAGTGAATACTGAAATTGCCCATGTTTAATTCCCAATTGTTTAAAACACCCCTGACCCCAAAAGGTAAGAGTAAGATTTTTTTAAAAAACTGCATTAACATGATACAAAGAAGTCAACATACCAATTGAAGGTTGCAGGCTACATTCTTAGGAAAATACTTTGTTGCTAGAACAAAACAAATTACACTCATACCCCAGACCAAAACATTTTGTAGGCAAACCACTCCCTAGGTGGAATCCTTAGTTGGATTGTTACACTTTTGTTTGAGGTAGAAACATACCTACTTCTCTATTGCTGAAATACAAAGTCTGGATATTAGCCACACCTGTTGACAGTAACTTCAGGGAACTCTCTGATCTAAATCTAGGTGGGACCTTTGAGGTAGAAACAGACAATAACCTTGAAGGAATAGGAGTGAGTTCCAACTCTCTTCCCTTTGGTCAAGGTGGAAATAGGCTCACATTTTTGGGCCTCCACAGGTTCCTGTTACCATCAAGGGCATGCGATGCCAGGGGTCTTGACTGTCACCTGAGGCCATGTTAGAGTCCAGGGACCACACTGCTACCAGGGCCCATAAAGACCTGACTGACCTGTGCTCCTGCCTGGGGCCATGGAGACAATTAGGTCCAAGCTTCTGCTGAGGGCCATGTCTGGGTCCATGATCCTGTTGCAGCTGAGGTCTGTGCTGATGTCTGTTGCATGTGTTAACACAGAGACCCATGTAAACCATGTGTGTTGTGGTCCTAGGGCCATGCTGAGCTGGACCCTACCCTCATTAGCCCTGGGAGAGCTGGCCACAACGGCCACCAAAACAAGAGAGCTAACCCCTCCCCTCATAGGAGAGCTTCCCCCAACACCACACTTGGAAAAGCTGGTGCTACCCCTCACAAAGGGTGATGGAAAGCTGGCTCCACCCCTTGCCTGAGGGGGTGGTCCCAGGGGCCCAGATTGACCAACTCAGCTACCATCAAGGCACACAGCCAAGGTTTGAGTTGGCCCACACCAGCATCTAACTCATCTATAACCTGCTGGGGCACATTAAGGGACAGGTCCTGCAGAAACATAGCTACAGGATCTCCATGACTCAGGGCAACAGCAGGATATCTGAGAGGAATTTCTGTAAGGGTCCAGTATTGAAGATTCACCAGAAACCAGAGGCCTTGAACCTGACTAACAACTCATTACGCAGTGAATATTTGCAAGTAAAGCTGTTTGAACCAAAGTGTCTACTTGGTGACACACCTCAGTTCCCAAAGACACTATGGTGCATGAAGAGGAGATGGAGATGCTGGAAAGACAGAGGAGAGAAGTGGGTTTTGTTTGTTTTTGTTTTGCTTTTTAGTTGTTTTTGGTTTTGTTTTCTATTTCTATTGTTTTTATTTGATATTTTAATTTTTCTTTTATTATTTCTTTTTTTTGTTTTTTTTTGTTTTTTTATTATGATTTCTTTTTTAATTTTCTTTTTGTGGGGGAATGCTACAAGGGTGAAGTGCAAATACGGAGGGACTAGAAAATGAGTAGGACTGGGGTGCGTGATATTAAATTCCCAAAGAATCAATAAAAAAAACTTTGTTAAAAAAGAGTGGCACCCATAGTTTCATATGTTTGAATACTTTATTCCCAGATTGAAGAACTGTTTGGGTAGGATTAGGAAGTGTGTCACTGGGTGTGGGCTATGAGGTTTCAAAAGTCTATGACGTTCTGAGTCTTTCTCTTTCTCTGCCACCTACTTTGGACCAGGATGTGAGTTCTCACTACTTCCCAGCACCAGGCCTGCCTGCCTGCTGCTCTGCTCCACACCACGGTGGTCATGGACCTTCTGAAACTGTAAGCGCCCTCTAGATGCTTTCCTCTGTAAGTTTTCTCTGCCATGGTGTTTTTGTCACAGCACTAGAAAAGTAACTAAAACAAACTCTGTCTTTCATCCTGAAAGTGTAGGTGGTGACTGTGTCTCTTCACATTGGTGGGTGGATGAAGATAATCTTATAAAACTGGCTGATCAGTGAAAAGGGGAAGGGAGTGATTGATACAATATGGGCCTTTAATGAGCTAACAATCTTTGATTTTTTTAAAAAAAAGGCTTCTCAGACAAAGAAAGAAAGTTTATGTCTTACCACAAGATGAAGAAAACCCAGTAACCAGGCAGAAACACAAAGGACCTCATGAGGATCTCACTTTAGCCTCCCCAGGGTCCTCCATCCAGCAGTGTCCACTGAAGTGACTCAAGGCGCACAGCATAGTGTGACAGACATAGAGTCCACCACAGAGTACCACACAGCACACATCCTTTGTTGTGATAGGAGTGGTGGGCTACGTTCCTGTCACCCGGCAGCCCGCACGGCTAGCTTTATACCTGAAATAATTACACGGAAACTGTATTCTTTTGAACACTGCCTGGCCCATTAGTTCCAGCCTCTTATTGGCTAGCTCTTACATATTGATCTAACCCATTTCTAATATTCTGTGTAGCACCACGAGCTGGCTTACCAGGAAAGATCTTAACCTGTGTCTGTCTGGAGTGGGAGAATCATGGCGACTGACTGACTTGGCTTCTTTCCCCCAGCATTCTGTTCTGTCTACTCCATCTACCTAATTTTCTGTCCTATCAGGCCAAGCAGTTTTCTTTATTAGTTAACTAATGAAAGCAACAGATAAGATACAAGACCCAACTCCATCAATCCTTGGGGTGGCGGGGAGGGGGCGGGGGGGACAAAGGCCAAGGGGAACATTGAGCCATTCTATGTTTTGGCAGACTTTACATTATTTCTAGAGTCTTTAGAACAGGCAGCTTTCCTGTGAGACTCTGTGCTACCCAGGCAGAGTGAAGTCCTGCTAGTTTTCACTCTGGCAGCAGAGGCAATGCACACACGTATTCTTCAACACAATGCTTCCTGCTGTACAGGAGTCTAGTAAGGTTTAGGTTTCCAGAAACCAGGCTTTAATAGCTATCTATAATGGCTTTGCAGGTTTCCTGCCCAGCGAGTTATGAACCACTTGCCTAGAAGCTAGAGGGGGATGCCATCATGGCAGGAAATGAGATGGAAGGATACGCAGAGGGGACTCTGGGAGGGTCCCAGTACCACCTGGAGGAACATGATACTTTGGAAGATCAGGAAGATTCCTGGTTATGGCTAGCCCCTCTCTGTCATAAGCAGGCAGATCTAGTCAGTCTAGGACAGGGACCTTGAGTGGGAGATATCATTCCTGGGACAGATCGATTCCAGGGTTCCCACACAGTAGAAAAACCATTAAGATATGAATCCCCTTGATCCCCTTATGTTGTCTTATTGCTATTGCTAGAACTTCAAGCACTATATTGAAGAGGTATGGAGAGAGTGGACATCCTTGTAGTGTTCCTGATTTTAGTGGGATGGCTTTGAGTTTTTCTCCATTTAATTTAATGTTAGCTGTCGGCTTGCTGTAAATAGCTTTTATTATATTTAGGTATGACCCTTGTATCCCTAATCTCTCCAAGACCTTTATCATAAAGGGATGTTGAATTTTGTCGAATGCTTTTTCAGCATCTAATGAAATGATCATATGTTTTTTTTCTTTCAGTTTATTTATATGGTGGATTACATTGATAGATTTGTGTATGTTGAAGCAGGGAACCCTGATTGCTCTTTGGGCTGACGAGGGAGGGGGACTTGATTGGGGGAGGGGGAGGGAAATGGGAGGCAGTGGCAGGGAAGAGACAGAAATCTTTAATAAATAAATAAATTTAAAAAAAAAGAAAAACCATTAAGAGCACCGGGCTAAGAGCATGAATAGGAGCAGTCACTCCCCAGCCACCCCTGGCTCCCTTAGCCATCTTATCTGGAAGGTTCTCCCACAGAAGCCAAGAAAAGGACTGAGCTTCTTTACCACACACAACTCTGTCAGTGCCCCAGGCACAAACTGTGCACTAAGAGCCCACCACATGGCCTCTCATAGATTTCCCAAAGTCCCCACTGGAGTAAGATCCCTGTGGAAACCTGCACACATTTGCACTTGTAACACCATCTCCCCAGCTGTTCCCAACCCAGTATGTTCCCAAATTCTCCACAAAGTCAAACACCTTCTGAAGCCATAGGGGGAAGGGCAGGGGTTGTCCCATCATATGAACTTCTAGGATGTCCTATATCCTACAGGACTGAGGTAGTCAGACTTTGGGATCTGGTACCTACTGGGTCCCAGAGCTCCTCAACTATGTCATAGAGCTTCTGGGAGTTTACAGGAGACTCCAAAGCACACACTGAGTCCAAAATGGCTGCTTAAGGCTTTACTTGGGTTAAGGGTGGGACAAAGGGTCCTAGCAGAAGTGTGGTCCGATGGGTAGTGAGATGATCTTGAGGGGTGTTTCTCAGGGTTGGGTGGTCCAGAGAGATGAGTATTCCAGAAGAGGCAGTGCTATTAACTGGTGCAGAGTTGACTCAAGATTTGCAGTTCCAAGGGACAGCTGTGACAGGAAGAAGACAGAGATGAGGCCCCCTCCTTCTACAACGGGAGCAGTAGAATGGAGCTCATAGGAAACAGATGCCAGAGAACTCCCTTCCCACAGACACTGTGGAGATGTTGCCAGACACTCATGATCCTCAAGCACAGCCTGCCATGTTTACCAGCAGGTCACTAAGTATCTAAGTAGGTCACTAAGTAGGGGGTGTGTTGGGTGGGAGAGGAGACCACATGAAGCCCATGGCATGGGAAGGAGTCTCCTAAAAAGAATGGGTTCCCAAGTGTCCTGGGATTTTGCTTGTGGTCACATCCTTGAAAGGCCTCTCATACCTGGATACAAAGAGTCTCTCGTATCTCAGTTTAAGGATCCAAAAGATGAAACACAAAATTCAAGTACTATGGAGTCTGAACTGTCCTAAGTTTCTTCCAGGTGTCACTTACCATTGTGGTTTTTAGGGACACACATTTCTGTAGAAACAAAGAAAAATCCAGAGTTGAAGATGTGTGCTGAAGAAGACCTAGACCCCATCACACACGCAGCTTAGATGTCATCATGACCAAGACCTGGATTATGGTGAGGGAAGAGTAGGGCAAATGGAGACAGAAAGAGACACCAGGGACATGGAGAAACACAAGGATTTCTGAATAATGGCTGACACAGGAGAACAGGAGGGGTGTGGACAGTTCTATGTAACTACAGGAAAGTATGGTCTCTTGTGGTCTAGTCTGTGATCTCTAAAGTCACCTGCTCACCTCTCTGCTCAGGAACAATGATGTTTTCTGGTGGGAATCCTTTCTGTTGTGCGAACTTCTTGAACTCTTCTAGGGCCTCGTGGTTTTCTGTGGGATCCTTCCCTGGGGGCAGAGACCAGATGAGCACAGGATTGTGACTGCACAGTGCTACAGAGAGCCAGTGGTACAAGGGCAGGATCACTGCCCAGCACTAGGGGCGTTACCCTGGGCCAGGTGCAGGCAAGAGAGAAGGGAGCACTTAGAGAAGACAGGGAGATGGGGTATGGATAGAGAAGAAGGACATAGCCTGCAGGGAGGTACAAAAGGATGGGATATATTCTGAATGGCTGCACAGAATTGCACCCTGACCTGGAAGCGCCCTGGTCACAGGGATACCAGTCTGTCTCTCAAGTCCAGAGGGACATTGCCAACCAAAGGTCTCTTTTTGGACCCAACCCTTTGAACTGACCTTCCTGAAATTTGAGACCCCAGAAAATGGTACTGGACAGTTTATTGCAGTGGCGTAATCCTTCTGTACACTGGGTGAATATATGTCACTATGATTGATTTAATAAACAATAAAACTGACTGCCCAGTAGTTAAACATGATAAAGTTAGGTGGGAAAGTCAAACTGAGAATGATGGGATGAGGAAGGGTGAGGTCAGAGGAATTTTCAGCCAGATGGAAAATGAGTTGGACACACAAAATGGTGTAGAGGTAAAAGCCACAAGCCTTTGGACAGCACATAGATTAATAGAAATGGGTTTAGTTGTAAGAGCTAGTTAATAATAAGCCTGAGCTATTGGCTGAGCATTTATAATTTATATTAAGTCTCTGAATCAGTTATTTGTGAAGTGATTGCTGGTTATTTGGGAACAAGCAGTCAGGACAGGAAAAGTCAGCCTATAGTTCACTGCTTGGAACTTCCATCCTGAGCTGTTATGGCCCTGAGGGCTATATCTGTCCTTTTCTCTGAACGTCCCCGTCAACCTGACCCTTCTCACTCAGATCTTGCCCACTGCACAGGCAGCACCTGGTGTCCAGAACCTAGATACACATCAAGTCTTCCATACTAAGCATTCTAGTCCCTAGTGCCAAGTTGTAGCTACTGCACATCCTCTGGCTTCTGGTGATGGAGATCACACAGGACATGGGGTACCCAGGGTCCTACCTATGAGCTCTCCCATATAGACTTTCTGCTCAAGAAAACGGCATTCACTGTAGAAGATGTAGTGGTCCATCACTGGCAGTTCATAGATGTACATGAGATTCGCGCCCCAAACTGTAGATAAACAGAGAAAACAGGTCGGCAGTGTTCCAGACACGTTGTTCTGACTGTGCTAAGGAGCTGGGTAGAACAGGGGTTCTCAGCTTTCCTAGTGTTGCAACCCTTTAAGACAGTTCCTCATCGTGTGGTGACCCCAACCATAAAATTATTTCATTGCTACTTCACTGCTGTAATTTTGTTACTGTTGGGAATCATAATGTGAATATCTGATAAACAGGATATCTGATATTGACTCCCAAAGGGGTCACCACACACAGGTTGAAAACCACTGGTCTAGGATGGTAGCGCTTGCACGCATGCATCCCTCATTCCCTTCTTCCAGCAGTAGATGCGGTATACCCAGCTCTTTTGAGCACCAGCTGCCATGAATTCTCCACCAGGATGGACTGCCCCTTGAACAGTGAGCTGAAATAAATGTCCTTTCCTTAATCCTTTGGGACAGAGAGTTTTATCACGGCAATGGGAGAAGAAATCCAGACGGGCTCACAGGCACTGTATTGGCCAGGCTTCTTTGTCTTCTCCAGCACGAATTCAATCTGTTCGCACTCCTCCCCAAACCTGGAAAACAGGAAGCACAGCAGCAGCGTCTTGCAGGGCCCACACCTGCGTTCTGCTCAGCTTGCACGATGAGTCAGTGACCTGTCTACCCCATTTCAAGTGCAGTCGGGATTTTTCGAATGATTGTGGTGATGGTGTCCCCTTAAAGCATGAACGTACTTGTCATCAACACTCAAAGCATAGAGGAGAGGGGAAGGGAAAGCTGGGAAGACTCATGGTGGTGACACTCACATGTAAAAGACCGTAACCTCCATGTTTCCTTTTTCCAGGGCTCTCACCACAAAAGGGAATTCTTCCACATGGCTCTTCGGCTCTGTGATGTTCCGGTCAGTCACTATGACTTTCCTGTACCAGATCCCTGAGACCTGTAACAAACAGAGCCCTGTATACCGTGTACACCCAATACACCCCAGTCTAAGCCAAGCTCTTCCTCAGGCTCCAGCACATGGGAAGGATTCTGAAAAACATTTCAGAGCCCAGGCTGAAGCCCCTGACATGGTCTGGCCCCCACTCCCCAGTTCTGTGTTCCTTAAAGTTTCACCAAAAACCCATGTTCTAGTTAGGCAGAATATGTCTGTTCCCAAAGCCCCCAAAGTCATCGGTTCTAGGACAGGGCATGAAGGTCCACCCCTGAGAAACATTCTGGTTCTTGGAGTCACTGCAACTAGGACCCTTCTGTGGGTCCATCTCTGTGCTCCAGGAGGGCCCATGCGTGCTGGTAGAACAGCAATAGAGACAGCAAAGCAGTAGAGAGTGGACAAGACTCCAGGCTGAGGTGCAGTGCTAGAGACCAGGCTCAGAGAACTAAAAAGCTCATGAGTGCCGGCTCCAATCCTCAGGCACTGGACAACAGTCAAGCACTCCCCCTACCCACTTCCACCATCGCTCCCTGCCTCACGTTCTTGTCTTCTGAGAGGAAAGGCAGGTCATCCTGGGCACGAAGGCCAGTCACCAGGACGAACAGTGTAACAGTCAAAAGCAGGCTCTTCATCTGCAGGCTCTGTCCTATAGACAAGGCAGGTCACACGGATGACAAAATGAGGCTGTGCTGGCTCCTTGGAGAATGCCCTTTATGGTCACAAACAGCACTGACCACACCCCACCTCGACAAATCCGTGTCCGTCACGGGCATGGAGGTTATTGTGCAGAGATATGATGATCATTCTTTACCTACTGCAGATGAAAGACACAATGGCCTGCAATGTCTGCACGTCCAAAGGTGCCGCATACACAGAACCCACAATGGAGTAGAAATGACTCTTGGACAGGAGTAGAGAACAGGCAGCCAGGAAGGGAGGGACCTGGCTGCCTCCTACTCCTTCTCCACTCCCGCGCTCGCTCCCCAGCCACCCCTGGCTCCCTTAGCCATCTTATCTAGAAGCTGGCTTCTCTCCCACAGAAGCCAAGAAAAGGACTGAGCTTCTTAACCACACACAACCCTGTCAGTGCCCAGGGCACAAACTGTGCACTAAGAGCCCACCACATGACCCTATGCTACTCGGTGACCCTGCCCCAGATGTGAGCAGGGATACATTTGATGTGTCAGGATCTAGCTGACAGCTCAGGAGCTCCTGTGCCTGGACTGCTCTGAGAGGGAGGGACCACATAGGAACATTAGAGACCGCAGTTACCTGATGAGCTTCACGCTGTGCACCAGGCAGCTCTGCTCTCTTCCCGCACTTCTTACCCCACAGAGGCTCACCCTTATCATTTCCCTTCTGAAACCGTCACCCGTATATCTACTCAATTATATTCCAAGCTCCAGAGTAGAGCCTTGACCCCTGGGGTTCACCCTTTATTCCAAAAGCTGGGAAGGCTCTAGCTATAAAGCAGTCACCAATTTGTGTCCACTACAGAGAAGTGTCCCCATTGTAGTTCAGGATTTCATCTCCAACAAGGCCTTGGAGCCTTGGCCACCTCATCTTCCGGTCTCAGCCTAGCTCACTCTCCATTAGGAACTCTGTTTTGCCCCTCCCCATCTTGATGTCCTGAGTCCCATCTGACCTGAGCTCTAGAGAGAAGTTCTAGTCCCACAATGGCACCTTTGTGCCTCTGTAGACCAAGTTTGGACAGCTTCAAGGATATCTAAACAATATTAATGAGTACCCTATGGCAGGCCCTGGACTGCGCTGAGAAGCTGCCATGATCCAATCCTGTTAGCTGCTACTGCACAGGAAGCCTGACATCCTGGATGTGAGAGGGTAGGGCCAGCGCTCCTTAGCACCAGAGATTAGTGAGCAGCCTGGAGTCTCTACACCAAGGGTGCCAAGGACTTGGTGTACTTCATCCTGCTGACCACACCATAGACACCTTCCACATTGCTGTGAGGATCTACTGATGTCAACACTTACAGCAATGGTTAATAAAGAAGCTGCTTTAGCCTATAGCAGGGCAGAGTATAGCAAGGTGGGAAATCCAAGTAGAGATAGAAGAGAAAGAAGGCAGAATCAGGCAGACGCCACGCCACGTAGCTATTGGAGGAGAAAGACACCAGAACCTTACCAGTAAACCACAGCCATAGTTTCCCCTCACTCTGGGACCAGGCATACAGCTCTGATTGCATTAGAAGCTTAGTCAATACATATGAGCCTAATAAACCAGCTACACACTCTGTGGCCCTTAGATCCAGCACACCTCCACCCTGTCCCACAGACAAGCCACCCTGTGACCCAGCCTCCCAAGCTGTTCTCTACACTGAGTTCCACAAGGTGTCCTCATTTCCCTGAGGTCACTGTGGGGCTGGCTACTAAAGTGCACTCCTCCTCGTAACGCACCCTGATCCAGGAGAGCCCTCCAGTGAGTTTCCATAGCAAAGAGCTCAGTCTCTTACCCCATCTACTGGCTCCCAAGCAAAACCTCTTCAATATACATGAATCGTGTGTCTGCATCCGGGGTATATGAAACCCTTCTGAAGGAAACAACAGTTCCCCTCTGTCAGGAGCTGTTGTGAACAGGGCCCGCCTGCCAGTGTCTTCATCCCATGGTCTGTGTTCCCTCAATGGAGGAATGTCAGCCTAGCTTCACAATGGGGTCCAGTGTACAGGGATATTCAGGGTACCAGTCAAGGTCCACGCCCATTTTCCCAATGCCCAAAGAAATCAACACAAGTATTCTCACCCCAGATGTAGGGTGCAAAGGGCATTTGACTCAATGCTCTAGAGTGGATGAGCATCTGGGAGCTCACAACCCCTGGGTAGCTCTCAAACGCCGAGGATCCAGAGGAATGGGCTAACCATCTCCTTCCTGCATAGGAAAGGAGAGTGTAGAGCTCCTGGACAGGCCTGTTGTGGAACACTATCCCCTGAGTCTAATGCCTACCACCATTTGTTTGTGGCAGCTGTGGTTCTCAAGAAACCATCAAAACCAGGCCAGTCCAGGGATCCTCACAGAAGGAGGAGGGGAGGTCACACCAGCAGACCATCTCCCGAAGTTCTGTCTCCCCCAGGCTACACAAGGTCTCCCCATCTCAGGGGAGATGCTTTAGAATATATAGAATATTAAAAGTTAGCTGAGCCGGGCGGTGGTGGCGCACGCCTTTAATCCCAGCACTCGGGAGGCAGAGGCAGGCGGATCTCTGTGAGTTCGAGACCAGCCTGGTCTACAGAGCTAGTTCCAGGACAGGCTCCAAAAACCACAGAGAAACCCTGTCTCGAAAAACCAAAAAAAAAAAAAAAAAAAAAAAAAGTTAGCTGAAGGAGAAAAGTTATCCATGTAGGGGTCTGCCATCAAGCTGTAGTGAGACTTTTAAGTAATTCAGCTGGTTTGGGGTCACCCACACCCCTCTGAGTACTGCTTCACCCACACGCTGCAAACAGAACAATATTCATTCGCTGGCTCACCAAGGTGGACAGCTGCTACTGGAGGGACTAGTTTGGGCTCAAGACACCACAAGACCAAGTTCTCAGCACAAAGGAGATTAACTTGTCCTGGAGGAACAAAGGGCAGGGAATAAGAGACAAAGACAGGAGACAGAAGATGAGGGAGAAGGGGAAGGGAACAAGGGAGAGGGAAAGGGGGTATTTGTCCCAAGAGGGTTTGGAGGAAGACAAAGGACTGGCTCTGAATAGACAGTTGTGGTTCATAGGCAAATGGTGATTTTTAAAGGTGAAATGGAAACCCATGTTAGGATGAGGTATTTAATTTTAATTGGTCACATTAATTAGGTGAGCCAAAGAGTACTTTCGGTCACTAGTTGTCAATACTTTGGTAAGTGGACCTTGGTAGTCAGCTTCAGGAGGAGGAAGTGGCCAAATGAGGGAAGAGACCGTTGGTGGCTAGCTTCAGGAATGTAATCTAACAATTTTTAGCAAGGCAGAGAGAATTGGGGAGAAGGGCAAGGCCTGCCAGAGCCCCCTTTGCCTTGTTTGAACTGCCTTGAACTTCAGGTGCCCTATCTTGGGTGAGTAGAAGTTGGTTATGTCTGGATAGGAAACATTCACACAAAATACATCAGAGGCTCAAGGACTTCTTGCCTCCCTTGACCCCAGACACTCTAGGAGGGAGATCTGGTACATCATTGGTTTTGCCATTTAAGAAGTTCTCCCCTCCAAGAAACACTGTGACATAGTTCCACATCCCTGAAGACAAAGAACAAGTCTTGTGACTGTCAGGATTTCCCAAAAATCGTCTGTGAAATGGAACAACGTAAATATAAGCGCTTACAGAGAGGGAAGTATCAAGGTTTGTCTTCTGCTTCATTCAAGGCCATCTTGAACTCAACACATCCAGTGGGTTTCCTGGACACAAGGCAGCAGCATGGCTCTCTCCTTCACACCTGCCCCCATTTTCCAGCTCCCAGCAGTGAGGAGAGCTTAATGCTCCCTACACAATACATACAGCAACTAGTCACAGCTCCAGGCTACCACACTGTGCTCCATGTCACACTACCATGGAAACAGCAGATACGGATAGGTACAGAGTCAATGACCAACCCACACTCAGAGTTCAGGACAGTAGTCAACCAACACAGCCCAGACTGTTTTCCTTGAGGAGGACAGGCTATGCTCTTGGTCTCCAATTGTTTCTCCAAGGGTCTCTCCCCAAATGAAACAACCCTGACTATGCCATGATCCCTCGGGTTCCTCATTGATCTCAGAATCCATTGAAATCCTGCAGAGTCAGAGACTCCCTTCCTACACAGAAATGGGTGGTGTCCACACTGGTTTCTCCAAGTGATGACAGCATGGTGCTTGGACATTCCTGTCATTCGCAGTGTGCAGCGGTACAGAATGCAACAGGCTGGACCCTGGGTCTCCTGGGCTAAGCTCAGTGTTCCTGGGAACAGCTTTCCTGCAGATTCAGAACTCACCTGATACAATTTCATGACAAGAAAAGAGGATTCCACGTTCGCATCCTCCACCCAGCTAGTCAAGAGCACATGTGTGGCGAGAGTGAGGAGACCATACAACCAAGACCCAAGCAGTCGGCCTGAGGGCAGGTACTCACAAGATGCTCGTTCTGAACTCCAAGTAGCCAACTCCGTGTTTGGTAAAGGTGAAAGGTGGCAGCGGGCTTCTCAGCTTTGCTTCCTACCCAATAAATTATGTCCCAGTTTCCTAATAGCTAAACTGGGGATGTCACCACAGAGAGGACAGGAGGGAGGGGAAGAGCCAGGAAAAGGTTCCAGGTTGCAGCTGAACTGGGAGCAGATGCAGGAAGGGCTTGGGAAGCATCTCGGAGCATACTGGAGGACCAGGAGGACCTTGATCACGACAAGCCCCTCTGCATGATTGGTAGGCTGTTGCCCTGGGGACTTCAGTCAGTGCCCTGACACCCATCCTCTCTGAGAGTCTGGAAAGAGGAAAGGGAGAAACTCTGAGAGGAAGTGATCATTTCTTTTTTTTTTTTTTTTTGGTTTTTCGAGACAGGGTTTCTCTGTAGCTTTGGAGCCTGTCCTGGAACTCGCTCTGTAGACCAGGCTGGTCTCGAACTCACAGAGATCCGCCTGCCTCTGCCTCCCGAGTGCTGGGATTAAAGGCGTGCGCCACCATCGCCCGGCACGGAAGTGATCATTTCTATAGGAGACACCTGGCTGTGCTGTCACTCATTCTGACGAAGTCATGGGATACTAGTAGAATCTAGGATCTGAGTCTAAGCAGTTCTTGAACCCTCAAGATGTAAACAAGCATCAAGGACTATGTCGGGGTCCATAGTTCTACCATGACTGAGGTCTGTGCTGAAGTCGGGGTTCTACACTTCCACCAAAGGTCACATAGAGGCTCAAGGTTAGGGCTGCAACCATTCTCACCTGAGTGGCCAGTCCCTCCACCCAGAGCTAGTATGTCAACTGGGCCCAAGCTGCTGCAGAAGACCATGTCTGGGTCCTTGGCCCAGCTACAAGTAGGATCTGTGTGGATGTCTGTGGCCCGTGTCATCTCAGGAGGCCTTGGGAACCATGCGAGATGAAATCAGAGGGCCATGGTGAGCCAGCCACGCCCTTCGCTGGCCCTGGAAAATCTGGCCTTGCCTTTGGCTGGACACTACAGCAAGAGAGCTGGACTCTGCATGCTGGAGAGATGACCCCACCCCTCACCACAGGCCAGAGTGAACCAACCCTGAGGGCATGCATGTAGGGGAGCTGACTACACCCCCTCACCCAAGGCAGATAGCTCCAGGGGCTTGGCTACCCAAGATGGTAGCTTGGCTACCATCCAGGCCCACAGCAGGGCCTTGGGTTGACCCACCCTAGCATCTACCCCATCTAGGACCTGATAGAGCTGGTGAAAGGACTGGTCCTGTGGATCTCCAAGACTTGTGGCACCCATAGGATATCCCAGAGGAGTTCCTGTGAGAATCCAGTGATGATGGTGTACCAGAAACCAAAGGCTTTGAACCAGACCAGTGACAGTAAAACTGATGGGACAAAGAGGTATACTGTATGACTCACTGAAGCCTCCCTTGCCACCAGGAAAAATGAAGAGGTGTTGAAGAAACAGGAAAGAAAGAGAAGCAAAGAGAATTTTCTGTTGTGACTTTTGTTTTGGTTTGGTTTGTGTTTCTTGTTTGTTTTTACTCTCGCTTTTGTTTTTATTTGCTTCTTGCTTACTTCGGTTTGTTTCCTTTTGTGAGGGGGTGTGGCAGGGATGACTGGAGAATATGGAGGGACAGTGAGGTGAACAGAATTGGGATGTAGGATGTGCAACTCCCAAAGAATCAATAAATATGTTTTTTAAGAATATGTAAACAAGCCATGACCCCATCTCATATTGCCCTGGTTCAACTATTTCAGGCACTATGCCTTACCCCACCATGATGCATAGTAGCTCCTGAAACATGAGTCAGAGTTAATCCCTCCTCCATTGTGTTGTTTCTGTTGTAAATTTTGCCAATAAAAAGAAGATGAAATAACAGAAGAAATTGGTACTAAAAGGGGAACCTTGAGAACCCTGAGTATGTGGGCCTTAGGCTTTCAGGAAAGCTTTAGAGCTGTCGGCTAGAAAATCAAAGGAGCTTTGGTCAGGGGGTGGCTACTGCTGAGTTACAGAAGTTTTCTTCAGAGGAGTTGCCCATAGTGGTTGC
This sequence comes from Neodon shergylaensis, assembly GCA_025134845.1. Classification (NCBI taxonomy): domain Eukaryota; kingdom Metazoa; phylum Chordata; class Mammalia; order Rodentia; family Cricetidae; genus Neodon; species Neodon shergylaensis. Next base: position 39,480,751 of record JABTXL010003523.1, on the reverse strand, counting down.
CCTTGCTTCATTGCATGGCCTTACACCCATGCGCATGTGCACAGCACTGTCTATTCTCATATAGAGAAGGAGGACGGGCAGGAGGAGAACAAGGGTTGGGAGGAGAAGGTGGAGAAACTGTGACATAATCATGAATTTGGGAAGAGGATGCAGTGAATGGTTCTAGGGGCCATTGGAAGGGAAGGGGTCGCTTCTGGACATAAGTCCAATATATTCACATATGAAGTTTCCAAGTAATATGTGGAGGAGGAGGAGGAGGAGGATGAGGATGAGGACGAGGACGAGGAGGACAAGGAGGAGGAGAAGAGGAGGACGAGGACGAGGAGGAAGAATAAGAAGAAGATGATGATGATGATATAATGATTAGGGAGAGACTGAGGAGATAGTAAAGGAAAAAGCAAGTCAACCAAAAAGTGAGACTTCAATAAAAATGAAAAAGATAGAAGAAAATTAGTTGAACTAATTAAAAGAAAAAAAGAAACACTAATGTATTAGAGACAAAAGGAAGATGTTTCATCAGACACCAAATGAAAGTCAAAGGATCATTAAGGCATGCTTTAAAAACTTATATTCAAGTTAAGTTGAGAAATATAAAAGAAATAGATAATTTCATAGACAACCATGACTTTTAAAAGTTCAAAAGAAAACAAAAAAACTCAAAAAGTTCTATCCTGAGCATAAGATGGAAACAGTAATAAAAACCTCCCCAAAAACTAAAGCCCAGGCCAAAATAGATTCACTGCAGAATGCTACCAGACCTTAAATAAGGATGAACACCAATGACCCACAAACTACTCCATAAGACAGAAAGAGAATTAACTTTCACAAAGCTGGCAGTGCTGTAGAAAATCCTACAGCCAGTAGCCTTTAACTTACCTGCCCACTTGGGCATGGCCTCTTATACTATTTATGCCCATGTAAAGCGTGTGTCCGGCCTCTTTTCCGGCTGTGGGATTTGGATGCTGTTCTCCACTCCAGCAGAGAATATTGATTTGTGAGTCTACCTCTAAATAAATAACCCTCTATTATTCTCAATTCTGAGCTAGTGTGGGATTTCTTTTAAGCATTCTTCTTCATGACAGTACTCTAATGCTAATGCTAGAAACACACACGCAAATCTTCCCAATGAACATAGAGGCAATTCTCAATAAAAATAATTGTCAAAGTAAATTTAATAGCACACCACTCCCACAGGTATATAAGTGGACTCCAAGAAGAGAAACACGTGGTTCCAGGTTTGCATGGGCTCCCTACTTTCCTGTCTCCCTGCCATGCACTTGGCCACCCAAGAGCACCGTACTTAATAAAACAATGGGTATTTAATTCGGTTTGATCTGACCTAATTGGACTTTTTTGCACTGGCGGAGCCACCCCTCTTATTATTTTTTTCTAACAATAATGATACTCAATGAACACCTTACAGATTTGGGAAAGATCTGAATGAATGGTTAGAACCAAGCTGTAAGAGCTGGAATGTGGGGGATGTGTACTTTATTCAGTGGGTAATGTGCTTCCAGGGCATGAATGAATTCAAATACCCAGCACCCATGTAAAGGGCAGACAAGAAAACATGCATCCACAACCCCAGAGCACTGGGAATGGCAGATAGAGACTTAGAGACCCTGCAGGTTTGCCAGGCAGCCCGTTTAGCCAAAATTCCATGTTCCAGGTTCAATGAGAAATATTGACTCAAAAAAAAAATGAGGTAAGTGAGTCAATGGAAGACAGCCATGACAAGTTCTAGCCTGCACGCGTGCATGTACAATCAAGTGCATACACACACTCACACCTGCACATCCTGCCTCCCATACACACACACATATAAAGATACACTGAAGCAACCATCTATCCCAGGAAGTGGCCAAGCACCCCAACTCTCTGACACCCACAAGCCAGCAGAAAGTAGCTACAAGAGACCTGATGCCCCATTCCCATCCTCTGGCTACCCTTAATAACCCCCCTAATTTTTATAATAAACAAAAGGGTAAAATGTTATCATTTCCATCACCCAACGCTTTGGCAAAAGCGCTGGCATTTCCAGGTTCCAGGGCCACACATGTGCCATCAAGTGTTCAGGCAACTTACGTAGTCACCCAGAGACCTCAAGCCCTACGTGATCTACGTACAGCGTGGTCACGTGATCTACAGGTGCCGCAGCTATGTAAGCCGCTCTGCACGCACGCTAGGCAGCCTTTCAAAACTAGACACACCTGCTCCACACTCTCTTCCTGCGCCAGTTTCCTCGGGCCTGTGCGCATGTCTTCCTCTCTCTCAATAAACTCTTAAAGTGGGTTCCATGGTGTGTCTCCTGATCCGTTCTCATGCCCGGTAATTTCACCACTGGTGATGGTCACATGTTGCAGTAGATAATAAGACCCTATTGCTAAAGACCCTGAACACTATGGCTGCAAACGTGGAGAAATCAGGCCGGAACTGAGCAGAAAGTTCGCCCAGCTGAGGGGCTCTTTTAGTGCCACAGGGTGCTGGGCACGCTGATGCAGAATTATCACCTGCTGTCCCGCTTGGTTATGGACAAGCTGTGCTTCCTACTGACAGATCAGGCAACATTCCTCCGGCAGTGCAATCAGTGGTAATGCCAGAAAAAATGTTAGTTCCTGCCTCAGTCCACTGACAGGTGACTTTCCACTGTCAGCTACGTGACACCCACACCCCTTAAGAGTGCCCACCTGGCCATCTCCTGTAATCAGATTGGTGACTGCCCTGATTATCCTCAGAGAGCCTTGTCTAGTAACTGATGGAAGCAGATGGCAGAGAGCCACAGTCAAGCATTGTGCAGAGCTCCGGGACTCCGGTTGAAGAAGAGAGGGAGGACTGCATGAGCCAGAGGGGTCAAGGTCATCACAAGGGAACCCACAGAGGCAACTAACCTGGGGTCATAGAAACTCACAGACACTGGCCCCGCCACTAATGAGCCTGCATGAGACCATCCTAGCCCCTCTATGTATGGATGATAGTTGTAGAGCTTGGTCTACTTGTGGGACACCTTGCAGTGGGAGCAGGGCCTGTTTGTCCCTGATGCTTTGGCAGGCTTTTAGGAACCTATTCCTCATACTGGGTTGCCTTACCAAGTCTTAATACGAGGGGATGAGCTTAGTCCTAGTTCAACTTGATACACCAGGCTTCGACACCAATGGGAGAACTGCCCTTTTCTGAACAGAAGCAGAGAAGTGGATTCAGGGAGCAGAGGGGACATGGGGGCAGGGAATGGGAGGGGGTAACTGCAGTGGGATATAAAATAAACTCAGTAGCAACAAAAAATTACCAGTCTGTCATTGTCTTCTCTTTTATTCTTGCTCCCCTTGCTTTCCTGTCTTTCTGTCTGTCTCAAGTACCCACTCCAAGATCAAAGTGGCCTTTCATTCTTTTTAGCTTTCCCCACTCCCTCCTCCCCTTCCCCCCTCCCCAATAAACCTCTTGCACTCTGCTGCACATGACAAGTTTTCTGAGCATTGTGTGGGCAGAAGATCGTGGACTGTGTGAAACGGTGAAGCCGTCTGAGCACTAGCATGAATGCATTCCCTGCTCTCTTCTGACTCTGGCTATAATATGAGCAGCTGCTTCATGCCCCATCATTGTGGGCTGCACCTCGAACTGTGAGCTAAAGCAAACCCTTTCTCCCTAAGCAGTGTTGATTAGAGTGTTTTATCGCAGCAACAGGCGAAGAAGCTGAGACAGGGGACTCACAGGCACTGTACTGACCAGGCTCCTCTGTTCTCTGCAAACGGAATCCTGTCTTAATGCACTCGCCCTCAAACCTAGGAAAAAGGAAACCATCAGACTCTTTCAGAACACATGCCTGTGCTCCGCTGACATCACCTGCTTCATCAGCCTTAGAGCAACGAACCCTAAAATCCCACATCAACCCCTCCAAGTTTTAGGTGCTGAGACTGTGGCCTCTCAAAGGAAGGGGCTTTTCTGCCATCAATGTCCAAACACAGGTAGAGGAGGGATTGAAAGAAGAAAATACACATGGGGGACACTCACATGGCAGTGGTCCTGAACTCCAAAGTTCCTTGTTGTGGGCATGATACTCTAAAAGGGAACACTTAGTGTGATGGAGACTCTTGTCTAAGAAA
>JABTXL010003523.1:39431266-39476644 GCA_025134845.1 Neodon shergylaensis | reverse complement strand
CTCTCTCTCTCTCTCTCTCTCTCTCTCTCTCTCTCTCTCTTTCTTCTGGGTGGCACACTTTTCATGTTCTTTGCATTTTGATTTCTTTATTTTACTGAACTATTTTCATTGTTTGTGATAGTTTGCATGACAATGACCCACGTAGACTCAGATATTTTTAACGTGTTGCCCTCAGCCTGTGGGCCTCTTTGGGTAGCCTTGCTGATGGAAGTTTGCCACTGAGAGGCAGATTTTGTGATTTCAAAATCCACGTGGCATTTTGCATTTGTTGGCTGTGCTTTCTGCCTGTGTTTGAGATCCTTCCTTCCATAGGTTACCATGGTCTTGGCGTTTTATCACAGAACTAAGACAGAACCTGGCACCAAGAGTGGGCTGTTGCTCTGAGAAACCTAACCATATAATTTGAGGAGGAGTGTGGTGGAACTAGAACTTTGGGCTGGAAAAGTCATTGGCTGATCAGAGCTCAATGACTCTTCTATGCGAGATGGGAAAGAAAGAAAGGTGAAAGCAGGCAGGTGATGGGGGACTTCCTTGAGAAGGTCCAGAGGAGTTTTGTGATATTTTGAGTTAATAATGCATGGTGTCAAGTCTTCTGGGTCTGAAGAATAGCTGTGATTGCCAGAGACCGGCACCACTGAAGTGAAATCAATGCTTCTCTCAGACAATCGGGGCTGATTAACTGGAGCTGAGAAATTAGCTGTGACTGGGAAGAGACTAGAATCACTGAGGTCCAGTCTTCTGGGAGTTTTCCCTGAGGGTCAGCACACAGAAGCTGTGGTCCAGAGGGAGCTAATGCTCCATCTTGTGCTTTCATCTGAACTTGGTAAGAGTCTCCCAAGTGGTGCTGGGTTTCATATAACTTTTATTATATTTATTCATTTCATTTTACATGTGAGGGGTTTTGGTACAAGGGTGCCTGTGCACCTTATACGTGCTTCTTGCCCACAGAGATCAGAAGAGGGGATCAGATCTCCTCTAAATTAAGTGAAAGGTGGTTTTAAACTATCATGTGAGGACTGGGAGTCCATCCTCAATCCTCTACGAGAGCATTAGTGCGCCTAACCGCTGAACCATCTCTCCAGTCCCCAAGGTGGCTCTGGTTCTGAAGGTATGAAGAGATCATGGGGAGAAACTGAAGCTTGGCATCGTGGAGCAGGGCTGAAGTCCCTGAAGAGAGGCCATTGGTGAGGGTGTAGCCTCAGTTGGAATGGAGACTCCAGGACATTGGACACACCAGTACCATGTGTAACCACTGCCAAAGAGAGCAGCAGATGTGAGGTGGAGGCTGGCTGAACTTACGAACTGAGATATTTGTTGTGTAGAGGGAAGAGGCAGAGAATTAGAGCTAGCTGCCCAGGCCAGTTGGAATCTAGAGAATTATAAGTGGGTCCCACACATCAAGCACTGTTTCACTGTTGAAGTTTGATTGTGATTTGAGTTGGTTGTGACTGTGACCTGGTTCTTTCCTTTTGGAGCAAGAATTATTTAACTCTGTGTGTGTGTATACATATATACACATATATACTTGATGTATATATACAAATATACACACACATATATACACACTCACATACATACACACACACACATTCACACATTTTACAAGATCCCACAGTTTAGAGACTTCGAAAGAAACATTGAGTTTTTTAAGGGAACATGGTATTTTTTTATGGTGTTGGAATTTTTTAAGACTGTGGGACTCAAAGTTGTTTGAGTTTTATATTCTGATATTAATGTCAACTTGACAGCTTGGGAACAAGTAGAAATGAAAGTCTATGGTTTATACAGATGTGTTTGGGCCATCAAATTGACGGGTGGCTCTCTATGCTGGTTCATTTTATGTCAGCTTGACACAAACCTAGGCCTCTCTGGGATGAAGGAATCTCAACTGAGAGATTTCCTCCATCACGCTGGCCCTATAAGCAAGTCTGTAAGGCATGTTCTTGATTAAGAGTTAATGCCGGAGGACACAACTCTTTGTGGGCAGTATCACCCTTGTGCAGTAGGTCCTGGGCTGGCCAGGTCATGGAGAGCAAGCTAGCAGCACTCCTCCCTCTATGGTTTCTACTTCCGCTCCTGCCTCCAGGTGCGTGTCCTGAGCTCCTGCTATGGATTTCCTCTGTCGTGGATTGTCACCTGGAAGTTGTATGAAAATAAAACCTTCTCTGACTCACTTTGATTGGGTCAGTTTTTTATCAAAGCAACAGAAACCAAACAAAAACCCAATTCTCATGATGAGCAAAGAAGAGTGTAGTGATTTCCAACGGGATCACTGAGGGTGGAAAAGGAAATTTAAGAGACAGATTTATAGGAAAAAGTAAAACCCTATGTGTGGGTGGTGTGACTGTCTCTGTGGGAGGATTCAATGGGTCTAAAACCAAACCAGAACCAAGAAGTGACTTTGCCAAGGCCCCAAGCTGTAACACTTTCTCCGTCATGGTGAGACCAACCAAGTGTAAGGGATCCTAATGCAAAAAGGTTTCCTCCTCTAATCTCCTGTAACCCTCTGTTAGTGCCTCTAGCTCGTCTTACACTGTGTTCAGTGTTCATTGTATTAACTGTGCCTGCCCAGTTTCCTGATTACTCAATTATATATTGTTACAGGCGGCACATCCTGAGGAACCAGCAAATGGAAGAAGGTGGGGAGCAACTAAGAGGACCAGGGGTCAGTGAATTCGATGGAATTGCCCAAGTCAGATGCACAAAAGGGGACAATGGAACCCATAACTGAAGGAAATGAGTCATGGATGAGGAAGTAGGAGGGGACTCCAGGTGGGAGGGACATTCAGTGTGGTCTAGAAGAGTCAAAGTGGTGTGGTTGAGACAGGAACAGAAGGGACGGGGAGGAAGATGGCCAGAGCCAGGTTACAAAGAGAGCAGAAAAAATAGTGATGAGTTGTAGCCCAAGCTGAAGACTGTCTGTTTACTGTGGGGAAAGTGGAAAAGGTGAGTGTGTTGACACAGTAAGGACGTGACTTTAACAGTTTTATTTTACACTTATTTTCCCAATTTCCAAAGTTTACATGCAGAGCAATGAGTGTAGTAGCAGTATATGCATATGTATGTGGGCTGTTTTGATCTGTTTTGTAGTCTTCTGACAATATCCTTCCCTGTGCCCATTCCCCTACCCAGGAGGAGGTGGAGAGGTCCATGAACCTGAAGCTGAGGCTGCAAGCATGCCCTTCCATGCCTCCCTGACGGCTATATGGACTTCTGCTCCAGCTGCCCAGCTGTGGTCTCCTCACTCCATGACATGCTGTAGAATATAGAGTGTGAAATGAAGAGGGGACTCTAGCCACACAGGTAAAGAGGATTGTTCTCCATGCTAGGGTGAGGGTTTTTTGTTGTTGTTGTTGGTGGTGGTGGTGGTTTTTTGTTGTTGTTGTTGTTGTTTTGTTTTGTTTTATTTTGTTTTTGTTTTGAGGGAGGGTTGGTTTTTTGAGATGGGGTTTTTCTGTGTTACAATCCTAGCTGCCCTAAAACTAGCTCTTGTAGACCAGACTGGCCTCGAACTCACAGAGATCTGTCTACCTCTGCCTCCCGAGTGCTGGGATTAAGGCATATGCCACCACTGCCCAGCAATGGATGAGACTTTCTTTAAGAGCTAAGTCAACTTTGGGTCACTTGTAACCTTTCAGAAACCTGTCCCCATGCCATGCAAGTAACCAAAATAAAGGCATTTGTTGGCAAACATAAGCTTTGGTCTAACTGTACTTAAGGTTGTCACTGATAGTCTATATGGCATGAGTAGAATGTGATCATGTCTCCTGAGAAAGCCTCACACACAAGTCCCATTAAATGCACAGGAACACATCAACCCATCTTCTCCCAGAAACTCTGTGTGGAACAGATGAAAGGCACAGTGACATGGAAAAGGTCATGTTCCATGTCTATGACCACAGTGAGCAGGACCTATGCTGGAGCCCAGCTCATGAACATGTTCACCCTGGATCATCTGGGGTCCTCCCTTCATTTCCCTCCTCAGAGAGCACATTCTCAGATTACTCTCAGGAATGTATTTGCAGGGCCAGAGAGAGATAGATGGCTCTAAAGAGGGCTTCTGTGGTCATATCTTATAGGGAAGTCCTGAAGAGAGAGGAAGAAGACACAAGAAAAAACTCAATCTCTACCATCACAAGGAGGGTTGAGGATGTCTGTTCAGGCCTGTATTTACTGTATTTACCTCACAGATTGTGGGTTTGCAACCAGAGAAGGACCTGTAGGATACATGGGGTGATAGTGTGTGGGACTGTAAGAACCCAGTCCAAAGAAGGGTGGGAAATGAAGTCTCAGAAAATGAAGAAGGCACCAACCTTCCTCATGGATTGATCATCTATGACCTGAGAAGACTTAATGCCAGGAACAGGGAGGAATAGTTCAAACTCCTATAAAAGGGTCAGCCAGGTGGGAGGACTCTGGAGGGAATCATGTTTGCCTGTGGTTTGGGACAAGGATCACCTGAGCAGCAGTGTCTGCAGTAGGGCTGGAAGCCTCAGGTGGATCACTCACAAAGCTTCTGAGAAGGGGGCTCCCACCCTCACAGCCCTGGGGAGCAGAGGACGAATGCAGATCTCAATGCACAGGAACAAGCTGGATAGAGCCTGCACACTCTGCTGAAGGGAAGGGCTGAGTTTCACACCTAGCACATAACAATGGGTAAAGGGGAAGACTCCAAGAGTGACCATCCGCATCCATGATCTCATCACGCTCTAGAACCCTCCCAGCATGCCCACATCTGCCAACGTAACCCTGAGTAGCCTCTCCCCCTCCCCCAAGACATGCATTGATGAGGGCCCTGTTTGTCCTTGCATACTTCAGGCCAACGGTGACATTTGATGCAGAAGAGGAAGGTCAGAAAATAAACTAGCAACGCCTAGAGGACCTGGGCAGCAACAGGGACCTGGAGCGCGATCATGATGTGAAGGTAGGGTCCAAGGCATTTCTCTCTCGGCCTGCGTTGTCTGTGCTGTGGCACCCGCAGGACACCGTGGACTCGGCTACAGAACCTGCATTGAAGGGAGTGGAGAGAGGAGGATGGTTGAGAAGGTTGTGGTGGAGTACAGGAGGGAAACAGCACTGTGACACCCTGTTGGGAGAGATCCTAGGAGCAGAGTGACTGGTGAACACCAAGAGAGGTGTGCAGTGTGGTCATCTGTGGGCTAATGGTAGACATGAGGCTCCCAATGCTTGGGGACAGTGGCAGGTGGAAGTCATGTCTCCTAGCACTGATGACCTTGGATCTGTTAGGGTCTGCATATCACCTTACAAAGACCACCACTCGCATATACAATTAGCAAGAGCGTTTTTTCTTCAAGACTAAGTTTCCGCATGTAGGAGTCAGCCATTTAGGCAAAATGGCGATGACCATGAAAGGAGTGTGCAAGGTCCTTTTAAGCCCAGCTCGGGGAATTCCAGGGTAGGGTATCGAACTCAGCTGATTGGTTGGTTTGAACCTAGCAGCAACGAGTCAACAGGGAGTTGGTTGAGAGCCAGGGACTTTCCAGCTTCAGGGTGGGGCAAGCTATCTTTGGTCACCATGAGGTGGTGGGGCGTTGTCCCTGCAAGGGCTAGCTCAGCCCAGGAAACCGAAACAGGCCTGATCTTTCAGCAAGGCTACTTGGGTCCTGCCAGGAGGTCCGTCCTGCTATAAGAGGGGGCAGCCGCTTCAGACCCAAGTATTCTCCATGTGTCCCTTAGTGTCCAGAGCAGACCCGTAAGAATGAGGACAGCAGGAAATCTGTTCCAAGAAAGATCACAACAGTGGAAAACAGAGAAGGGAGTGAAGGTATCAGGACTTGTCACATGATGGCTGAGGAGCAGAAAGGACAAGAACTTGCAAACCATTCTCCCAAAGATCCCGAGAATGGCAGGAAATGTCCCAGTTGGGAACCAGACTAAGTAAGGTAGAAGGAGCCCATTCTGGACCCAATGCCTCACCAAGTTCATGGGAAATTCTTGTAACCCACACACCATGATCATCATCATTACATAGGTGGGATGTTTAAAGCTATCCGTGTAGTAGGGCCATGGCGATATCCTCGGTGATCAGGAAAAAGATGCCTCCGTAGTGCCATGACCCTGTGGAGAAATGCCTCATTGGGTGTCTTCGAAGCCTCTATGAGAAGCAGAATGCATGAGTGAGCACTTACAGATTCTAAAGTAACCAGGACAGTCTTTCACATCATCCAAGCATGGTGTGAACAAAGTGCATGCAGTGGGTTTCCTGGAATTCGGGACAAAAGAATGGCTCTCACTGGGACACTTTCCCACCCTTCTCAGGACACACTGGACCTGACCGTAAGACTAGGGAAGCCTTTCCTTCCGATTCATGTAACTCCAGCAACAGCTTCAGAACCCTGCTGGCCCTAACTCTACACACCTCCCTGTGTGTCCAAGTCACTCTGGGAAAACAGCAGCTGACACACACACTGGTGCAGAAAGAGTGAGAAGCACAGACCCCTTTCAGGATAGTCTGACACCTAGAACACACAAGGCTATGTCCCAAGAGCTAAGGACCCATCAGGGGTGTGGTGGTTTGAAAGAAAATGACCCCTATAGGGAATGGCACTATTTGCAGGTATGGCTTTGTTGGAGTAGGTACAGCCTTGTTAGAGGAAGTGTGTCACTGTGGGTGTGGGCTTTGAGGTCTCCTATGTTCAACCTGTACCCAGTGACACAGTTCTCTTCCTGTTGCCTGCAGATCAAGATATAGAACTCTGAGCTCCTTCTCCAGCACCATGTCTGCCTACACGCTGCCATGTCCCACCATGATGATAATGGGCTAAACCTCTGAAACTGTAAGCTAACCCAATTAAATGGTTTTCCTTATAAGAGTAGCTGTGATCATGGTGTCTCTTCACAGCAATAGAAACCCTAACTTAGATACTTGGTAACCAATGTGTCTCCAAATATACCACACAAATGACAGGATCCTAGGCCTATAGTTGGCTTCTTACTACCACGGAAACCAGCGAAATCTTGAAGGGCTTTGGATAGTTCCTAAGTAGAAATGAACACAGCCCCACACAATGATGCTCAGTGTATTATCCCAACCCACCCATGTAACCCTCAATCCTGGTGTGCTGCTCAGAAAACACAAAAGGATTGCATGTTGGCATGGCGACTATAGAGGAAATTGGGTGACATGTGTGAGGTAAATGGATGGTAGATGATGCAGTCCAAAGCAGAGCCACCTACCTGGATGTTCACACTGACGTGGTCTTCATCCTAAACTCGACTTCTCAATAGTGCTCATGATAACCGTGAAGGGTAGTAGTGGGCCCGAGTTCTTCTTTTCAGGAATATACGTTTCCTGCCCAACAAATTGCATACCACATTCCTAAAAGCTGGGGGAAGGCATCTCTGAGTAGCGAATCAGGGATGGACTGAGCTATGAAAGGGTTCCCAAGCTAGAGATGAAGAGGGAACAGGGGCTGGGAGAGGCTTGGGGAGCATCTTAGTGCAGACAGGAGGGGCCTGCGGCACTGGAAAGACAGCGGGAAACCTGGTCATGACTGGACCTTCTCCACCATTTTTAGGCAGAGCCAGACAAACTGGAGTTGGGTCTCCTGAGAGATAATCTTCCTGAAAGGGACTTAGACCTGTGTCCTTGAGGAGGGCCTGTACAAGAAGCTGAGAAAAGTCACCCATAGAATGAAGCATGATGCAGACAGAGCTCAGAGTGGGCCAGTCGTGGGTGGTAGACACCACAAAGCACCCAGAGACTATGGGATCATTGATGACATCGTCACCTCACTCACCTGCCAGCTGACCCTGGGGTCCAGTCTCTGTTTTCTCCACACTCAGAATCAGGAAGAATTCTCTGTTGTCAGGATTTCTGTGCTGCCTGGTTTCTGTCCTCCCACCAGGTCCCACAGCTGTTTAGCCCCAAAGAAATCACACAGAGGTCTATATTGATAAACTGATTGGCCCATTAGCTCAGGCTTCTTATTAACTCTTATAACTTATATTAACCCATTATTCTTATCTATGATAGCCACATAGCTCAGTACCTTTTTTCAGCAGGGCAAACACATCTTCCTTCTTCTGTGTCTGGACAGGACTGCAGAGGGAGCTTCCCTCTTCCCAGAATTCTCCTGTTCTCATTGACCCCTCTACTTCCTGTCTGGTTGTCCCACCTATACTTCCTGCCTGGCTACTGGCCAATCAGTGTTTATTTAAAACATAATTGACAGAATATAAACAATTGTCCTGCACCAATTCTCCAAGAACATGACTCATCAATCTTCTCACAAAGACATTCAGTACTCAGTAAGTACTGTCTCTGTCCCTGCCTTAACACAATGGCCTCAAAGACCTTACTTAGCATGTGACCTTCACACCTCAGAACCTGCCTCCTCTTGGTCCTGATTCCTAGGATGCACTAATCCTTGACGTTAATGTCTCCTGTGCACAGGGATCCAGGACCAAGGTGAGAGTTGGGATGAAAGGCTTTTCTTCTTTTATGGAGGATAGGCAAGATGAATACCAAGCATTTGGTGGAAAGGACAGAGAGTGGAACTGGCTCTCCAGACCTAGGGAGCAAAGAATATGAGCAGCAGCTGGCTGGCTCCCTGATTGGAGAAAGGACTTGGAGTATCTGTAAATAGTCTGTATGGCCATGATGGACAGCTCAATGAAGTGGATTGTACCTAGAGGGAGACAAGGTGCCCGGACATACCTTAGACCTGGGACCTAGTTGGCACAGATAATCCTTGGCTTCCAGGGCAAAGACATCAACAAACAGGAAAGGAAGAAGCAGGCACCTCTATTCACCAGTGACAGGGCATGGGAGCATGACTGATTGCCTTAGGACCTCACATATGGAAGAGACACCATAAGCTGATAAACACAACCTCTCGGGAAGTCCATCCCTGCTGACCTTCCCTCCCAGCAGAGCTCAGCCCTCTGCAATAAAGCAGTGCTGCATCTGTGCAATCCTCCTGCATGGGGCTTTCACGAGAACAGAAATTCTGAAAAAAGATTCAATTCTGTAGGTTGAAAGAAGGTTCTTTGCAGCCACAGGCTGACAGAGGAGGCACCGGTCCCTGTGACAGAGTGGAGAGCCAGCTGACTCTACAACCTATCCCTCTGCTTGTGGGTACCACACCCTGTGGATCACTGAATGGTGACATTGGAGGTCACAGCCTAGCATGAAACACAGGGATCGTCACAGAAGTCTATCTGTGGGTCAATGACCTCAGACGATCACCCAGTCTAAGGTCATGACCCAGACCCAAGTCCTACCCTCAGTGCCCCCAGGGTGCTCATGCTCTCAGTGGTGGCAGGAAAGGTGCTAGTCCTGTAAATAGCAGTAGGAATCACTAAAACCCTTTCATCTGCTGTACTACAGAAAGAACAGTCAGGCTGCATAGTCACCATGGTGCCCCTGTGCTCCTGGCCTCCCTGCAGCACGCATGTCCTGCACTGGGTGACACCCCATCTGTACAACGCCCCTATTCATGTTCTAGGGTGGTTTCACTGTTTTGTTTGGACCTCATGAACACCTGGTGTTGTTTCTGTAATTCAACACCTGCCTGTGTTTTCACTCATTCTGAGGAAGCCTTGTCAGGGGGGAGAATGTTATCAGAGTGGGACGTGACTTCTGAGAACCCAGAGCCTGGAGAATAACCAGGGCTCCCCAGTTCCTACTCTTTCCACGTCCAGGTTCAATTCCCACCAAATCCAGTCACAACACTTCCTCTTCCCTCCCAGAACTACAAGCTCCAAACGTAGCCCCTGCCTCTTCTCTATGCAACAGTTGTGGCTGCAAAACCCTACCCCCATCCACAGTGCCCAGAGAGCTCAGCTGTGTTCTCTCCCCACCGCACTCTGGCTTCCGAGTCCCGTCTTCCCCACATTTTCACGGGGACTCTGCAGATGTCCTCATTGCAACTTGAGACTTCCCGCTCAGCACCTGGGTCACTAGAAAGCCTCCAAATTCTACTGCCCCTTTTCTTAGAGCTGCTTATTTCTCTCAGTTCAGGCTCCAAGCGTTGGGACTGAAGCCTCTCAGAGGTGCCCTCCTCCCATTGGTTCTTTGTCCTATGCATCAGGACAATGCAAACCTACTGCCTTGCTGCTGTGCACATGTGGGGCTGTGTGTGTACCCATGTACATGTGTAAGTATGCATGTGTGTCCGTGTAGGTGTCTGAGAGAGCATGGGAGTCTGGAAGTTCATCTGTGTTCCTGTCTTTGAATTCTGGTGTCTCCCCCTGTATGTGTGAGTGAGTACATCCTTTGTGCTTGGTTGTGTATCTCTGTCTTTGTATATACAAGTATACATATAATCAGTGTGTGTGTGTGTGTTTGCATCTATCCCTGTATGTGTCTTTGTATGAACCTGTGCCATTGGGGAAGGGCATGTTTGTATACGTGACTGTGTGCCGCTATTTCTGTGTGTACATCTGTATCTCTGTGAATCCATATGGCAGGGTCTGTGAGAATCCAAATCTGTGTCTGTATATGCCTGTCTCTGTGGATGTGTCTGTGTGTGGGTTAGCTTCTGGGTGTTATGAGGACCTGAAATGACCCTCCCAGTCAACATGCTTGCACACTTGACCACTAAGTATAGGCCCTTTGTTGGGAAAACTAGAACCTTTGGCACTGTGGCCTCACTAGGAGATGCTGGATGTCAGTGGAATCGCCTCTGGGTCTGCCCTGAGCCCTCTACCCCGGATCCACCAGACTGTGATAAGCTCCCATGTAGTGAAGGGGCGAGCAGGCCTGCTTTTCATCCCACCCAGCTCCCGCATGGCTAGCTTTACACCCGAAATAACAACACACAAATTGTATTCATTTAAACACTGCCTGGCCCATTATCTCCAGTCCCTTATTGGCTAACTATCATATATTGATCTAACCCATTTCTAATGTCTGTATTGCCACTTGACTGTGGCTTACTGGCATGAGTCTAACCAGTGTCCATCTTGGAGAGTCATGGTGTCTGTCTGACTCTGCTTTCTTTCTCCCAGCATTCTGTTCTGTATACTCCACCTATCTAAATTCTGCCCTATCAAAAAGCCAAGGCAGTTTCTTTATTAACCAATGAAAGTAACACATAGACAAATGACCCTCCTACACCACTCCCATGCCCAGACACAGAGCTGATTCACCTACCTTGCCTTCTTACATGATCGACAGAATTTCCTGAACCATGAACCAGAATCAACCTTTTCTCCACTGTATTGTTTCTCTTGTGTCTTGTGACATGACTCCCACTAGAGAAACTAACAGAAGGAAGAGTTACTGATAAGTGGGGTCACTGCTGTAAGAAGCTTGAGCATGTTGGTCTCAAACCTTGAAATCATTCTAAGGAAAATTAGGAAGGAATTGCAGCTACGGGATAGGCACGCCCTTCAGAGCTGTACATGGAGCTCAAGGGTATTCCTCAGGGAAGGCCGACTGGAAAGACCAAGCTCATGAAATCTCAGAAGACATTAAGGGTGCTATCAGGACTTGGACTATGGGTCCCTCATATTTTACCATGGTAAAGACTCTAGCTGATGTCATGACAGATTGAGCGAGGCTGAATTGAACAGCTATGGACTCATTTGTCGGGTGGAGGTTTCAAAAGAGCTCAGTATCCATGCTGCGGCTTGGTGAGGACACCAGGCAGGGATGCTGCAGGCTCCTGCATGTTGCAGAGATACCAACTTCCAGGCTGTGCCTGGCCTCTAGCTACCCATTCCATAGTGCCTGCCTTGACTTGAATTAGACTGTTTTGAAAAAAAATGACAGGGAAGAGAGACTCCACCTCATACTTACACAGATTAACATCCTCCCCATCCAACACAGCTGGAGTTACAAACTGATGAGAGACTTCTATGTGACAATCAACAATGACACTGAATCGTGTCAGATTGTGTCAGAAACACCAGACATGTGAGCTTGACAATCTCCCCACATGGAATCCTCTCACCCAGGGCTTTAAAAGAAGGAGCACCCATCTCTGTGAGTTTGAGGCCATCTTGGTCCACAGAGTGAGTGCCAGGACAGGCTTCAAAACTACAAGAGAAATCTTGTCTTGAAAAAAAAGAATGCAACACATCTTTGCATCGTTAAACAAATATTCCACAGCATAAGTGAATGTAACACATGTTAAAATATATTCCACAACACTACAGTAGGCCTCACGAACCAGGCCTTCACTGCTCACATTGCTCTCCACACTATCACCTTCCAGGCCCCTACTAGAATGGCCCATTTAGCTCTGCTTAAAGCAGCAATGACTTATCTAATCCAATGCCTCACAGTCTTCCAAATTTTTCCTAAAATCAACCTAACTTGGTCGGGTTCTTCACAGCAACAACAACACTCTTCTGGTATAGTTTCTATATTAGTTACTTTTCTGTAGTTAAGATGAAGTACCATGACCAAAGGAAGCGTAAGCAAACAGCAGTGCACTTTGGTTCACGGCTGCAGAAGGCTGGAGTCCACACAGCAGGCACATGGAGCTTGCTGACCACACTTCATCTGCACCCAGGGGCAAACGGAACATGGAGGAAACAAGGCTGTAAAATCTCAAACGCTGTCCGCAGTGCTGTACTTACTCAGCAAGGCTGTACCTTCTAAAAGTTCTATAACCGCCCCAAAAGCGCCACCAACTAGGAATCAAGGCTTCAAATACACAAGCCTAATGGGAACATAGGCTTCTAAAATCTCCTTAAAGTCACCACAACTAGTTAAACGTCAAAGAAGGAGTAATACCAAGAACACAAAAAGAACTCAAAAAACCAACCTATCTAATCAATAAATAGTCTAATGAAATGAGCAGACAGCTCTCAAAAACTAAGTGGTCAATAAGACTGTTTGTTACATCTTACATCTTTAGCCATTAAAGTAATATCAATTACAATTTTACTGAAATTCTTAGTCTGATCACAATGGCTATCATTAAAAAATCAATACCAACAAGACCTAGTGAGGATATGAGGGAGGAAAATCCCTTAAAAATTTTGAGTAGGAACACCCTAATTCTGTTCCCAAAGATGCATCCCACAGCCCACGCCATCCCAGCTCATCACCCACACTGCTACCAACCTGGCCCTGCCCCCAACCTCAGCAGACTTCCACCATTTAGGTGCAAGCCAAACAAGTCAGAGCAGACTTCAGCTGCCCAGGTGCGGACCACATCAGTCAGAACAGCCCAATCAGATAATCAGAGACTCACTGCTAAACTAAGCTAACCACCAGAAGGTCAGTTCCCAACTTGGACATACTCTCTGCTAGGCCAGAGGTCACCCCAACCACCACAAAGACTAGAAAACCAAAGTGGAAACAGAAACCAAGAAAAAAAAAACCTTCAATGAAGTGACTGGATACAAAATTAACTTAAACAAATCAGTAACCCTCCTATATACAAACAATAAAAGGGCTGAGAGAGAAATTAGGGAAATAATACCCTTCACAATAGCCACAAATAATATAAAATATCTTAGGGTAACTCTAACAAAGCAAGTGAAAGACCTGTATGACAAGAACTTCAAGTCTTTGACAAAGGAAATTGGAGAAGATATCAAAAGATGAAAAGATTGCCCATGCTCATGGATTGGTAGGGTTAACATAGGTAAAATGTTCATTCTTCCAAAAGAAACCTATAGATTTAATGCAATTCCCATTAAAATCCCAATACAATTCTTTACAGACCTTGAGAAAACAATACTCAACTTCATATGGAAAAGAACAAAAAAGGATAACTAAAACAATCCTGTACAATGAAAGAACTTCCAGGGGTATCACCATCCCAGATTTCAATCTGTGCTACAAAGCAATAGCAATAAAAAAAACACATAGTATTGACATAAAAATGGACAGGTTGAACAATGGAACCAAATCTAAGACCCAGAAGTAAATCCTCACACCTACAGACACCTGATTTTTAAAACAAGAAGCTAAAATTATACAATGGAAAAAAGAAAGTATCTTCAAGAAACTGTGCTGGCATAATTTGACGTTGACATGTAAAACAATGCAAAGAGATTCTTATCTATCACCCTGCACAAAACTCAAGTCCAAGTTTATCAAAGATCTTGATCTTAACATAAAACCAGATACATCGAACTTGATAGAAGAGAGAGTTGGTAATAGCTTTGAACACATGGGCACAGGGGAAAACTTCATGAACAGAACACCAATTATGCAGACAATAAGATTGACAGTTAAAATAAATGGGAACTCATGAAACTGAAAAAAAACTTCTATAGGGCAAAGGACACTGTCAATAGAAAAAATAATAACCTACAAAATGGGAAATATCTTCACTAACCCCATATCCAACAGAATATTGATTTCCAAAATATATAAAGAACTCAAGAAACTGGACATCAAAAAAACAAATAATCTAATTAATAATGGGGTACAGATCTAAACAGAGAATTCTCAACAGAGGAAAGTCAAATGACTAAGAAGCACTTAAAGAAATGTCCAAAATCCTTAGCCATCAGGGAAATGCAAGTTAAAACAATACTGAAATTCTATATTATACATGTCAAAATGACTAAGATCAAAAACACAAGTGACAGCTCATGCTGAAGAGGATATGGTGCAAGAGGAACCCCTCTATTGCTGGTGAGAGTGTAAACTAGTACAGCCACCTTGGGAATCAATGTGGAGGTTTCTCAGAAAACTGGGACTAGATCTACCTTAAGACACAGCTATATCACTCCTAGGCATATACCCAAAGTTCATTCTACCATACCACAAGGACACTTGCTCAAATATGTTCATAGCAGCTGTATTCATAATAGCCAGAACCTGGAAAAACCTAGATGTCCCTCAGCTGAGGGAATGGGTAAAGAAAATGTGGTATATTTACATAATGGAGTAGTACTCAGAGGTAAAAGCAATGATATCACTAAATTTGAAGGCAAATGGATGGAATTAGAAAAGTGATGTGGGATTCCCCTCTGTATGAAGTGAATGTGCTTTATTATCATTGGTTAATAAAGAAGCTGCTTTGGAATATGGCAGGGTGGAATAAAGCCAGGCAAGAAATCCAAACAAAGATATACAGAGTAGGCAGAGTCAAAGAAATGCCATGTAGCTGCAGAAGGAGAAAGACACAAAAGCCAGATCCTTGTCACAATACACAGATTAATAGAAATGGGTTAATTTAAGATGTAAGAGTGAGTTAATAAGAATCCTGATCTAATAGGCCAAGCAGTGTTGTGATTAATATAGTTTCTGTGTGATTATTCAGGTCTGGGCAGCCAGGAAACAAACAAAGCAGTCTCCACTTACAAATGGCAAGCCAATGTGGGTCAACTACATCCACATAAAATCTGGGAGAGCTTGGGAAAGAATTCTAGACACAAAAGAACAGAGTTAAACACAGTTTCTTGGTAGCAACATTTTCTCAGGTGGTTTCTGTATGCTAGAGACAAGCAGAGGCATGATTACTTTAAGAGAAGGCTTCCTGACTCAGCATTAGCAGCAAAAAACTGCATGGCTTCATTAAGAAACAGCTTCCTGGTTCATGCTGGTGCTGGCTGCATGAATAGCCCTGGCTCTTTTAGGAGGTCCTGCATTTAAATAGTGTCTGTGAACAGCATGTTATAAATTGCTTAATGGTAACATAGACCCCACTGTGTACCTGGAGCTGGGGCCATAAGCATGTGAACATGACTCTGGTATGTTGGACTGGGCAGAGCCAACAGGAAGGGCCATGGTGTTGGTCCTAGCCACTCCCACTTAGAATTTAAAAAAAAAGGTGCTCCTGGTCAGATACACAATAAAGACCAATTCATGTGTATATGTATGTATGTATGTATATATATATATGTATATATATATATGAATAGGTCACAGTGTTGGATAAATGTACATAGGCTTGGAAGAGAGAAGAAAAGGAGTATAGAAAGTTATAAAAAGAAATAATTTTTTAAAAAAATAAAACAAGGTCTTTAAAGAGACAGTAAAAATAATATAAAAGAGTACAGACATAGATTAAAGGAGTAAAGAAAAATAAGCCATGTAAAGATGGAATTTACATAGAGAATCTAGATTAGATATATTGTTGAGTTTTCTTTAAATTTTTTGACTGTAGAGAGATACCTGATTCTGGGATCTGCTAAGCTGAATCAACATATATATTGTGTAGATATTTTGACTTCAAATTTTGAGTCTAAGGATATGTTACTTTGGAAAAGGCATTATGATTTTGTTTCCACAGAAGATAAGAACCTGTGGATTCCTTTCAGGCTAATGTGGTTTAATAGAACAAGATCCCACAAAAGGTCTCCATAAAGCCTAAAATTATTTGTCAACAAACAGCAGGAAGAATTTTGGAGAGAACTACATCTAAATTCCCAAAATGACTGTTTATAAATATTTGCTCTCATTTAAAGGGAGATATGATATAGAGATGAATACTTTATATTGGTATGGCTTATTGATATATATTTAAGTTCAATTTTGTTATATGTATATTTCTACTCTTGTTTAAGGTATTACTTTTATACAGATAATTTAAAGGTATAATGTATAATTAAAAATACAGTTTAAAAGATAGCCATCTATAATAATCAAACTTTTAGCCATGTTAGTTATATTTTCTAGCTATATAGAGATATATTTAAAATGGATGGGTATTCTTTAAACCTTTTAAAGACATACAGAACATGGCATTTAAAATGATTTAAGAATTTAGACTTTTCATGACAATGAGACAGTCTGCTTCTGGCAGCACCAGTTACTTCAGAGAGGTTGATGGGCACTGAAGAAACTCATTATGAAATTTTCTTTCAATGTGACAAGGCTAGCCATTTGGACAATAAACTGCTCTTGCCTGGACTGATTGATGGCATGCTGTATGAACTAGACATGCAGGACCCACAGAAAAGTGACTGTTGAACTTTCCAAAAGAGGGGATGGTCCTTCAGGGTTCCTGCTTCACAGAAGAAACTGTCAAACATTCTTCAGGACACAGAAGAAAGCAACTGATGAACTTTGCCATTGAAAAGCAGAACAGATCTTAAAATTTCCTACTTCATAGAAAAGTATGCCAGATACTTTGGGCCTGTAGACTGAAGATGGATGCCCCAACAACACCAAAAAAACTTTGGGTGACTGTCCAGGCAGCAAGACATTTCTGTCAATTCTAGAATTTTGTAAGTTATTTACAATGTACTTCCTACTTACTTAGGTAATATTATATCCTTCTGAGGTCTTTGATGGAGTTGAAGACAGATAGTTATAGTTACAGTTTTCCTTAGTTATAATAAAAGATAAATTAGATATAAAACTTAAGACTGATAAGGATAGAATAGATGATATATTATTTTCCTTAATTTGACATGTGTAAATGGACTAAATATTGTAACTATAATTCTTGCTTGATAACTGTTTTGTATAAACAATTTTACCAGGTTCAAGTTAAAACCTTTCTTTTTATTTAGACAGAAAAGGAAAGATGATGTGGGATTATCCTCTGTATACTGTGAATATGTTTTATTACCACTGGTTAATAAAGAAGCTGCTTCAGCCTATAGCAGGTCTGAAGAAAGCCAGGCAAGAAATTTGAATAGAGATATAGAGAGTAGGTGTAGCTTCCAAAGGAAAAAGACACCAGAAAACCAGAACCTTACTGGTAGACCACAGCCTTGTGGCAATACACAGATTAATAAAAATGGGTTAATTTAAGATGTAAGAGTTAGTTAATAGTCGGGCAGTGGTGGCACATGCCTTTAATCCCAGCACTCAGGAGGCAGAGGCGGGCGGATCTCTGTGAGTTTGAGACCAGCCTGGTCTACAGAGGTAGTTCCAGGACAGGCTCCAAAGCCACAGAGAAACCCTGTCTCAAAAGAAAACAAAAAAAAGAGTTAGTTAATAAGAAGCCTGAGCTAGTAAGTTTCTGTGTGATTATTCAGATCTGGGCAGTCAGGAAACAAATGAGCTGTCTCCACTTACAGAAAAGATCATCCTGAGTGAGGTAACCAGACCCAGAAAGAAAAACATGGTTTATATTCACTTATAAGTGGACATTAGCTGTAACATAAAGGATAACCATACTACAATCCACAGACCCAGAGAAATTAAATAACAAAGAGGGCTCAAGGGTGGATGCATGAATCTCAAGGTGAAGGAGAAATAAAATAGACAACACTGATGGATGGGGGAAGGGTCTCAATGGGGAGGTAGAGAATGGGAAGAGGAGCAATTAGGCTGGGGGAAGATAGAGGGAGAGGGAACTGGGAAATACAACTGGAATCTGGGGGCATTTCTGGAATGAGCTAGAAACCTGGTACAATGGAAACTTCCAGAAGTCTTTGAGTGTGACCCTAGCTAAGACTCCTAGCAGTAGGGGATGCAGAGCCTGAACCAGCCATCTCCTATAACCAGACAAGGCTTTCATTGGAGGTTCTGGAACACTAACCCAACCACAAGGCCTTCAACCTACAATTTGTCCTGAATACAAGATGTGTTTGAGTAAAGGTGGTGTAGAAATTGTTTGAGTGACCAACCAATGATTGACCCAGCGTGAGAACCATATCTTAAGAAGGAACTCATTCCTGAGGGCCAGGACTTCACAGGCAGGATAGCCCAGAGACCTAGGATAAAACCAAACACAACTGGCGTTTAAAAAGTCAATGAAATGATTCCTAATGGTATTCTGCTATACTCATAGATTGGCATCTAGCCCAACTATTATCAGAGAGACTTTACCTGGCACTGATGGGAAGAGATGCAAAGACCCACTGCCAAACATTAAGCAAAGCTTTGGGAATCCTGTGGAAGAAGGGTGAGTGGAAGGATTGTAGGAGCCAGCAGGATCAAGGACACCACAAGAAAACCCACAGAATCAACTAATCTGGGCTCATAAACAACTAGAGAGCCTGCATGGGATTGACCTAGGCCCCTCTGAACATACATTATAGTTGTGTAACTTGGTCTTCTTGTGGGATTCCTAACAGTGGGAGCAGAGGCTGTCTCTGACTCTGTTGCCTGCTTTTGGGACCCTTTCCTCCTACTGAGTTGCCTCATCCACTCTTAATAGAAAAGGGAGTGCCTAATCTCACTGCAACTTGATATACCATGGCTAGCTGATATCCATGTGAGGCCTGCCCTTTTCTGAAGAGAAATTGGGAGGAATGGAGGGAGTGGTCAGGATATAAAAACAAAAATAAATATTAGGTACATAAATTATTGAAATATAAAAATTCTTCCCAAAAAATGAAATATAAAACTACCTTTGAGTTGTTTACCTGGAGGAGTCTAGGCTCACCACTCCACAGAGACCTTCACATATCCATGTTTACTGCAGGCCTATTCACCAGAGTTAAGAACCAGCCCAGGTGTCTGTTTGGGTGGAAGTTCCATCCCAAACCCCCTCCCCTGGGACTTGCTTCAGTTCAGACTCCACCTACAAAAAAAGCCTGCCAATCAATGACCCCTCCCCAGAGAAGCTCAAGACCCCTCCCACAGGGTATTTAAATTTTACCCAAGAAAGCAAACACTGGCTTTCCAGTCTTCCTTCCTTATCTCTTCTCTGTGGTGCTGCAAGGCCACCTGGGAGCATTGGTATCCATTAAACCTGGGATTTTTCTAATTTGGATTGATTTGGTCTGATTCACATTACTGTATTGGCAGAGAGGTTTATTGGGGCGCAGAAACTTTTCAGTGTCTGTCAGAAGATGAATTGTAGGTGGAGACTGCTTGTTCATTCCTGGACACCAAGGCCCGAAATAATCACATAGAAACTGTATTAATTACAACACTGCTTGGCCTATTAGCTTACGCATGTTTCTAGCTAACTCTCACATCTTAAACCAACCCATCTCTATTAATCTGTGTATCACCACGAAGTCATGGCCTACAAGGAAGTTTCTGGTGGGCTCCAGCAGGCATCTCTCTCCTTTGGTAGCTACATGGCATCCCACTGATTCTGCCTACCTTATTCTTTATCTCTGCTTGGAATTCCCACCTTGCTCTATTCTGCCCTGTTAGAAGCCCAAAGTGGCTTCTTTATTAATCAGTGGTATACAGAGGGGAATCCCATATCACCTCCCCTTTTCTGTCTAAATAAAAAAGGAAGGTTTTAATTTTAACATAGTAAAATTACATATAGCAAAACAGGTATCAAGTAATAATTACAGTTACAATATTTATATCTATTTTATCTTTTAGCATAGCTAAGGAAAACTTTAATTATAACTATCTATTCTTCAACTCCATCAAAGACCCCAGAAGGATATAATATTATTTAAGTAAACAAGAAGCACATTGTAAGCAACTTTCAAAGTTCTAGAATTGACAAAGACATCTCACTTCCTGGACAGTCACCCAAAGTTCTTATGTAACATTAGGGCATTTATCTTCAGTCTAGTTGCCCATAGTATCTGGCAGACTTTTCCATGAAGCAGGAAATTTGAAGATATATTCTGCCGTTGCAATGACAAAGTTTATCAGTTGCTTTCTTCTGTGTCCTGAAGAATGTCTGACAGTTTCTTCTGTGAAGCAGGAACCCTGAAGGACTATCCCCTCTTTTTGAAAGTTCAACAGTCACTTTTCTGTGACTCCTACATGTCCAGTTCATACAGCATGTCATCAATCAGTCCAGGCAAGAGCAGTTTCTTGCCCAAATGGCTAGTCTTGTCACACTGAAAGCAAATTTCATAATGAGTTTCTTCAATGCCCATCAACCTCTCTGAAGTAATTGGTGCTGCTAGGAGCAGATGTGTCTCACTGTCATGAAAAATGATAAATTCTTAGAATATTTTAAATGCCATATTCTGTTAGTCTTTTAAAGATTTGAAGAATATCTATCCATTTGAAATATATCTCTGTACACCTAGAAAACCTAATTAACATGACTCCAAGCTTTACTATTATAGATGACTATCTATTAACCTGTATTTCTTAATTATACATCATTTTTAAATGAGCTTCACAAACACAATAGCTTAATCAAGAGCAGAAATAGACATATAACAAAATTGACCTTAAATTTGTATCAATAGATCAAGATTCATACCAAATCTAAAGTATTCATTTCTATAGCATATCCCCCTTTAAGTGTAAACAAAAATTTATAAACATTATTTGGGAATTTGGGTATAGTTCTCTACAAACTGCTTCCTGCTTTTTGTTGGGGAAAGTAAGTTTAGGGGTTTATGGAGTCCTTTCAGGGGTTCTTACTCCATCAAACCACTAGCCTGGAAGGAATCCACAGGTTCTCATCTTCAGTGGAAACAAAAGCAGGACCTCTTTTCCAAAGCAACATATCTTTAGACCCAAATTTTGAAGTCAAGGTACCTTTAAAGTATATGTGTTGGTTTAGCTTAGCAGTCTGTACAATGAACTGTCTCTCTGTACTTAGCTCACAGTCAAAAAGTTCAAAGAAAACATAGTAACATTCATAACTCAGATTCTCTATGTATATTCCATATTTACATGGCTTATTTTATAATAACTAAAGATTCCTTAAATCTTTGACTGTCTATACTCATACTACTTTTAATGTTTCCTTAAAGACTTCAATTTACTTTTTAAAAGTATTTCTCTTTATAATTTTTTAAA
Organism: Neodon shergylaensis; assembly: GCA_025134845.1. Lineage (NCBI taxonomy): Eukaryota > Metazoa > Chordata > Mammalia > Rodentia > Cricetidae > Neodon > Neodon shergylaensis. Next base: position 39,455,127 of record JABTXL010003523.1, on the reverse strand, counting down.
CTCTTTTTCTTCTCTTTCCCAAGTCTACATACATTTCTTTAACACTGTGACCTATTTAGAGGTCTTTTTCGTCTGAATTTGTCTTTATTGCATATCTGTAATCCTTTTCTGAATTCAGGACCACTTCTTAAAATGGTAAATGACATAGCTAAGACTAAAGCTGCTTTGCCTTTTGACTCCACCCAGTCCAACATGGCAGAGGTCTGTTCACTGCCAGCTCTGCAAATTTTGCTGACAGCCCCATTTCCAGGCACACAGCAGGTCTATGTTGCCATTAAGCAAGTTGTAGCACTCTGCTCGCAGACCCCATTTAAATGTTCCATAGCAGCACCTCCGGAAAGAGTCAGAGTTGTTCACACAACTAGCACAAACCAGGAAGCCTTCTTAAAGGAGCCACACAGTTTTTGTTCCTTCTTGAAGGAGCCTTGGTGCTCCTACTTGCCACCAGCAAACAGAGCCCATCTGGGGAAAAAATGTGGCTACCAAGACGTTTTGCTAAACTCCGGAGGGGGGTTGTGCCTAGAATTTCTTTTCAAGCTCTCTCAGATTTTATGTAGATGTAGTCAGCCTATGTTGGCACACCAATGTGTAAGCAAAAACTATTAATTTGTTCCCGGCCACCCAGACCCAAAATAATCACACAGAAACTGTAATAATTACAATGTTTCGTCTGTTAGCTTATGCATGTTTCTAACTAACTCTTACATATTAATTCAATCCATCTCTATTAATCTGTGCATCAATACAAGGTTGTGGCCTCCAGGAAAGGTTATGGTGGGTTCCTAGGGAAATATCTTTCTCCTTCAGCAACTACATGGCATCCTACTCACTCCACCTACTTTCTCCTCTATCTCTGTTTGGAATTTCTGCCTTGCTCTATTCTGCCCTGCTAGAGGCCCAAAGCAGCTTTTCTTATTAATCAGTGGTATACAGAGGAGAATCCTACATAATGAATGGATAAAGATGTAGTGTTTATGCACAACAGTGTTCCATTTGGCCACAGAGAAGAATGAAATTATGACATGAAATATTTCAACTCCTTTCTTATAAAATTCATGGAAGCCTTTGACCTTTCCATAATTTTCTTTAGATCTTGGTCAAGTGTTCTGTGTTATGTAGGTTGTTCAAAAATGGACAGTAACCCCAGAATGTAATTTTAGGCTTTCTGGCAACAGGAAGAAACGGCTTTTGTAATCTGAGCCTCAAACCTCATTCAGAAGCATATTTATTTATTATATACATAGGCTGTGTTTGGAGCATGACAAGTTCCTCATACCAAAGCTCCTTTGATCTATTCTATATGTTTTGTGAAAGAAGTCATCACACCCTACAACCTTTAGTCCTTATTGTGTACCATTTGCAGTATCCAATAATTCAAGACCTCCAAGTGTGCCTGCATAGTCTTGTGACCAAAGTCATGCAACAGATGGAAAACTCCATTAGAAAACAATTCTTGAAATCATAGAAAACAATCACTGATCTCTACTATGATTTCTTCAAGGTCTGGGTACCTCCAACAATCATTAACACATTCAACTGCTACCCTAGATACAGTGAGAATCAACTGTTACATTCTAATGTTTACCATAGATGCAATGACTCTCCTAGAGTCCCACTACAAGGCCTGTAGAATAGGGACACACTCCGCCTAACAACACAACAAACAACTCTGTACCTTTGTAAGGTTCTGGCTACCTGTCACCTCCAATATGGCCAGACTACCTCAGGATCCTCCAGACACTTGAAGGAGTGACTCCTTTTCAAGGTGACCTATTGTCTACAATAAGAACCAGGTCCAGGCAGAGGAGGGTAAAGAGAGAACATAAAGATAAAGGTGGGAATCGAGATGAAGGGTTAATGCTGATGTTCATTTGGAATCCATCAACATGTTCTCAGAGAAGGATGGTGCTGCATACTCATGATCCAGGAAACCACATCCCAATGTGTCTGGCAGTTTCTAAATCTGTCATTATCATTCAATACAGGGCCACTCCTCCCTCACTGTAGGCCCATGTCCCTGTGAGGTAATGTCAGTACAATTGAGCCTTATATAAACTAAATGGAGGGCAAAGGTGAATAAAAATAGGCAGAGAAACTGCATCCAGTTCTGCGTTGCTTGAAGGGTGATGGCAGAGGATCTAAGCAATCCCTATCCCTCCACCACTGCCCCTGCCCCCAGATCACATCCCTCACAGGATTCCACAAAGTCCCCGATTGTATCAAGGTCCTTGTGCTACAAAGTTCTAGTGTAACCTGAACACATTTGAAGCTGATACCATCTCCCCAGTCCTGCCCAATGGTCAGCTTTCCAGAGGGTGTCCCTGCAGCAGGACGGGAGGCAAGACCTTAGAGTAAAAATAGAAGTGGATACAAACGGAAGAATGGACATCTTCTGGCTGACTGGTCACATGGATGTGACACCACCTAAGCAGCCATGCAGTGTGACATGACCTAGAAAATCCCATTCCCTGGGTATACTGGTCTATATCCTGACCCTAAGGGATCTTACCCACCAAAAGCATAAGGCAGGACACAATCCCTCAAACTGCTGTGTCATGCAACCTGAGAATCCAGTAAGTAACATTTCATGATTTTTTTTCTGGAAACTCCAGCCTAAGATGTCAAGGCTCTGAGAGTCACATCTGCCCTCACCACCTAAGTACAGGCCCAATGATCCCTTCTGGTTTCAGATCATGCACGATGCATGGGCAGCACCCTGTGCCCAATACCAGATCAGCAGAAGAAACTTCCTAGTCCCCAGGTCAAGGCTGAAGCTGCTGCACATTCCGCTGGTGTCTGGTAGTGGAGACCACGCAGGAAGAGGGGTCCCCTGGTACCCTCACTTATGGCCCTTTTCCATATAGATTTACCTCTCAAATAAAGTCCATTCACTGTAGAGGATGTTGTGGTCCTTCACCTGCAGCTTCTAGATGTATCTGACACTCCTGCCCCAAGTGTAGATACACAGAGAGCATGGGTCTGTAGTGCTGTGTTCCAGACACAGGAGCAGAGCAGCCGGACAATGCTGACGAAGGGGAAAAGTGTCGTGAGAGCTGCAGGGCTCAGGATGGACACGCGGCTCTCAGGGGCTGGTGATGTTAGCATCCGGAGGCTTCGGAGCTGTGTCCTTGGGTCCCACAGTTTCCAGACCCACCCTGTGAGAACAGAGACAGCCCGGAACACTGGACTGAGACACCTATCATTCCCAGAATGTGAATGATAGCCTGTATCTTAGCAAAGGATGCACAAGCTTAAGCCAGCATGTGTGCTTGGGCTTGTGTGTGTGTGTGTGTGTGTGTGTGTGTGTGTACCTATGAGGGTCAGACGACAACTTGCAGGAGTCAGTTCTATCCTTCCACCATGAGGGCCCCAGGAAACTCAAGGTTCAGATTTGGCATCAAATACCTTTATCTACTCAGTCATCTACAAGTTCTTTTCCTTTTAAATCCTTTTATACTTATGTATTCTGGATGTTCATGTCTGTGTGAACATACGTACTTATATGTGGTGTGCTCTTGAATGGGTGTGCTTGTTCATGTGGAGGCAAGAGGTTGATATCACATGACTGCTGCCTCAATTGCTCTCAACCTTATTTGTTAATCTCTCACTAAGACTGGAGTTCGGTTCAGCTAGGCCAGCTGCCCAGTGCACCACACCCCAGGCAACTCCTGCTTCTGACTCCCCAGTGATCAGATTACAACTGTACTAGTGAATTTACTGAACACAGGCTCTCATGCTGGAGGAACCAGCTCCTCTGACCGTGCCATCTCCCCAACCTTCCAATTTTCTCTTGCTAGGATGGTTAATGAGGGTCTCAGACCTGTCTGGTCAGAGGGGAACATCTTATACTTGACAACGTGCTGAGTAGTGCTCAGGCCTCCACACTCCAGAAACCAGGATCCCACCCCTACTGCCATGACAGCAGCACAGATGTACCCAACCAGGTGTCTACTCAGAGCAGGACCATGACAGAGGATGAAAGGAAAAGAGGTAAGGGTTGGGGATGGGTGGGTCAGACGTGGTTGTGAGTCTTGGGCTTTCAGGACATCATGGTTGAGGACTCCCAAGAGCTTACAAATCCCTCTCTCAAGGAGCCCAGGAAACTCAGGCATGGGCTGGGAGCTAGAGCAAGGGGAGCAGGAAATAGTCACTCACTCTGTACCCACTGCCCAAGAATGCCATGCCCAACTCTCACAACTCAGACTGAGCAGGACACACCCATGAGCAGTAACATCCCAGTGGTGGTTCTGTCTGTCCTGATCATGATGCAATCAACAGAGACCGCCTCCCAAAACAGGAACTTGATGATGTCAAAGCATTCAGCCCTTCAGGCAATAACAGAAACTGAGCTGTATAGTTGTCCCCTGGCTCCCTGAAGTCTCGATTAAAAGGAAAACCCTTCACCTGAGCACTTACTATTATGGAAGACACCCTGATGTTCTTTGAATTCATCCAGGGTCAGCTGGAACTCAACATATCCAGTAGATTTCCTAGAACACAGGGCAAGAGGAAGATTATCTCCTAGACATCTGTCCCATCTTTTCTTGTTCCCACCCACAGGACCTGACACAGGGTGAGCTTAACCTTCTACCTAATGCCTGAAACAGTGGCTACACTCACAGATTACACCATGTTATGTTTGCCTCCTTCCAGGAGGAGAGGAAGATAAAGGTAGATTCAGAGCCATGACTAATGCTTCTCTTAGTCCAGGTGAATACTATAGTAAGCAGACATAGCTGGTCCTGTAAAAATGGTAGATATGATGTGATCAGAGAGAACAGTTCCCAGACTAAAGACCACCCTGCTAAGTGCCAACTGGACCTAACTATCCTGCAGATAATTGAGATACAGCCCAAACCTTAATCTTCTTCCAACAAATTTGACAAAAAATATTCTTGAACAAGTCATGGGTTTCTGGAGTTCATCTTGCATGAGCCTTGCATTACAAAATAAAAATTCCAAAAAGGGCACTTTTGAGGGAAGACAAAAGTGGAAGCTAAAAAACAGGAAAGGTGGCCTGTGATGTCAGAGCAGGCTTCCCTAAGCCATTTCAGCCTCTGGATGCTCCCCCAGAGGACAGGCAGACACCATGCTGTCCCCCAGCCCGCCCCATGGGCTGCTTGGTGTAAAGTCATTCTGTACAGACATCAGCAGGAAGGTAAGGCAGGGCAGCTCATGACATCCAGCTGTGACTCCTCAGCTGTATGCGATGCTCATCATGTCCACAGGTCTGACCTCAGAAACTCCAAGTCCTACCCCAGCTCCTGAGAGCTGCCAGGTGTCACCAGAGGCCATTGCTTTCCTCTCTCAGACCTCAGTCAACAGGAACAGCTGCATGGTCTCCATGTATGAACTATGCTTCTGGACACCCTGGAGCTGCTTTGTCCTATACTGAGTGACCCAGGGGGCAAGGTCTGCCTGCTCTCACTGCACAAGTATCCTCCCATGATTCGCATCACTTTGTTAGCATCGAGCTGAGTGGACTGTGCTAAGTATTGGAATTAGCCATCCTGTCATTGAAACTGAGGAAACTTTGTCCCAAGGGAAAGCACTCTCAGAGAAGGGCATGCCTAGCCTTAAACCTAGAACCTCAGCCACCAACAGCAGCTCCCTCCCTCTCACAGGGCTGTACCTTCAGCTCAGGCTGATGTTCATCAGCTCACACTGAACTGTCAACAAAGGAGGCTTACCTTGAGATGTGTGACTTGGTCTCCATGACTGTTCTATCAGATCTTGGCACTAACTATAAGTGCAGAGCTCCATGAAGACGGTGATGTAGTTCTCAGTTGTATGACCTCCAAAATGAGCATTGTTTAAAACAAAGCACAATTTTTAAAAAGTAAAAGTGAAGAAAGATATGGGGTTTACTGAGGGCTCCTCTGTCCAGAACCTATCCCAGCGACACCCACTACACAAACTGTGGCTGATGCAGGCCATGGAATAGGGCTCAGCCATGAAAAGAATGAAGGTTTGACCCAAGGGTTGGGGGCTAGGGAGTCAAAAGGGAGGGGAGACCTGGGATGTAGAAAGGGAGAAGGCTGGAGGAGGGGCACATGAGTCTAGCTGGGGAGTCTAGTCTGGGGATGAAAAGGGAAGGTGGCCTGAGGGTCCTGAAGATGCCTTGGTCATTGCCTTTCATTGGCTGTAATGGGTGCCATCCTCACTATGCCTGGGCACATCACAGCTGATCCCAGAAGAAATGTCAGGATGAAGGTGATGACCTCCATAGGTCTGTCTCAGCTCTGGCCGTTTCTAGCCTGTGAGTGTGATTGATCCCAGTGCTCAGGAACACTCAGCAGACGTGAACTGAAGCCCTCTCTGGGGAACAGTCCTGGGTGCTGAGGAGCACTGAAGGGTCCTAAACACACGGACTAAAGAGAACACAGACAAAGCAGCACCGCCCCCATTACCCACAGACTGAGTAGGAAGGGGACTTCAAGGTGTGAGGATAAGCAGAGGCCCTGGAAAGTTGAGGGGTTGAAACAGGTGGACTGAACAAGTCAAGCAGACACATTTGGAAGCGTTCTGTGGTCTTATCACCGTTGGTCATCTTCCTGGGGTCTTCTGGGAGAGATAAAGAGGTCAGTAAAGATCCTAGACAGAAATGCGGCATGAACAATTCTCAGAACCACTTCTGAAGCTGCCTATGTTAGAGGAATCCATGGCATTATAGGACCCTCACTGGTCTTATGCTATGTAAGCCTTTGTGTAGAAGTTTCTTTATGAAGAGTTCATTAAGAATCTGATCTCAGGAGCTATAGAGATGGCTCAGCAATTAGGAGCACTGGGTGCTGTCCTGGAAGACGGAGGTGCAATTTCCATCACCCACACAACAGCTCACAACTGTCTATAACTCTAGTTTTAGGGGATAGACACATATGCAGGTCTAACACCAATGCACCTTAAAAAAAAAAATCTCTGATCTCAGCCGGGTGTGGTGGCACACTCATCTAATGCCAGCACTCTGTAGGCAGAGGCAGGTGGGTCTCTGTTAGGTAGAGGCCAGTCTGATCTACAGAGTAAGTTCTGGGACAGCCAGAGGAAGCCTGTTTCGAAAAACCAAAAAATAAAAAAAACCCTATGATGTCTTGTATATCGTCACCTTCCAGGTCAGTGTTGATTCCAGTCACCTCTTCTGGAGGGCCTGGCATTAAACCCAGGAACAACCAAGCCTCTAAGTCAAGCCATTCATCAGATCCATCATCTCAGTGCCCTTCCTCATAATGGACCCCAGACTTCAGTTCTGCCCAGTACAGTCCATTGTCTACAGGTGATGGACAGATAGACCATCACAGGCCCTGCTGCTCAGAGGAAAGATGATGCCAATAGACAAACCATGCTGGGCCCAGGATGCCCAGAGCAGGTGCCTGCAATCTGGGTGACTTCCCTCTGATTTCACCTGCTGGAAGACCACACTGATGGAAAGATAGAAAGAGATGAAGAATAATTTCTACAAAAAGCCAGCGCAAGCAAAGGCCAGGCACGTGAGGCTTCCACAAGAATAGGTAATCTTCAACAACTTCAAAGAGCTGTAGAATATGGCCTTTAAATAACAGGGTTCTGTTGAAGTGAGACACAATTGCTCCTGGCAGCACCAGTCTATTCCCAAGAGAACATTGAGCACCAAAGGCACTAAACTGGGAGCTTGTTTTCTTCTTGGCACAACTGGTCTAAGGACAAGGAACTGCCTATTCCTCGACCACTAACGAAGTGCATGGTGTCTAGACAGGACAAGCAGGATACAGGAAAAAAGACTACAAACCTTGCCAAGATAAGGTAAGATGGTTTTGAAGATTTTCCTGCTTCTGAAAATGGTCTATCAGTGACTCTAGGCCTTAGCCAAAGTTGACTGCTTCAACATTGCAAATGAGACTTTGGTGATTGCTCAGGTAGCCAGTTGTCTCTGTCATCTACTGCACATTTTGGAAGCTCCTTGATTGCACTTCCTGTTTACTCAAGTAATATTATTTCCCTTCTCAGGCCTTCGATGGGGTTGAAGATTAAATAGCTGTAATTACCTTATTCTGATCAGGCCAAGCCATTTCCAATACAAGACTTAGACTCCTTAGGACCATGGATGCAAACCCAAACTTCTATACCCAGCCAAGCTAGTGTTCACTATCAATGGAGAAAACAAGACATTCCAGGATAAAAACAAATTTAAACAGTACGCAGCCACAAATCCAGCCCTACAGAAAATAATAGAAGGAAAATCGCAACCCAAGGAATCCAACATTGCCAACACTGCCTACAATAACTCAGGCATCTAGCGAACCTTCACCAGCACAACTCAAGAAGGGACACACACACAAACTCTACTGCCAAAAACAATAAGAATAACTGGAGTAAACAACCACTGGTCACTAATATCACTTAATATTAATGGTCTCAATTCACCTATAAAAAGGCACAGGCTGAGAGATTGGATACGAAAACAGGATCCAACATTCTGCTGTTTGCAAGAAACACATCTCAACCACAAAGACAGACATCTACTCAGAGTAAAAGGTTGGGAAAAGGTCTTTCAAGCAAATGGTCCTAAGAAAAAAGCAGGTGTGGCCATACTAATTTCCAACAAAACTGACTTCAAACTAAAATCAATCAGAAGAGATCGAGATGGACACTTTATACTCATAACAGGAACAATTCATCAGGATGACATCTCAATCCTGAATATCTATGCCCCCAATATAAAAGCACCCACTTATATAAAAGAAATATTACTAGAACTCAAGGCAGACATCAAACCACACACACTAGTAGTAGGAGACTTCAACACACCTCTTTCTCCAATGGACAGGTCAATCAAACAGAAACCTAATAGAGAATTAAGAGAATTATTGGAGGTAATGAAGCAAATGGACTTAACAGACATCTATAGAACACTCTACCCAAATAGGAAAGAATATACCTTTTTCTCTGCAGCTCATAGAACCTTCTCAAAAATTGACCATATACTCGGAAACAAAGGAAACCTCCAAAGATACAAAAGAATATCAGTGTCCACCTGTGTCCTATCAGATCACCACGGATTAATGTTAGAAGGCAACAACAATGCTACCCCCAGAAAGCCGACAAACTCATGGAAACTGAACAATCAACTACTGAACCACACCTGGGTCAAGGAAGAAATTAAGAAAGAAATTAAAGTCTTCCTTGAATTTAATGAAAATAAAGAGACAACATACTCAAACCTATGGGACACGATGAAAGCAGTGCTAAGAGGAAAGTTCATAGCACTAAGTGCCCACTTAAAGAATACAGAGAAAGCATACATTGGGGACTTAACAGCACACCTGAAAGCTCTAGAAAAAAAAGAAGCAGTCGTGCCCAGGAGGAGTAGAAGACTGGAAATAATCAAACTGAGGGCGGAAATCAACAAAATAGAAACAGAGAAAACAATCCAAAGAATCAATGAATCAAAAAGTTGGTTCTTGGAGAAAATCAACAAGATTGACAAACCCCTATCCAAACTAATTAAACGACAGAGAGAGAACACGCAAATAAATAAGATCAGAAATGAAAAGGGGGACATAACCACAGACACAGAGGAATTCAGAGAATCATTAGATCTTACTACAAAAGCCTGTATGCCGCAAAATTGAAAAATACAAAAGAAATGGACACTTTTTTAGATAAGTACCATATACCAAAGCTAAACCAAGACCAGGTGAACGATCTAAATAGACCTGTTAGTCGTGAAGAATTAGAAACTGTTATCAAAAATCTCCCTTCGAAAAAAAACCCAGGACCAGATGGTTTCAATGCAGAATTCTACCAGAACTTCCAAGAAGAGCTGATACCTATACTCCTTAAAGTATTTCACAATATAGAAACAGAAGAGTCATTGCCAAATTCCTTTTACGAAGCTACAGTTACTCTGATACCAAAACCACACAAAGACCCAACCAAGAAAGAGAATTACAGGCCTATCTCACTCATGAATATCGACGCAAAAATTCTCAATAAAATACTAGCAAACCGAATCCAAGAACACATTAGAAAAATTATCCATTATGATCAAGTAGGCTTCATCCCAGAGATGCAGGGCTGGTTCAACATACACAAATCTATCAATGTAATCCACCATATAAATAAACTGAAAGAAAAAAACCATATGATCATTTCATTAGATGCTGAAAAAGCATTCGACAAAATTCAACACCCCTTTATGATAAAGGTCTTGGAGAGATTAGGGATACAAGGGTCATACCTAAATATAATAAAAGCTATTTACAGCAAGCCGACAGCTAACATTAAATTAAACGGAGAAAAACTCAAAGCCATCCCACTAAAATCAGGAACACGACAAGGATGTCCACTCTCTCCATACCTCTTCAATATAGTGCTTGAAGTTCTGGCAATAGCAGTAAGACAACATAAGGGGATCAAGAGGATTCGTATTGGAAAGGAAGAAGTTAAACTGTCATTATTTGCTGATGATATGATAGTATACATAAGCGACCCCAAAAATTCTACCAAAGAACTCCTACAGCTGATAAACACCTTTAGTAATGTGGCAGGATACAAGATCAACTCCAAAAAATCAGTTGCCTTCCTATACACTAAGGATAAAGAAACAGAGAGGGAAATCAGAGAAGCATCACCTTTCACGATCGCCACAAAGAGCATAAAATATCTTGGGGTAACCCTGACGAAGGAAGTGAAAGATCTATATGACAAGAACTTTAAGTCTTTGAAGAAAGAAATAGAAGAGGACACCAGAAAATGGAAGGATCTCCCTTGCTCTTGGATTGGGAGGATCAACATAGTAAAAATGGCAATTCTACCAAAAGCAATCTATAGATTCAATGCAATCCCCATCAAAATCCCATCAAAATTCTTCACAGATCTGGAGAAGACAATAATCAACTTTATATGGAAAAACAAAACACCCAGGATAGCCAAAACAATCTTATACAATAAGGGAACGTCTGGAGGCATTACCATCCCTGACTTCAAACTCTATTACAGAGCTACAATAGTGAAAACAGCTTGGTATTGGCATAAAAACAGAGAAGTCGACCAATGGAATCGAATAGAAGACCCTGACTTTAACCCACAAACCTATGAGCACCTGATTTTCGATAAAGAAGCTAAAAGTATACAATGGAAAAAAGAGAGCATCTTTAACAAATTGTGCTGGCAAAACTGGATGTCAATCTGTAGAAGAATGAAAATAGATCCATATCTATCACCATGCACAAAACTCAAGTCCAAGTGGATTAAAGACCTCAATATCAAGCCGAACACACTGAACCTGATAGAAGAGAAAGTGGGAAGTACTCTACAACACGTGGGCACAGGAGACCACTTCCTAAGTACAACCCCAGCAGCACAGACAGTAAGGGCCTCATTGAATAAATGGGACCTCCTGAAACTGAGAAGCTTCTGTAAAGCAAAGGACACTGTCGCTAAGACAGAAAGGCAACCCACTGACTGGGAGAAGATCTTCACCAACCCCGCAACTGACAAAGGTCTGATCTCCAAAATATATAAAGAACTCAAGAAACTAGACCGTAAAAGGCTAAGCAACCCAATTATAAAATGGGGCACTGAGCTGAACAGAGAATTCTCAACAGAAGAAGTTCAAATGGCCAAAAGACACCTAAGGTCATGCTCAACTTCCTTAGCGATCAGGGAAATGCAAATCAAGACAACTTTAAGATACCATCTTACACCTGTCAGATTGGCTAAAATCAAAAACACCAATGATAGCCTTTGCTGGAGAGGTTGTGGAGAAAGGGGTACACTCATCCACTGCTGGTGGGAATGCAAACTTGTGCAACCACTGTGGAAAGCAGTGTGGAGGTTTCTCAGGAAATTCGGGATCAACCTACCCCTGGACCCAGCAATACCACTCTTGGGAATATATCCAAGAGAGGCCTTATCTTACAACAAAAGTATATGCTCTACCATGTTCATAGCAGCATTGTTTGTAATAGCCAGAACCTGGAAACAACCTAGATGCCCTTCAATTGAAGAATGGATGAAGAAAGTATGGAATATATACATATTAGAGTACTACTCAGCAGTAAAAAACAAGGACTTCTTGAAGTTTGCAGGCAAATGGATGGAAATAGAAAGCACTATCCTGAGTGAGGTAAGCCAGACCCAAAAAGAGGAACATGGGATGTACTCACTCATATTTGGTTTCTAGCCATAAATAAAGGACATTGAGCATATAATTCGGGTTCTTAGAGAAGCTAAATAAGAAGGACAACCCAAAGAAAAACATATAGGCATCCTCCTGAACATTAACCTTCATCAGGCGATGAAAAGAGACAGAGACCCACATTGGAGCACCGGACTGAAACCTCAAGGTCCAAAGCAGAAGGAGAGAGAGCACGAGCAAGGAACTCAGGACCACGAGGGGTGCACCCACACACTGAGACAATGGGGATGTTCTATCGGGATCTCACCAAGGCCAGCTGGCCTGGGTCTGAAAAAGCCTGGGTTAAAACTGGTCTCGCTGAACATAGTGGACAATGAGGACTACTGAGACCTCAAGAACAATGGCAATGGGTTTTGATCCTACTGCACGTATTGGCTTTGTGGGAGCCTAGGCAGTTTGGATGCTCACCTTACTAGACCTGGATGGAGGTGGGTGGTCCCTGGACTTCCCACAGGACAGGGAACCCTGTTTGCTCTTTGTGCTGAAGAGGGAGGGGAACTTGATTGGGGGAGGGGGAGGGAAAGGGGAGGCGGCGGTGGGGAAGAGACAGAAGTCTTTAATAAATAAATAAATAAATAAATAAATAAATAAATAAATAAATAAGAAAAGGCTTTTAAAAAATGTTCTGTTAAGCAGCTAAATAATTGATACTATTCAGATGACTGAAATACTTGTAAGTAAAACTATCTCTGATGATTATGTGTCTCATATTAAAAGAATTTATTTGAATTTAAAAAAAAAAGAATGTTTATTAAAATATTTAGCATATTACCTTGTTTAATATAGTTTAATTTATGCTGGTTGTACTTCTAATTTTATACTTGAAATCTGTTCCTAGTGTATGTAGTCTTGTATTGGGTTTGGAACTCTCTCATTTACACAAAAGGGGGAGGTTATGGAGAACCTCCTTCAGCCAATGACCTTTAAAAGCCTGGACCAAGTTGGGGCATAACTCTTGGGTACCCAGAAAAAGCTGCCTGCCCAGCCAGCTCTCTCTCTCTCTCTCTTTCTCTCCCTCGCTCCATGCCTTGAGGTTGGACTCCCATTCCTGTTCCATGAGTTTTCTCCCTTACAATAAAGAATAATCATAATCTTAGAATACTTTTGCAGTTAGTTTGGGATTATTTTACTCATGATTTCCCTTATTAGACGTGTTCTACTTCAAATTATCTTAGGTGAAAAAGAGGAAAGCCTCTTCAGGGAACTGTGTCAAAGATTATACGAGAAATAAATACTAGAGTTAGGCATCCAGGTCTAGAGACAGTCTCCAAACAAGGTTATCTAGAGAGCAGGAGGCTTCGTGCCATAAGGGGAGGGAGTCCCCAATGCTGTCAAGATAGGAAAGAACAGCCAAACCATGATGGACTGCAACCTCTGACCAGCAGGGCCTCCCAATAATGGGCCACCTCCAGATACATAAGATTATGTCAAGGAGGACTGCATAGACAAGAAACAGAACTACAAACTCTTCAAGAGATCTTCCTAATGGTCTCCTGGTCCTAGCATAAAACAGTACTGTAGGGGCTGGAGAGATGGCTCAGTGGTTAAGAGCATTGCCTGCTCTTCCAAAGGTCCTGAGTTCAATTCCCGGCAACCACATGGTGGCTCACAACCATCTGTAATGGGGTCTGGTGCCCTCTTCTGGCCTGCAGACATACACACAGACAGAATATTGTATACATAACAAATAAATAAATAAATATTTAAAAAAAAAAAAAACAGTACTGTAACGAATTACAACCCCCATTCCTGCCATGGCCACCAGGTGATCAACACCTGCCATTAAGCCCTCCTGGGACCTCACTTCAAGCCTGGAGCCCCACATGCCCATCCTCACACTCGTCCCATCACACACCAGCTGGCTATGAGAGGACACAAGCACAACTTATGAGAGGCACCAAGGGTACAACAGCTTTGCAGACCTGTACTCAGGCCATTGTGGCCTTTGCCCAGAAAAAAACACCATGAGAACCAAGAGAAAGCTGGGAGCCTAGCCGCTTTACCTCTCCTCCTCCTCCTCCTCCTCCTCCTCCTCCTCCTCCTCCTCCTCCTCCAAAATAACAGCCAAGTCTCTGGGCTGTGAGAGCATCCTGCCTAGACCCCTCACCACCCACAGACACATAGAGACACCAGGGAGATGATGAAGTTCTTTAATGAGAAGCAGGGGAGTGGGAGACAGAGGGAAGGGGTGAGTGAAGCCAGAAGGAAGAGGGAGGGAGCACTTCTGTGTCCTGCGCTCAGGAGGTCTGGGTGCAGCAATGCTCTGAGGCAGCCTGGACCCCGGCATCCCTTGCTGTGGAAAGGAAGAGAGTCAGTGGAGCCAAAATGATTCATGCAGGGGGAAAATGTTGGGATGCTGGGGTCTCCACTCACCAGATCCAAAGAGGGCATAGGTCATTTCTCCCTCCCCTCTGCAAACCCCATGCCCACAATTCTCCATGCTCATGCGTGAAATGGGAACAGATGATTTCAGGGCAAGAGCATGGCAAAGAAATGACAAGGATACTGTTGGACTCAGACTCTGCCCACACGTGCAAAGTTATCCACAGGCAGATCTCTGAACTGCAATGCATCTCCCAAGCATCACACAGCAAAGAGGAACCCAGGAAAGCTACAAGACACCATCCTAAATGCAACCCATGCTGTGAATAGAATCAACATGGTAACTGAGGGGAAGGGAGCTCAAGGGAGGGATTTCCCTTCTGCACAGAACTGCAGAGGATTCATGCAGAGAGGCATTCTCTCCAGTTGCAAACCAACTGCAGAGTATCAGTGAGGGAGATTCCTGATGTCCAGGAAACAACACCCCTGAAGGGATCCTGAACAAAATACCTACGGGTAGAGTGTGTTCCAGTAGCAAAGGGTGTACCTGTCCACACAGGTAGACAAAAGTTAAAGCACAGGGTCTCCAGAGGCCGCAATGATCCCAGGACCATGATTTCCTCAAGTGTCCAACAAAAATGACCACTTACCCTAATCGCTTCCTAGAGGGCAGGTTTCTGTCCAAGAAAGAAAGAACATGATTCAGAAGGTCCGGGGAATTCAGTCAGAAAACCAAGACCCTCCATCAGCCAGCATGTGCCCCACCCCCAAAGGACAAAGCTAAGTGAGAGGCAGCTGTTGTCCTGGGGACTGGCTGCCTCCTTTGTGTAGGGCGGGAGAACATGGCAGCTTGCTTCCTACCACTCTGCCTGGGGATGAGGATGCTCTCTGTGTTGAGGCCTCCAGCCTTCACAGCATTCTGAAAATCTTCCAGGACTTCCTGGTGGAGGTCAGGGTCTCTGCCTATAGGAGAGGTCAGGAGGGACATGGTGTCAAGGACAGAGCTGGGGGAGCTGATAGAGCTTCCCTCCCAGCCCAGGGAACCAAGCAACTTAGGGGGAAGTGGAAGGCATGGCCCACCCAGGTGGGGATATGAACCAGGGCCTGGGTGAGAGAGGAGAGCCCAGGTGGGGAAAGAGGACCAGAACAGCATGGTCATTCCTCCATCTGACCTCGAGGACATGGGCACTGTGCCTTCAGCTCACCTGAGTTTCTCTCAGGGCAGTTGGGGACACTGTGACCAACCTCACTCCGGAGGAATATGTCACCCTTGACTGAGGGCTCCGTGCTGCCTCTCTGCTCTATGTGGGCAGTGCCCAGTCACAGGGAGGGCTCAGGAGGCTCTGGTGCCCTTTCCCAGGCAAGAAGGACACTAGTACGGGCTGTGATTGGGGCTGGTTTTTATATGATGGATCCTGTTCTGTACCCATCCTTATTCCAGCTGGAACCCCAACAGTGGTGAGGCCCCTTTCACCCTGTGAACCTTTGGCCCATGTCACAATTATAGAACTCACCCACGAGTTTTGCAATTAGGTAATGTTCCCCTTGTATGTTGTTTATCCAGAAGAAGAGGTAGTGGTCCTCCACTTTAGATGGTACGATATAGACCTCCTGAGTGCCCCCATCTGTGGAGGTAGAGTCACACGGATCCTTAATAAGCACCCTGCCCCTTCAACAAGGATCTAAGGGTGTCCTGGCACCTGCCTGGCACCTCTCAACCTGACTCCTGCCCAGTTGATCAGTTCTTACTGCCCCAGCTTCTCCACCATCCCAGAGCCTCAGTTAGAAGGAACCTCCCTATGCATGGGAGCCACATACATGGGAGGGTCATGTGCCCAAACTGTGTGTCATACAGGAGGATCTGCCTCTAGAACCAGATATAACCCTCTCTTGACTCTCTCCATGAGTTCCCCATAGCCAATGGGACACCACTGAGCAGTTCTGTTGACTAGTTTTATGTCAACTTGACACAAGCCAGAGTTATCAGAGATGAGGAAAGCCCAGTTGGGAAAATGCTTCCATAAGATCAGGTTAGCTTGTAGGGAATTTTCTTACTTAGTGATTGACAGGGAGGGCCTAGGCCAAATGGGCCCACCTCCATAAGAAAGCAAAATGAGCAAACCATGAGGAGCAAGGGAGTAAGGAGCAAGCCTCTAAGGCCTCTGCATCAACTCCTATACCCTGCCTTGTTTGAGTTCCTGTCCTGACGTCCTTTGAAGGTGAGCACTGATGTGGAAGTGTAGACAAAATAAGCCCTTTCCTCAGCTTGTTTTTTAACACAGGGTTGGGTTCCTGCAACCGTACACTAACTAAGACAACAGCCGATTCTCATCTAGGGACCCATCTACCACACCCAATGTAGTGTTTGGTGTCAGCTGTTCCTGTCCCATCAGAAAAACTGCCTAATGGGAGCCATCATGGGAATTAACAGGGTTAGAAGAAGCAAAGGTCCTCAGGCCATGGGTCACTGTGGGATGGCCGCACTGGTGTCATGTATGTCAAGGAGGTTGGGTACAGCCCTCACAGGCCCAGGGACTCACAGGCTGTGTATTTTTTAGGTACATCTGTCTTCTCTAGAACAATGTTTATCTTCTCGCACCGTCCTTCAATCCTGGAACACAGAAGGTCTGTGAGACACACTGCCCAGCCACACAACTCTACCTGGCAGCACCCACAATATTGTCTACAGGTGCCTGGTCCCAAGGTGACCAAGGAAGTGCAGGCTTCACTGGGTCCCAATTACATTACCAACAGGCCTCCTGAGTCACGTGCTCAAGTCCCCTGACTCCCACAATGACTCAGTTCTGTATCATGTCACCTGCTAGCTGCACCCTGACAGCCTCTTGCTCACTCCCTCGGAGAACCTGAGCTACTTGGTTGGTAGACATCGTCTGAAACAAATCCTCCCTTCCTCACCTGCATGCTGTGTGACTCCTGGGGCTCACCCTCTGTCTCTGGAGATACATAAGAACGAGCCCTACAATTCCTGTCACCTGGTCATTGAGAAACCTACTCAGAGAGCGTGATTGGGGGAAAAGAACAAAGGGCTCACTCCAGGGTAACTGACAGGGCAGGGGCTGCCCAAATGCTGGACCTTGTAAAGATAGCTCAGACACTGTCTTCTTCAGGAGCTACTATAGTGACAAAAACCCAAATATGAGATCAGACAAGAAGGTGGAGGCCACAGGGATGGGAAGTCACACAGGTGTGAGAAAGGACAGGTAAGAGTCTTCAAAGAGAAGAGGTCACACACATGACAGGTCACACCGTGACTGCTCCCAAAGGTAGTAGATCAAAACAGTGGGAATAGGCTGGGATTTCAGTGTCTCTGCAGAACCTGATAAACTTTCTCCCTGGGGTGCCGTACACCTCTCAAGTGTTGTGAAATCCTGGCCCTGCCTCCCTTACAGGCAGAATTTTACGCTAGAGATAAAACAGACCGAGCCTGAATGTTTACACTGGATATGGCAGTGAAACCCTTCTCACTGACAAAGGATGTCCCTTGAGAATAGAAAGTGGGTGCCACTTCCATATGAGATATTTTCTCTGCACCACTTACCGTACCATGGTCATCTCTAAACTGAGACACCCTCTGTGGTACTGTTTGCCCGAGGCTTCCAGCTCACCCCATGCACCCCACTTAGCCCCCAGTTCTCCTATGTGGCAAAGGCCAAGAAGAATGCTACCAACTCAGTTGGCACATACTCACAGGACAGTGAAGTTGACTTGCAGATTGCCCCCTTCCAGGGTCGTGATATTCATGGGAGTCACAGACATAGACCTTAAATCCACACCAGGAATCTCCTTGTCAGATGCTGTAGCTTTCATATACCACGTTCCTGACAGCTGGAGAAGGCACCTGCCCATCAGGACTCAGGTAGACCCCAGGACTGCCCCTCGTCCTTAGCCCCTGTCTCTAGCTTGCCTCCATGTTCTGGACATGTGAAGTGTTCCCCTTCTATCAACCCATCAAATAAGCTAGTTCAACCAGTGTGGTCACCAACCCTTGTAGGTGTGACACTATCACAGACCCTGCACTCCCAGAGCACAGTGAGGAGAGATGGACCCTGGACTCTGACCTCCTCCAGCCCTGTGCACCCAGAACCATCTGACCAGATTCCTTGTGCTGTGTCTGGCATTCCCTCAGAGTAGGGGTTCAAGCCTGGCTCTGAAATGATGTCTCTTTAGATGAAGCAGGAATGGTCCCTCCAACCAACAGCATCAGCTCCCCCCACCCCATCTCCCATAACCCTCCTCGAAGCCCCTGCCCTGCTCAGCCTCACATCTTGATTCTCTTCTGGGGCCGGGAAGGCCTGGGCCTGCAGGGCAGCAACAAGGCCGAGGCCAAGGCACAGGATCAGGGTCTTCATCTCCAGAGTCTGTGCTCACAGGTCCCCACAAGTCACTGGGCTGGCTGAGGAGGCTGTGCTGGGGCTCCACTCAGCTGCCCTTTATACTGCTCAGCCCAGGGTCCCCAGGAAGTTGGCAAGGATAACTGACCAGTCCCTTCCTGGACATTCACCATGGCCAGCTCTTCAATGGACCAGATAAAGGTCATCATTGTTGGAAATTTCTAGATAACACTCAATACCCAGAGGATGATGGGAAAGGGCTACTTGTAGATTTGCCTTGTAGAGATGCAGCCTCCCGTGTCAGGAGCCCCTGAGGGTGAGAAGGGCAAGAGTGAACCCCTCCTGCTCACAGTGTGGTCATCCAGCTGGCTGACACGCTCATTGACACACAGGAGGTCACTGAAGCCAGACCGTCCTGAGCTCCATTCTCAGGAACCTTCCTGAATCCCAGGGCAGGACACTGCACCTTAGATTCATCTTGGAAAAAGAGGGAAGAGGGAGCCTACTATGTGACTCTCAAGGTGTGTGCTTAAAGATGTGTCCCCTCCTCAGCAAGGTGTGCACACGCCCCTGCCCATGTGCAGAACAAGGATGGCTCAGACATAGAAAGAAAGCAAGGAGGCCTATGAACACAGCCATGGGACAGAATCACAGACTGGAGCTGGTGGCTCAGCTCTTAAGAGTCCTTTCTGCTCTTGCTGAGGACTTGGGTTGAGTTCCTAGCACCCATAGGGTGGCTCACAGCTACCTGCAGCTCCGGTTCCAGGGGATATGTGCTTTCTTCGGGCTTCAATTACCTGCATGCATGTGCTACGTATAAACTCACAGAGACTCATAGTCTGGTAAAGGCCGAAGGCACATGGACTCCTGTCCCTGAAGCTGCAGATGGCCAGGGGTCTTTTTCCGAAGGAGTATGAGAGGAGTCCTTGATACATTAAGGAACCTAGACAGCCTTCCTATGGCTCCTATACATCACTGATTATAACTCACTCTCCTTGTCTCCAGCACCCTCCAGGTCTATGTCGTTGTCTGGGCAACCGTGTTGTAGCATGTTCACTCTCTGTGGCCTTTTGGGTGAGGTAAGACATCTCTAGTTCACTTCCAACGCTCTTATTCTCAGCCTTGGGTCAGGAATTCTGAATAAATCTCCTCCTAGGAAGGGCTGTCCTTGTTACCATTTGTTTGGTTTTGCTTTTCAAATTTTTCCAATTCTCTGTACTTTAGTATTCAAGAGCATCACGGCTGAGCGGAGCACTGGCATTGAAGGCCGAAGCCCTCAGACTTTCGATGGAATGAAGACTGCAAGGTGACAGAGAAGGGAAAAGTGGGCAGGCAATATGACCCTCTCCTAAACAAAACATCGGACAAAAGCAGCTTCCGGTTGGCTTACTGGCTAGCAATAAATGTCAACTTGCTACGACTTAGATTCACCTGGAAAGAGAGTCTCATTTTGGGAACTATCTAGATCGAGTTAACCTGTAGCCTTGTCTGTGTGATTGTCTTCATTGTTATTAGCAGCCTACTGTGGGCAGCACTGATGTGGGATTCTCTTCTGTGTATGTGTTGCTTTTATTGGCTAATGAATAAAGAAGCTGCTTTGCCCTGTGATAGGGCAGAACGGAGCTAGACGGTGAGGGTAGGGTAAGCTGAATTCTGGGGGAAAGAAAGTGGAGTCAGTGAGATGCTGCACAACTGATGCTGAAGGAGACAGACACCTGAATATTTTACGAGTAGGCCACTACCTCGTGTTGGTACAGATTAATAGAGATGGGTTAATTCAAGATGTAAGAATTATCTAGAAATATTCATAATCTATCAGGCCAAACAGTATTGTAATTAATATAGTATCTGAGTGATTATTTGGGTCTGAATGGCCCGGAAACGAACGAGCAGTCTCCACCAACACAGCACCATTGGGCCCTGAAGTGTATTGGTGAAGATATCTAGCTGCGTGCTAAGCAAGCTTGCAGCATGGGTGCATTTATTTCTTATTCTTGACTATGGATGTGATGTGCCTGAGCCGCCTTAGCTTTCCCTCAGTCATGGACTCTGGCCCATAACTGTAAGTCAGATAAACCACTTAAGTCTTTTTTTTTCTATTTTGTTTTGTTTTTTGTTTTTCCACATTATCTACAACGAAACTTTCCTGCCTTAAGTTGATTTTTATCAGGGTACTTTATCACTGCAGTAGAAATGAAACCAGACTGTTGAGAAATTATTTTATCTCCTGGTTTCTGAGGGTTCACTCTGTGGTCTCTTGAACCTGTGTGTTTAGGCTGAGTACTGGGAACTTGTGGTAGAAGAGACTTTCCATCTCCTGAAAACAAGAAGCAGAGAAACTGAAGAGAAACCAGATCAATTCCTCAAAGACACCTTTTAGTAACCTACTTCATTTAACTAGGTCCTATCTCCTAAGGCTTCCAGAACCTTCTCAAATAATATCAACAGCTAAGGACCAAGAGTATACCACATGAGCCTATGGGAGATACTTCATATTCAAACCCTTACATCCCAAAGACATGAGTGTCTCATAATACATAATGCATCCAAGAGTCTTCCAAGTTGTAACTGTTGGAGCAGACTTCAAAGTCTGCAGTGCAAAATTCCCTGTGAGATTCAAGGTAAACCCTTAGCTCTATGTCCCTATAAAAGAAAAACAGAAAATGTCATACTGCCAAGATAAAATTGGACAGAGGAGACATCCTCATTCATCTGAAGCTCTTATCAACAGAGAATTTTCATTCCCTACATCTATAAATTCCCAAGGTAAGCAATACATCGTCTTCATAGTTACTCTCTCGGGAGCTGCTTGCAGGAATCCGGAGTCTGATGTTCATTGCCTAGCCTCCCAGGACTTTCTCTGAAACCTGGATGCAAGCCTCCACTTCTAGGTAAACGTGGATTGTGCATGCCTGGAAAAGCCTCACTGCAAACGCAGTTCCTGGTCCTGCCAAAAGGGCAGCAGATGGGCCGCCTTGGTAGCAGCAGCCTCTGAGTACCTGGTTACTGAGGGAAATGGATCTGGGGAAAACAACATCTGAGTCAGATCTATCCACGTGAAGGAAAATCTTTCAAATGAATTTACTCTTTTGTGCCCATGAGTCTGCAGTAAGTGGGGCCTCACCAGTTCACCAAGGTATGGTTCTCATTGTCTCAATTAAAACTATTTGATTTCTTTTCAATGGCTGTGATTTTTTCAGAAACAGTGACTTTCTTAGCTGCAACCTTCCATGAGCTTCTATGATGAAAATGCAAAAGTTTCCCCAAGTCTTTCTACTTGTTCTTGAACAAGCGAACCCGACCAACAATAACCCTACTGTAGTCCCAATTCTGGGCTGCCTTGAAATTTCCTCCACTAGATCAATTAGTGTGTCACAGTTACTTCAGCCTTTCCCAAAGACCTGGGACATGAGCAAACAAGTTCTCTCCCACAGTGTGACACACACTTCCTCAAGCCCAGTTCCCAATCACGATGTCATTTTCGTCGATACCACATGAGTGCAGTCTTTACTGTTGGTCTCACATTCTCACAAGAACACTCCTTACATCTTTTCCTTAGAATTCTAGGGCTTCTCTAGCCATCGTCTCCAAATTTGTCAGATTTCTCCCACAAACCAGTTACAAAGGCTCCTGAACCACATTGTCAGGTAGCCATGGCAACAAGCCCACTTCTCCAATATCATTTTTTTTAAATATCTTAGGGGCTTGGAGAGATGGCCCAGAGCTTAAGAACACTGCCTGCTCTTCCAGAGGTCCTGAGTTCAATTCCCAACAACCATGTGGTGGCTCACAGCCATCTGTAGTGAGATCTGGTGCCCTCTTCTAGTCTGCAGAAACACATGCAGGTAGAATACTATATATATACTAAATAAAAGATCATTTTTCAAATTTTTATCACATTATTTAGTGTGTGTATGAACACGTGTGGACACATTCACACCATGGAGTGCTTGTGGAAGTCAGATCACAGCTTGGAGAGTTCACTCCCGACACCACCCAGGCCCCAGTGGCCTGACTCAGTTTATCAGCGTTGGTGGCAAAGACCTTCACCTGTTCACATGTTGAGCCATCCCCCCAGCCCCTGGTCTACACAACCTAAAGGAAGTTAGGGTCCATCTGGCTCCTTGCTTCAGAGATTTCAGTTTGTCCTGACAAAGGGCATGGCAAACCAGCCTAGTTGCACTGTGAAGGAAACACACCGAGGGCTTCACTCTTGGTTTCTCCTTTTTGAGAACCCCTATCTCCCCCAACCTCGTTACTCCCTTCCCCCGACTAAGGGATGAGATCATCTCTCATGCTTCTCTCCTCACTTTAGCTAATCCTCTTTGGATTCCCTTAAAGACAGGTCCAGAGTCATATTTTGCTAAAGTCCTAGGCCCTTCTCCATCTAATCCAATCTCAGACAGGATTCACAATCACTCTGGGCCTACCTGATGGGTTGTGAGAATATCTTCAGAAATGGCTTTCCCAGTACCAAGTCATTGTGTGGAACTATCTGCCAGCCTACTACACAGGCCCTCCCTATGGATGAGGTCACAGAAGTTCCCCCCTCAAGTATCTGCCGAACTCTAAGAACAAGGATAGAAAGTTCTGGCTTCCTGAGGCTCACAGAAAAGTTGTGCTTGTTGTCCAAACTTGTAGATTTCTTGGGTGTTTTTGGTACCCTGTAGGCCAAGCCAGTATTGAAGGCTCAGAGTCGGCTCTCACGCTTCAGTTCCTCTCAGGATAGTTAAGTCATTCAAAGCCAGCATGACACAGATATGAAGTTGGCTCTGCAGTGATGCAGAAAATGGAATAATTGTCTGATACCCACTTCCCCATAGAGGAGCCAAGCCATCTGAAGCCAGCACACCTCGGGTATGAGGTTGGCTCTCCACAGATGCAGATAACTGTGTAATGGAGACTCACTTCCCTGTGGAAGGGCCAAGCCAGCTGAAGCCGGAATGCTGTAGATCTGAGACTAGTGCTCACGGGAAGCACCACACAGTTGTTTGGGGTGAGGACTTCCTCAG
>JABTXL010003523.1:39315586-39416674 GCA_025134845.1 Neodon shergylaensis | reverse complement strand
TAAAAATTGTGCTTTGTTTTAAACAATGCTCATTTTGGAGGTCATACAACTGAGAACTACATCATTGTCCTCATGGAGCTTCTGCACTTATAGTAAGTGCCAAGATGATAGAACAGTCATGGAGACCAAGTCACACATCCCAAGGAAGACAGGCAAGCCTCCTTTCTTGACAGTTCAGTGTGAGCTTACCAACGTCAGCCTGAGCTGAAGGTACAGCCCTGTGACAGGGAGGGAGCTGCTGTTGGTGGCTTAGGTTCTAGGTTTGAGGCTAGGCATGCCCTTCTCTGAGAGTGTTCTCTCTTGGGACAAAGCTTCCTCACATTCAATGACAGTCAGGATGGCTAATTCCAATACTTAGCACAGTCCACTCAGCTCCATGCTAACAAAGTGATGCAAATCATGGTAGAATCTTGTGCAGTGAGAGCAGGCAGGCCCCGCCTCCTGGGTCACTCAGTTTAGGACATGGCAGCTGCAGGGCGGCCAGGAGCAGAGCACATACATGGAGACTGCAACTGCTCCTGCTGATTGAGGCCTGAGAGTGTAGCACCTGCACTACGGGACAGTACGTGAGCCGAGAACTAGGCTGGAGATTTAAAAAACACACGCACATAGACAGAGACACAGGGACCCAGGTAAACCTTGAAACAAGAATGTCAACTTTATTGTGCTCCAGGGAAGCTTATATAGGGATCCTTAACTGATAGCCATGCCCCAGCTCTTGAGATTTCCTGCTATAAAACGCACCAGAAATCACTCCCCTGCCATCAGGAATTCATGATGGTCTTGTGCTCAAAGCAGCTGCAGACACAGGAAAACAAGTTGTTTCACTCCAGCAGGCAAAGGGTCTGAGGCAGGCAAAGAAAGTCAAGAGACCAGGGATTTGCAGCCCCCAATATGAGAGAGGAAAGCAATGGCCTCTGGTGACCCCGGCAGCTCTGAGGAGCTGGGGTAGGACTTGGAGTTTCTGAGGTCAGACCTGTGGACATGATGAGCATCGCATACAGCTGAGAAGAGTCACAGCTGGATGTCATGAGCTGCCCTGCCTTACCTTCCTGCTGATGTCTGTACAGAATGACATTACACCAAGCAGCCCATGGGGGGCAGCATCGTGTCTGCCTATCCTCTGGAGAGCATCCTAAGGCTGAGGAATGGCTTAGGGAAGCCTGTTCTGACATCACAGGACACCTTACCTATTTTGTAGCTTCCCAATATTTGTCTTTCTTCAAAAGTTCTCTTTTTGGAATTTTTATTTTATGATTTAAGGCTCATGAAAAATGAACTCCAGAAACACATGACTTATCAAGAAATTTTTTGTGTTTTACATTGTTTAATTTGTTTGAACAAGATTAAGGTTTGGGCTGTATCTCAATTATCTGCAGGACACTTAGGTCCAGTTGGCACTTAGCAGTGTGGTCTTTGGTCTGGGAACTGTTCTCTCTGACCACATCATATCTACCATTTTTAGACAACCAGCTGTGTCTGCTTGCTATAGTATTCACCTGGACTCAGAGAATGCATCAGTCATGGCTCTGAATCTACCTTTATCTTCCTCTCCTCCTGGAAGGAGGCAAAGGTTCATAACATGGTGTAATCTGTGAGTATAGCCACTGTTTCAGGCATCAGGATGAAGGTTTGGGCTTACCCTGTGTCATATCCTGTGGGTGGGAACAGGGACAAATGGGACAGATGTCTAGAAGACGGTCTTCCTCTTGCCCTGTGTTCTAGGAAAACTACTGGATATGTTGAGTTCCAGCTGACCCTGGATGAATTCAAAGAACATCAGGGTGTCTTCCATAACAGTAAGTGCTCAGGTGAAGGGTTTTCCTTTTAATCGAGACTTCAGGGAGACAGGGGACAACTATACAGCTCACTTTCTGTTATTGCCTGGAGGGCTGAATGCTTTGACATCATCAAGTTCCTGTTTTGGGAGGCGGTCTCTGTTGATTGCATCATGATCAGGACAGACAGAACCACCATCGGGATGTTACTGCTTTTGGGTATGTCCTGCTCAGTCTGAGTTGTGAGAGCTGGGCATGGCATTCTTGGGCAGTGGGTACAGAGTGAGTGACTATTTCCTGCTCCCCTTGCTCTAGCTCCCAACCCACGCCTGAAGTTCCTAGGCTCTTTGAGAGAGGGATTTGTAAGCTCTTGGGAGTCCTCAACAATGGTGTGACCAGACCTGAAGCCCGAGACTCATAACCACACCTGACCCACCCAGCCCCAGCCCTTCCTTCCTTTCCTTTCATCCTTTATCATGGTCTTGCTCTGAGTAGACACCTGGTTGGGTACATCTGTGCTGCTGCCATGGCAATAGGGGTGGGATCCTGGTTTCCGGATTATGAAGGCCTGAGCACTACTCAGCACGTTGTCAGGTATAAGATGTCCCCCTCTGACCAGACAGGCCTGAGACCCTAATTAACCATTCTAGCAAGAGAAAATGGGAAGGGTGGGGAGATGGCTCGGTCAGAGGAGCTGGCTCCTCCAGCAGGAGAGCCTGCGTTCAGTAAATTGACTAGTACAGCTGTAATCTGATCACTGGGGAGTCAGAAGCAGGAGGAGCCTGGGGTGTGGTGCACTGGGCAGCTGGCCTAGCTGAACCGAACTCCAGGCTTAGTGAGAGACTAACAAATTAGAGGAAATTAGGAACTCATGTAATCTCCACCTCTTGCTTCCATGTACACAAGCACACTCATACATGATCTTATCACATACAAATGCATATATCCACACAGACGCACACATCTGGCATACATACAGACACAAAGTAGTTTTAAAACACAGTTTAAAAGAAAGAGAGCAATCAGGGTTCCCTGCCCTGTGGGAAGTCCAAGGACCACCCAATGAGAGAGGGGGATTTGATTGGGGGAGATGGAGGGAAATGGGAGGCGGTGGCGGGAAGGAGGCAGAAATCTTAAATAAATAAATAAATAAATAAATAAATAAATAAATAAATAAATAAATAAAATGAGAGTGATAAAAAAATTTAAAAAAATAAATAAAAGAAAGAGAGCTTGTGAGATGACTCAGTTGATAGAGGTATTTGATGCCAAATCTGAACAGAGTTCCCTGGGACCCACATGGTGGAAGGAGAGAACTGTCTATTACAAGATGTTCTCTGACCCTCACAGATACACAGATAAGCTTGTGCATACTTAGCTAATATACAGAATGTCAATTACATTTTGAAAACAAGGGATGTTTCAGTCCAGTGTCCCGGGCTGTCTCTGTTCTCACAGGGCGGGTCTGGAAACTGTGGTACCCAAGGAGAATACACAGCTCCGAAGCCTCCGGATGCTAACATCACCAGCCCCTGAGAGCCACATGTCCATCCTGAGCCCTGCAGCTCTCACGACACTTTTCCCCTTTGTCAGCATTCTCCCACTACTCTGCTCCCATGTCTGGAACACAACACTACAAACCCGTCTTCTCTGTGTATCTACACTTGGGGCAGGAGTGTCAGAGACATCTAGAAGCTGCAGGTGAAGGAGCACGACATCTTCTACAGTGAATAAACTTCATTTGAGAGGTAAATCTATGTGGAAAGGGCCTTAAGTGAGGGTACCAGGGACCCTTCTTCCTGCATGGTCTCCACTACCAGACACCAGCGGAATGTGCAGCAGCTTTGACCTGGGGACTAGGAAGTTTCTTCTGCTGATCTTCTGGAACTCGGCACAGAGTTCTGTGCAGCATGCAAGATCTGAGTCTGGGAGGGATCAGCTGGGCCTGTACTTAGGCGGCAAGTGCCGATGTGACTCTTACAGCCTTGACCACTTAGGCTGGAAATTCCAGACCCCCCAAAAAATCATGAAAGGTTCCTTCCTGGATTCTCGGGTTGCATGACACAGCAGTTTGAGGGGCTGTGTCCTACCAGATGCCCTTGGTGGGTAAAATCCCTTAGCATCAGGATACAGACCAGTATACCCAGGGGACGAGATTTTCTAGGTCATGTTGTCACACTGCATGGCTGCTTAGGTGCTGTCACATCCATGTGACCAGTCAGCGGAAACATGTCCATTCCTCCTTTTGTATCCTCTTCTATTTTCACTCTAAGGTCTTGCCTCCGGTCCTGCTGCTACTGCTGTAGGGTGAAGCCCTGGTGCTGGACACTGTTCCTGTCCTTGTGTCACTGGCTCCCTGCAGGGCTATGTAGTCACACCCCCACTGCTCCTCTGACCTCTGACCATAGGAAGTATCTGAAAGAAAACCTAGAGGTCCTTGGAAGAGTGTTAAAAATCCCCACAGTGCAAAGGATTTCTGCAAGAATCAACACTTTCTTTATCTTTTCTAAGTATTGTTTTTCAGTGTCTGTTTCATTGATTTCAACGTTGATCTTAACTGTTTATTGTTGTCTACCCATTTGGACTTGGGATACTGGGATTGATCACATGGCAGCTGAGGATGAGACAGGCCAATTATAAACCCCTCTCCTATCTACAAACCAGCAATGATAGGAGATGCTCCCTCGATGGAAGCCAGAGGGACCTGGGCAGTGAGGCGGAGCAGATCCCTGTCCATCAGAGAACCTAAGGAATCCACATCTAAGCTCAACAAACCCAAAAGCACCAGAGTATACTCATAAGCTTCATCATCTTGCAGCCATATTCTTTTTTTTTAACTTTTTTTCTTTTTTTTAAAGATATATTTATTTATTATGTATACAACTTTCTGCCTCCATGTATACCCAAACGCCAGAGGAGGGCGCCAGATTTCATTACAGATGGTTTGGAGCCACCATGTGGTTGCTGGGAATTGAACTCAGGACCTCTGGAAGAGCAGACTGCGCTCTTAACCACTGAGCCATCTTTCCAGCCCTTGCAGCCATATTCTTGTCCTCGATGTAGACAATGGCAGAATCCCTCACAGACAGGAAGTTGATGTATATGATGTGTCCCCACCCTTCATGCAACACAAACCATGCAGCCCTCAAGTGTCTTTCTGAGTTTACAGATAGAGAAGGTGCCATGTTTGACATCCTCATTCAGGGGCAGCTTGAAATAAATGCGTTCAGTTGGTTTCCTGGAAACAGGATCCTAGCATGGTTCTCCTTCAGATACCGACAGACTCTTCCCTGCTCCCACTCAGAGCGTGGAAACATATTAACTCGGCAGTCAATGAAGACCCTTCAACTCTGCAAGCACAGACATCTGAACACCCACGCTCAGATTACTCACGGAATACCCAGTGTAGCTTTAGATGGTTCCTATTACAGGCACACAGAGATGCTGGAGCATCTGAGATTAGTGAAAATCAGTCAGGACAAAGCACAAACATGGATCCAAACAATGTCCCACCCAGCACACGTCGGTTTTTCTGAAGCCTTCTGAAGACTACTATCCTAGTTCCAAGTACAAAGACAGGACTTCCTGGCCAATCCTTATTTACAGCAACAAGCAACAGCTCTGAGACATGGTTCTCAATGAACCCCATATTCCCTCCCTGCATACTCCAGGTGACACCATCAAGAAGACACCAGGTAGAGCTGATAACCAGCTCACACTCCAAGTTCAGGCTAGCCTGGCCCATAGTCCACCTGGGTATGTCCACTAAGGAGGCCACACTCTGCG
Source organism: Neodon shergylaensis (assembly GCA_025134845.1). Lineage (NCBI taxonomy): Eukaryota > Metazoa > Chordata > Mammalia > Rodentia > Cricetidae > Neodon > Neodon shergylaensis. Next base: position 39,411,110 of record JABTXL010003523.1, on the reverse strand, counting down.
TGGGTCTCCAAATGCGTCTCCAAAGACATATCCCAGATGACAGGATTCTAGGCCTGCTCAAGCCCATCCAGCCCCCTGCTAGGCTCCTCACTGTGGGTTCTCCTTCTTCCCTGTGATCCATTGGCCTCCAGGCCGCAAGGACAAAAGAAACAGAAGCCACCGGTAGGGCTTGGTACAGCCTATGAGCGCGACAGAAATAGCCTTTCGGGAGACAGTTTCAGTGTTACAGCCCAGCTCTCCTTCAGAGTCAGGGAGATATACAGGATTAGAACAGCAGTGGGCATCACCTAAATTGTGTTTAGCAGCACGTTCCTATCATAAAGATTCTAGCACAATGTCTGATTACTGTAAGTGACAGCAGCAGGAGAGAATTTGCAGGGAACTCTGTCAAAAGTCACACCTAAGATAAATCAGGCATCCAGGCTCAGGGACAGTCTGCAAATAAGGTCAAGGAGAGAGAAGGAAACCATCGTGCAGGGGAGGTAGGGGGAGAATCCTTCATCTTGTGTCCAGCTCAGAGAGAGCTGTCCATACATGGTGGACTGCAACCTTTAACCAACAGGGCCTCCCCAACATCTCACTGGTCACCAAATGCAAAAGAATTTTGAAGAGCCCAAGGCTCTTGCACAGAAATGAGCCCTGTGCCAGGAAGTCCATGCCAGTGAGCACCAACCCAGAGCGTGGCCAGTGAGCATCAACCTAGAGTGTGACAGGCGGCCCTCCTGTGCTGAGCTCAGTGTCTCTGTGAGCATCATTTCATGACTACCAAGATATGAGCACAAGTTAAGTTTGGGGATCTGCAGGAGGTAAGGGAGACTGAGAAACATGGAATGAAAAACAGAAACAGAGAGCTCACCTGAGGTTCATCCTGAATTCTAGAACCCTAAATTTGTTTCTGCAAAACATGAAGGGCAGCAGCAGACTGGACTTCTTTTTTGCAGAAACAGGCAGGTTTCCTGCCCAGCGAGTTACGAGCAATTTTCCAGGATCTAGAGGGGAAATCATACCTGGGCAGGGAATCAGAGATAGGAAGAGCCAAGGAAAGGGGTCCCAGGCTGGAGCTAAAGTAGGGATGGAGACAGAAGGGTCTTAGGTAGGGTCTCAGTGAAAGCTGGAGGAATCTGAAACTATGGAGGATCAGGAGTCTGACTCATGGCCAGCTCCTTGATAGCAGCAGAGAAAGCCAGGCAAACGGGACAGGGGTCTGCTGAGAGGGGCCCTAATGAGGATGCTATGAAAAATCAGCATCCTAAGCCACCCAGAGGAGAAAAGTCACCTGACGGGCTGGGTCAGCCTTTTCTCTTTATAAGGCTAAGAAAGGACAGAAACTGGGGCAAAGGAGACAAAACTCTCCGGAAATGACCAGTCATGGGCAGATTGCCAGGGGTGGGGGGGGGACAATTGACTTCATGAGCTCCGCCCACCAGGATGCTGATGGGTGAATCTCAGATAGACAAGGCCCCAAGGGCTTTGGCTCCAGAATGTCTCTTACTACTGCTGTGCCTTTACATGTTTGCGGTTGCCATTTTTCTCTGCTATCTGGCATGGTGTGGATGGGTGTCAGGAGATACCTACTGCCTTTAATATAGTGTGATTATCTCATGGAAATATCCTGTTCTACTGGGCATTTTTACCTATGGATTATTATGAAGATAATTTCCTCTGAGGCTGTACTGTTTAAATGAAGTAATGATTTTATATAATGATAGTGTTCGTTTAAGTAGAATTTTGATGATTAAGGGTTTCTAACAAATATAGTAAGGGATTATGATATAGATTAGTTTAGGGGGAAAAAAATACAGATAAAGGTAGAATATAGTGTTGCCCCCACCCCTCGTAGGTCAGGGACTGCAGAGGGTAGAAAATAAAAACAAGGAAGTGTCAGGCAGCTAGGACTTATGAGTTTCCCTTGAAGAACCATATAGACTGTGGCTTAGGTTAATGATGAGGGAAAACAATCCCAGAAGCTAGCCTAGCTCAGGCTCTTTTCATCTTAATGTTGGGAGACGTATTCACAGGTGTGCATCATAGCCAAAACAAAGCTTTCAATAGTGACGTTAGGTTAGGTTAAAATGTTTTTGCTAATGGCTTTGAAGTAGAAAATCTTGGGGACCGATTTAAAGTTTAGAAAAGCACACTTATAATGGTTGAGCAAGTGGACTCATTGAGGTCAGGTGACAAAAACAGTGGCAGCCTGGCTATTGCTGGCTGACGCACCTCTCTTGCTGGGATGGGTTGGTGATCAAAGGTGATGATTAATTCCTTGTCCCCTTTTCTGCCCTCAGCCTCTGATATAAAAAAAACTATTGACAATTGGGTATGCACCCTGAGGATTTAAAGTATAGCTGAATGATTGCTTTTTATATGTAAAAGTTTAGATTTATGACTCTTTTAAAGATTTTTATAAGATTATCTTTTGAGATAAATAAAAATTAATTGATCTTCTTTGTAGCTGCAAAACACAAGCTGAGAAGAACTGATTGAGAAAAATATCTTGCTTGATTAGACTCTGTTAATCTATAACAAGTTTCTTGGAAATAAATGTATGTGGGTTATTGGGGCTAATTTGTTTTTCGCCTATAAAACATAAAATGTAATAATGTAAGGGACATGAGAAACAGGCTACTTTTCACCTGTATTCATTGCAATCATTCACTTGAAAAATAGAATGTTGTAATTTTTATGTTGCTTGAAAGATTTTGCTGGGATATATAAGATATAAAGGAAAAATAAAGACAAAGAAATGATAGAGAGATCCTGAGGATGTGTGTGTGTGTGTGTTTCCCTTTTTCCACTGGCCCTAGAGAGTTAAGTTTCGCCCCACTCACTGACAACTCTCTACTAAGTTTTACTCCCTCAGATAGAAAAGTCAGTTGAGTGATTAGTCCACCAACTCTATGGCTCCCCTCAATTCCTGAGCTGCTGAAGGCTGGTCCTTAGAGCAGCAGCAGATAGCTTGTGGACTTCTTAAATAACCTCAGTTATCCTGGCGGAGTGTGGCCAGACCAAGGGTCCAGTGCCTGTCACCTTCCCCCTCTGGCTTTGGTTTCTCTAAGTATTTGTACACATCAGGTGGAACCAAGTGACAGTGTTGCCATGGTCCCCACAGAGCACAGGACAGTCATGGTGGTCTCAACTTCATGACATCCACCCCAGCCTTGAACTCTAACTTTTGCCTTGTTCCTCGTCTCTTCAGACCCTTGACCTCAATTGCCCTGTGTGCCCCGGGCTTCAGGGCCATGGATGAAGCCTAAGACAACTGACATCTATCATTTGTAAGAACACAGGGAAGATATAGTTTATGAGTTTGGGGTAGAAAGGGTAGAGAGGGAAGGTGGGGGAGCCCCAGAACTTAGTAGTTAAGAACATTACTACCAACTGGAAATTTTTCTGACAGAGGCATGGAGGATTTGGGGTCACCTTGAGATGGCTGAAGCTTTGAGACAGATGGTCCCAAAACTTGGAATTGTCACTAGAGGGAGCCAGGGTACCAAGAACACTGGACTTGTCTCTGGACCTGTTGAACCAGGTCAGTTTAACTTCCAGGATGGGACATCACAGATCAGGAGAAGTTCAACCAGCCTCTACTCTCCATCATGGATGGGTGCATGGATGGCTAGTCCTCCAGAGATTTATGTCTTGTCATGAAACACACTGCAATAAAGTCAAGTCAAAATTCTAAATAATTCAGTTTTATGTCACCAGTCAAACATGACCCTTTTATGGGAAAATAAAAATCCTGACTATGGGCTGCAGCGATTGCTCGGTGGTCAAGAACACTTGTTACTCTTGAAAAGCACCTAGGTTCGATCCATAACACCCATTTGGTAACTACAACCATCTGTACCTCCAGTTCCAGGGGATCCAATGCCCTCTTCTGATCTCCGTGGGCACCAGGCACACATGTAGTACTCATACATACATGCAGGAGGAACACTCATACACATAAAATAAAATAAATCTTTTTTAACTTAACAAAAAACGAAATTCTGAATATTACCCCTTTTGATGAACAGATAGAAGTTCGTCTGAAATTCAGAAGCTGAAAAAGGAAGAGGGTGAATCCCTGGCCCCAGGAATAGAAAGATCCAGGTGTTGTAGGAGGCTCCTTGTTCATTTCCCAGCCGCCCTTTTTTTTTTTTTAATTAAATCATTGCTTGGCTAATCACTATAGCATGTTCCTAGCAAGTCATTGCATATTAAATTAAGCTTTTTCTATTATTTTATATTTTATCATGAGGCTCATGGCCTACCAGAAAGGTTCCAACTGGCAACTTATGTCTTCTCCTCTGGCGGCTCCATGGCGGCTCTCTGACTCTGTCTTCTTTCACCCCCCATTTAGTTTGTTGAAAAAGCTTTATCACATTGATTACACCAATAAGAGACCTTTGCATGTCGTAGTTGTCTCCAATTACTTTAAAGAACACATGCTGGAGAAAAACCCCATGAATGTAATCAATGCCGTAAAGATCTTGCCAGTCATGGTCACCTTCAAAAACATAAAATAACACATACTGGAGAGAAGCTCTTTGAATGTAATCAACGTGATAAAGCTTTTTCACAATGCTCTAAACTCCAAATACACGAAAGAGCACATACTGGAGAAAAGCCCTATGAGTGTATGGAATGTGGTAATTTCCTGGCATATCATGATCATCTTCCAGAACATTGCTTGTCATAGCCAGAACCTGGAAACAACCTAAATGCCCCTCGACCGAAGAATGGATAAGGAAAATGTGGTACATTTACACAATGGGTACTACACAGCAGGAAAAAAGACATCTTGAATTTTGCAGGCAAATGGATGGAGCTAGAAAACATCATATTGAGTGAAGTAACCTAGACCCAGAAAAACAGTTATCATAAGTACTCACTGATAAGTGGTTTTTAAACATACAGCAAAAAAAAAAAGCCTACAAATCACAATCCCAGAGAACCTAGACAACAACGAGGACCCTAAGAGAGACATACATGGGAAGTAAAAAAAAAAAAAAGACAAATCTCCTGAGTAAATTGGGTGCATGGGGATCATGGGAGAGGGTTCAAGAAGAGGGGAGAGGAAAGGAGGGGAGCAGAGAAAAATGTGTAGCTCAAATAAAAAAAAGATGACCTTCTGTTTTCTAGGCCTTTGGAACTTGTTTGCAGCAAGAATGTGTCAAAGTTTGGAACCTTGGGTCTGAAAAGGCTTTAAATACTAGAAGCAGAGTTTAATGGGTGATTCTGAAGGGTACTTAGAATATAAGAATTCTGAGAGAAAATTAGAGTGGACAGTAGAAGCCAACTCAGGAGGTTTTAGAGGGAAGCAAGGACTCCACAAGGAACTGGATTTCTGTCCTGCAGAGTAGCAGAGCCAGGATTTCAACCTAGAGCCTATGAAACCCACGAGGCCCACTAAAGGAGGCTGCAAGCAGATGCTTCAAGAGGGACCCTGAGCGTTGCAGTTTGTGAGCCCAAAGAGACAGGTTCCTGAATATGGAGAGGCCATGGCCCGGGACCAACCCCTCTCACGTCCATCCCAGCCTAGGCAAAAGGGGTACCAGATCTGAGGGTGCAGTCCCTAAGGTACAGGATCCAGGACCCCAGCCCCAGAGAGAACTCAGTGGACACAGAGGTTAGCAAGGAGCCCTGAAGCCAACTACAGACACAGGGCCCTGGTCCTGCTCAGTTCTGAGCCTTGGTGTAATCATCTGTTAAATGGCTATTTGTTGCCAAGCCAGCCTGATGGATTGTGAGAATCCCTGAGAAACGGCTTGTGGGACCCTTTGCTTGTGTAGCACAGATTGCATGTTTTATGGTAGCCAGGAAGTGGGGGAAGGGTAATCTAGAGCCAAGATATATCTTTCAAGGTCATGCCCTCTTAGTGGCCCAGTTCCTCCAACAAAGCCCTACCCCGCAGCTGGATGGATGTCTCCCAAATTTCTCCAAATTTCGAATCCATTAATGGATTAAAACATTGATCAGGTGAGGGTCCTCGTGATCTGATCCTCTTAGGAAACACCCTTGAGAACATACTCGGAGAAGTATTGTATTACTTTCCTAAATGTCTTCCCCCAGCCAAGCTGACAGTCGAGATTATCTGTCACTGGGGGCTGGAGAGAGATGGCTCCATGGTTCAAAGCACTGGCTGCTCTAGCAAAGGACCTGGATCCTGGTCCAAGTATCCACAGAGCGGTTCCTAACCACCTATGACTCCAGTTCCAGAGGATCTGATGCCCTCTTCTGACCTCCATGGGCCCTGCACACACATGGTACACAGACATACATGCAGGCTAAACATGCATACACATAAAATAAAAATAAATAAACCTTTGAAAAGGTTAGCCATTATGTACTTTAAGAGCCATTTCTTTGAAATAAGTCCCTCTCAATGCTTCATCTATATAAATCTATTTGTATAATAGATAGATGATATTTACCCACCAAGTATTTTGTGTCGACATCTTGTGGTTCCTTGTCATGGAGAAATATATCCTGAACAATATGTCTTATAACAAGGAAAGAGTTTCGTAACTCAAAAGTCTTCAATAAATAAAAGCCTAAACCAGCTGGCCAAAACAGCTTATTCTTACCAAACACTTGAAGCGGGAGCATGGATGACTTGTCAAACACCTCAAGAAACGGGAAGAAACCAGTTCTTTAGACTGCGGTGTAGGGCGAGACTCTGCTCCAACGTGGAGGCTGATCTGGCTTTAGCCTGCCACAGGCCCTTGACTGGAACTGGCTCTGTGCAGACAACTCCAGCTCCTGAGAGGCTCCCAGAGCTGTGTCTAGCTCTGGAACCGGAACTAGAAGTGCTTCTGCAGCTCCTGGTAGCTCGGAGTCTTACGTGGGGTCTCTCTCTGGAGCTCTGAGGAGGTTCTGCATCTAAAGGTGGTGCTGGATGATGGGAGAGCTTTCTTTAAAAGGAGTCTGTGATAAAGCTGGATTTGCAGGCAGATGTGGCGGTCCAGACCCTTCTAGTCCTGGCTTTAGAGACCTCATTGCAATTGAGATTGACCCCTGACCTAGCACAGCGCCATGGCTGTAGCTGGCTAAGGAACTGGCTCTCGATGCAGAGTTAACAGCCAGCCTTGAGTATGGTTGGCCTGGGCAATGCTACTGTCTGAATCTGGAGTTGGGGTTGGGGTTGGTTCTGGACTGGCTGGCTGCACCTCTGCGGATGGGGCTCCAGCAGTTTCTCCTTCTGGTTCTGTCATCTGGAGACAGCTCCAGACGTGTTCGCAGCTCCGGAGCAAGGCAGGAGCCTCTGCTGGCACGGGATCTAGCTCAACCACAAACACTAGAACAAATGATATGCTGGGCACCCGGATCTTTTGGGCCTTAGAGCTGGAATGAAACAAGAAGCGACATCACCTCTTGTTGTTCCTTCCAGACCTGTTGTGAAAACAGTTCTCCCTGATGAACGTGGCCAATGCTCAGCAGGTCAAGAGAGCTTCTTCAGACCTCTGCTGCCCAGACGTACCTCCAAGGCCCCTTCCTAGGCCCGCCATTGCAGTCATGTGACTAGGGAACATTTTCTAACTTCTGATGTCTCAGTTCCCCCCTGGACAGTGGAGATGGGCCCATACTCACACATACTGTGAAGATTCAAGGATTTGGACCATGCCTGATCATACATTCCTCTAATCCTAGCACTTGGAAGGTAGAGGCTGAAAGATTAGAAGTTCAAGTCATCATCAACCACATAGCAAGTTTAAAGGTAGTCTGGGTTATATGAGACATTGTATTAAAAACCAGGAAGGAGCCTGGTATGGTGGGGCACTCCTTTAATCCCAGCACTTGGGAGGCAGAGGCAGGCAGATCTCTGTGAGTTTAAGGCCAGCCTGGTCTACAGAGTGAGTTCCAGGACACCCAAGACTGTTTCACAGAGCAACCCTGTGGGGGTATGGGGTGGAGTCAGGTGGTGGTGGTGCACGCTTTTAATCCCAGGGACAGAAGCAGGCAAATTTCAGTGAGTTTGAGGCCAGCCTGGTCTAAAATGCAAGTTCCAGGACAACCTGAAAAATCCTGTCTCAGGGAGGAGTGGGTGACAGAAGGGAAAAGATGGCAGGAGGGATGGAGAGAGGAGGGCAGTCAGGCAAGAAGTAACGGAGGAAGGCAGGGAAAGGAAGGAAGGAAGGATTCAAGAATTTGGGACCATCAGCAAGTGTGGCTGGCCTGGCCCATGGGTAGCAGAGCAGGGCTCACTGATGTGTCCCCAGGCCCACAATTCACACCCATCACCCAGGAGTCCTCACGAGTTTCCAGACTCATTAGATGTGTGCTGTGTACTTGTGCGGGACACAGCACAGATCCCAGCAGTTAGCTGGTCTTCTGAGTGTATTCTGTGTCTTTGAGTGCCATCCTGAAGTAGAGGACAGTCAAACTTCAAGAGACTGCCCTGCACCTCAGAGCCACGCACAGTCCCCCAGGTGGGGCTAATCAAAAGCATCTCGGACCCGTGAACACCCTGTGGCTCCTTCCTGATCCATCCCCAAAGCTTCCTTGTAAAAGAGGAAGCAAAGTGTCACCTCCTAGCCCCATGAATACTAGTAAGTCAGATCTGGCCCTTCCTCTCTGCGTGGAAGCTTTGGCATTACCAAGAACCTGGGAAGCAGGGAGCTTCTTGGGAAGGTGCAGGACTCTATGGGTGGTCTGAAAAAGTCCTGCGAACTTGGCAACAGGCAAAATTAGTCGCTGAGATCCACTTGGCAAGGAAAGATCTAGATAGACTCGGGGCTGGGGCTACAAAGAGCCCTGGCAAGGAGCGTTTGGTCCACTAGATGGCGCTGCATCCGGAGGACAGTGGAAGTCCCTCGCGGGCTGCCGTAGGCACTACTATAAAAGACGTGGTGCGGTCGCGTTCAGCCTCTTGGCGGCCATGGCGGCTTGCAGGTTCTTGTCGTCTTCGCGTCTGTGGTTGACCTGGGACGCCGCGGACGACCCTCCATAGCTCTCGGCCTGCTGGCGGGATGACTGCGTCTCGTACTGTCGGTTGTTAAAAAATGTCGCTTGCTTTCCTTCCGAGGGCTCAGTCGCTCTAGTGTGTGCAGCAGACTAACGCTGTGGTAAGAGGAAGGGCAGTTCAAGATGTGCCCGAGGGCCTCACTCCCCACTCCGGACCTCCGGCCCAGGTAAGAAAACCGAGGCTCGCGTCTGGGCTTGTACAATGCAGGGAGCTTCCTAGGCATTCCTCTGTGATCATCCGTGAGTGGGGCTCGACCCCAGTCTCCCCTTCCTAGGGAAAATGCCTGTCTGCATTTGCTGCTGGCCGATGTAGGAGATGGAGGTCTTTATTGGACGGACAGCTATTCAGAACCAATGTGAATAAACCCGAGACAGTATCCAGTCTGGTTAGCGCGGTGCCACTGAGTTTGGGAGAAAGAGCAAGGAGTGGTTACGTTTTTTTTTCCAATTGTTACTTACAGAAATCTTTAGCAAGGAGACCAAACCATGTGGACCCACTGGGATTGGAATAAAATACAAGTCTGATGCAGTTCCCCGCTGTGATCTTGCCAAGAATGTGTGCTGCGTGATTGCTTTCCTTCTCTAGGGCGATTGCCTGCTGGAATTGGGCTGAGAGGACATGTTGGGGTCTTCGGTAAGTTAACTCCAAGTTTGCAAGATTCAAGTCGAGGTTCCGGGTACTTGGCTCATCAAGGTCCTGCCCCTAGAGGCGTTGCAGATGTGGCTGCTGTACCACATGTGCGTCAGTAGGTGGCAGAGAGGAGAGAGGCTATGTCTACGCTCAGTGTTCTGACCTGTGAACATCTGAATGATTAGTAGCCTAACACTCCCTGAAGCTAGAGCGGGACCCTCTTCCTAGTTGATGGACAGGTTTAGGTAATTCGATGGCCCTGCACAAACCAATAGCGGGGGTCAGTCTGGAAAGAGGAAGTTTCAGGTAAATTGACTTGATGGAAATATAAAGCCAGTAACCTTAAAAAGGTCCCGGGAAGCAGGGGATCATGGCACATAGTTCCGGAATCCTGAATGCTCACCCAGCCTGGGCTGGGGGACGAGAGAGAGACTGCCTCAGTAAACTACAGTGGATGAAAACAGCAGTGGCATCAAAGCTGTCCTTTGAGATGAGTGAAGTTTCTTGGCCAGATGTCTTGATTTCAAACTGGCTGTCTGCAGCACTGGTTGCTGCCTGATGCCAGGGAGGCAGGCTCCATTTTCTGTAGCCCTCACTTGCCAAGGCTTTTAAACCAGCAGGGCTAGTACAGCTCGGTGGTGAGGTGCAGGCCTGGGTCTCCGACCCTGGCACCGCCAAGAGTGGTGTCTGGTAGTGGGTTCATGCAGCGCGGGTCGAGGGGAATGAGTTGAGATGTGGGGTATGGTAGCACAGCTAACTGTGGCGGTGATGACTGCCCTCTTGTGAAGTGCCACTGTGCACTAGTTACCTGTGGTTGGCAACAATACCCGTGAGGTCTTAGGTTGTCCCACCCTAGGCATAGACCACCCTTTTGCCCAGTCTCCCCATGGCGCCCTTCCCTGCTCATCGTATTAATCAGAAAAACTTACAAGCACATTGCTGCAGCTCTTGTTTAGTGGTTGAAGCTGGCAATGTTGAGATGCATTAAAGGACACAGGCCTCTGGCGGCTCAGGATTTAGGAGGGAGCTACGCTGATTGTTCTTCTTTGGTACAGGAAAGCTGGCTCTGCTTGTGGTGTGAACTTGGTGTTGAATGCCCAGCAGTGGCCCAGTTGAGGTAAGAGGTGGGCTGGACACACTGGAGCATGCTCGGGTGGGATGCGTGCAGCTGCCCTGACGATGCTGTCCTAGATCTGTCAGCACTACAGGCACAGCACAGCTACTCAGCTGTGCCTGTGACATCAGGGCAAAGAGCAAGTGGCTATTTCTACGCTCAGTGTTCAGAAGCCAGTGAGCACTAAGAATGGTTTATAGCCTGACATTTTGCAGAGCTGTGGTGAGGTGATACTGAGATATAGCTTTGCTGTTGGCCAGACACCGATATCAGACCTCAAGGGCTCCCCCCCCCCAAAATGCATGGTCAGCATTTTAGCAAGATAGAACTCTAGAGTTGGGATTTGAAACTAGTTTTGGGGGTAGGGCATTCAGGGGTCAGGGAATACAAGAAACTATCCATCCTTTCTCATTTTTCAGATCCAGAAGCCAGGAAGAAGAAAGCCTACGTCTTGGTCACGTGGCTGAGCAGGACGGGTGCAGATAAGAGTATAGGCCTCAGTGTGGCCTCCAACGTCCCCAGGGACCTGCAGAGCCGCCCACATCCTAAATTACTGACCACATTTGTGTTGGCTTGAACTGCTGCTTCAAGACTGGTGGAATTAGCTCTATGCAGTTGGCAGGAGGGGTGGCCACGCCCTCTAAGACTCAGCATTTCCATCTAACCAACTGCACATTGTCCCACATTGGGGGGCTGTAGGTGCTGTGGTACAAATAAACTTGTTACTTCTTGAAATTTGTGGTCTTTGTTATCAATCAGCTTTCTCCCATCTTAGGGTGAACAGCACATTTGAGTTACCCTCGACTCCCCTGGAAAATGAAACCTGCCAGAGAGTGGATGATAAGGCTTGAGGTTTAAGGGTTTAGGCTGGAACTCTGGCTGACCAAAAACATGTGACTGCCCTGAGGAGTGGAGCACAGAGACACCACGTTCGGCCTTTCCTTGTCGGATAGCTGAACTGTAGCAGCGCTGTTGGTGAGGTGTTGGAAACCTAGAGCAGGGCCCCAGCATTCTTGGAGTGCTAGTGGTAGGAATGCCTTGGGGCTTCATAAAAAGCCCAAGATACTTTCAGGCCCATAACATCCCTGTCCTCCATTGTGCCTGGAAGAGCTCGAGAATAGAGGCTGCTTCATATTTAACAAGGGATACAAATGCTCAAGGTCACATAAAAGCCATTTATTTACATTCAGAGGAATGGCCCCACCTGCTGGGTTGCTGGAGAAAGGGGTAGGGGAGACTTCCCAAGTGAGTGCTCCACCCATAGCTGGACAATAATGGCTGGAGCCTGCAGCACTAGGAGTAGTTGGTGTTGGAGATCTCCCTCCAGAGCAAGGTCTTGAGATGGCTAAGCACCAGTGAGTGGTGGGCTTCCACCTGACTGGCCAGTCCACTCAGTGTCGTGCATGTGCGCAGCTGTTTGCCCAGTTCCTCACGGAGGTCTGCAGGAGCACCAGGCAGCAGGTAATCCCTCAGCAGTTCACATACCTTGGCCAGGTTGGGCTGGATGAGGTCACCCTTGCACTGCCTCATAAGCCTGTCACAAGGGGCCCTGCAGTCTCGCCCATAGATGCAGTCAGAACTCTGCTCACAGTGGCGGCCCTGAAGGAAGCGGCGCACCGTAGCCTCTGGTGCTACCTGCTGCAGGTCAGCCATCTTGAAGTCATAGGTAGCTGTGTATCCCACATTGGCCAGTGTGGTCTCACACATGTAGAAGGTACCATAGGAACCATGGAAGAGCTCCTCTACAAACTCCAGCAGCCCAATGGCAATCTTGGCACGCCAGGGCCATGCAGGTCCAAACCACTGCTGGAGAGCCCTATGCAGCACAGACGGCAGAAGGGGGCGCAAGGCAGGTAACAACACTGCCCCATGCCAGGCATAGGGGGTGCCCTCAGTGAGGTAGAGGTCCCCGCAGTAGCCCAGCAGCCGTGAAGCATGCTCCTTCTCCTGAAGGGACAGCAGCAGTAGGAACTCATTGCGCTGCAGCAGGGCCCACACAGACTTGGCCTCTGCCAGGGACACCCTGCTATCCTTGTTGAAGTCCGCCATGAGAAGGATCTGGTCAACCAGCGCTGGCAGGGAGGGCAGGTCTCCTAGGTTCGCCTGGAAGGCAGAGAAGCACGCCCTGTGCCCACCTCAGCTGGCAGAACACTGACGGCCAGGCCTAGTCTCTAGACATTAGAATGTCCTCGAGGCCTGCTGCCTATGCCACACACTCCCCTCTCCTGCTTCTGTCACTGAGAGATGAGTAGAGGCCACAGCACTTGAGAACAATCAAAAGCCTTTGAGAACAATCACTTGACCCTGGAACCTGTTTACATCTCCCACCAGTCCCTACTGTTACCACACGGGGTTTAGAGCCCTCAGTCTCCTGAGCCCTCACCACACCTCAGACTCTGCCAGTCTATCCTCCCGCAAGCCCTGGAAAAATGCTTACTTGCCTGTCTCCTACTTGGGTCTTTGTAGACATCCCAACTGTGGTGAAGGTCTGAGTACCTGTAGTAGAGCAGACTAACCTTGAGGAAGCTGAGGATCATCTCCCGGAACTCCTTGATGGAGGTGCCCCGTGTGGGCTTGTCAAACAGCACCAGCTCCCGCCGCAGGACTGCATCTGGCCAGTCCTTGGAGTTCAGGGCCTCCTCAATGCCACATTTGATGGTCACCTCCTTGTCCTGCCAGAGCCCACTGTATACCTAGACAAGGCCACAGGTTTGTTCCCTATAGAAGTCCAGCTTGCCACCAGCCACAGCCCACACCCAGCCTGCCAGCCATGCCCAGCTGCACACCTGCTGGCCTGGGGCTGAAGACAGGCAGGTCCTCCACTCCACCTTCTGCAGCTCACACAGGTCCTGGCAGACGGAGCCGGAGATGATGCCCTTGCGGTACTGGTCACACTGAGGAGACAGGCACCAGGGTATGGGGCTTGGTGGTCACAGCCCTACACCCCTCCAGGAACCCCCAGGAGAAAAGGAAAAGGCGCCAGCAGCATGGGCATGGGGATAGGCTTGTCTCCAGGAGCAACCCTTCTGTCCCCTCCTCTCACTGACTTGACTCCTGAGGGAAGTATACCACAAGTCTACTGCCAGACCCTGCAACTAGAACACACAGGTGGCCAGGGCCACAGGCAGGCCCCCATTGATAGGTTCCACTGCTGGGCCCTCAGCAACGGAGCTATGGCCAGAAAGGCAGCCTGGACCAGGGTGGGATAAAAGTCACAAGTCCCATGAGAGGGTCCTGGTCATGGGCGATAACTAAGCCTCAGGAACTTTCAAGGCAGCTCAGGACACTCCTCTAAGCAGGTGTCCACATTCCCCCACCATCCAGTGTTTCTCCATCTACGATGACCGTTGTTCTGACAGCCTGCCCAGTAGGCTGAGGCAGGAGGAGCCCAAAGGTAGGGCCTCTCCTTGATGTCTACCTCTGGATCCAGCTGGACTCAGAGCCACCAACCCCTAAGGTGCTCCCTGGGGGTCCTCAAATGCTCCAGTACTTCAGATACTGGTCACTGTCAGGCTTATCTGACCATCCCTAAAGAAATGGCATCCTGGGGCCCCACAATTGCTGACCTTTCTTCCTGCCAGGCTTGCCCTAGGCCACCTCATCAGCTGGAGAGCCTCTCCACACAGATTAAAAATCGGCACTATTCAGCCCCTAGTTTCGGGGTAGAGGGCCTGCTGGCTCTCATCGGGCAAATTCCTGATTATCACTTGTTGCCATGGAGCCTGGCAGTGGTCAGGGCCAGGCTTGGAGGAAATGGGGGAAGGGAGGTTTCCAGCACCCCACCATCAAAGAAGCTAAGTCAATCTGAAGCACTGACTCAGCCATGTGAGCCACAAAGATAGAGTGGCCCCATGAAACAGGCTCGTCAGTTAGAGGTGGGACAGGAAGGCTGTGCCGGTCACATCCCACCACCCTGGAGTCTGCTGATAACCCATCAACACCAGTCACAGGACTTCAAGAGGGAGTTGGGATGGCTCTGCAGGAGCCAGCAGCAGCCTACTGGCCCTGTTCAGCATTCCAAGGTGGCAGAAGGAACAACAGTTTGAGAGGAAATTCAACAGAAACCAAGATAGGATCCAGCCAGATGGATCAGCAAGTAAAGATGCTTGCTACCAAGTCTCATGGCCTGAGCTCAAACCCCAGAAGCCAAGTAAAGGTGGAAAGAGAGAACCAACTCACACAAGTTGTCCTCTGACCTCCACACAGGCCATGGCACATGTGTGTGCACATATATACACATACACACACATATAAATAAGTGAATATTAGCCAGGTGGTGGTGGCGCACACCTTTAACCCCAGCACTCGGGAGGCAGAGGCAGGTGGATCTCTGTGAGTTTGAGGCCAACCTGGTCTACAAGAGCTAGTTCCAGGATAGGCTCCAAAGCTACAGAGAAACCCTGCCTAGAAAAAAAAAAAGAAAAAATTAAAAATAAAAAGAAACTAAGGTGGGCAGTATGTTCAGCCTTCCTCAAGACTCTTGCTGCCCGTAGGTCTCCAAGCCTCAGTTTCTCCATCTAGAGTAGGCCAAGGTAGGGATCCACTGAGTAGCTCCCTCCATGCTGAGAGTCTGGCTAGCAGCGAAGATTGTATGACCAGAGGGTGGAGAAAGATGGCCTCTGGAAAAGAAGCAATGTCCCCTATCTGGGGACATTATGTCCCTGTCACCAGTCACAAGGAACAGAGAACTGAGATACCAGCTTCATGAGGCTCATGGGCACACTCACTCAGGCACTGGCATGCAAGCATGTCCACCCACACGTGCACCCACAGGGAAATCCTCGCTCAACAGCAGCAATGGCTCCCTGGAGAAAAAGGCATAGAAGACTCCACCCCATGGCCTGCTTTCAGGACTGGCCAGGGCAGCCCTCTCCAGGCCATTCCGGAGTGCACCCCAAACACACGCAGCAGCTGTAATTTCTCCACTGCCTCCCCCGGACCCCCAGTCCTCTACTGGCCCACCTCCAAGCCCACGGGGCGGGCCCCGGGGCCCAGGCAGACTTACGATCACCACCTGGCAGATGTGCCCACGGCAGAGCTCCGAATAGGACGAGTAGTGCGCATAGACCATCCAGCTGCCCACGAAGATGCCCAGCCAGACCAGCAAGACATACTTGACCCTGAGGCCTGGGAGCCGGCCCTGCTGAGGGAGGGAGGGATCAGGTGAGGAGGTGCCCATCATCACCACGGGCAGTTTCCACTTCTTTGGACCTTTCACGGCCTTCCAGCCCAGCTGGCACCTACCACCTCCAGCAATGAGAAGCACCTAGCTCAGCACCCCACCATTCTCGGGCATATGCCAGCATCTGCATCCAGGGGCTCTCCACCAGAGACAAGAAGACATTTCAAAATAAGGAAAAGATGAAGTCTAACGAAGATACTTTTTACAACCCGCTCCCCTAAAATGCCCTCATTTCCTAACATTCCTGCCTCCAAATAAGGTCAGCTGAGCCAATGGCTGGGGCGAGTTCAGCCACCCTCATTTTTCCCACTGGTCCCCTTGATCAGGGCCAGCAGGAAAAGGGGTATGGAGGAGGGCAAGGGCCCAACAAGCCAACTCTATTACACCCTGAGAGGCAACGAGAAGACACAGGTTCATGCACGCACATTCCCAGGGGCAGGTTCACCTACAGCAAGGGTGGACAGCAGTATCCATCCACAAGACAGAAATACCACTCGGCCTCAGCAAGATGTAAGTTTGGTACCTGCCACCACCGGGATAGATGTCACAGAAGGACACCTCCTGTGGGACTCAAAGAGTCCCCAGAGTCTTCAAATGCATAGGAAGAAAGTGAGTGCCAGGGGCAGGGTAGGCTGTGGGAACACAGGGTCGGGGAGGGAAGTGAGCTTTCTGTGGATGGGCCACACCAGGGGCTGCACAGCAGTTCTCAATGCACCATTCACCACTGTACAAAGGAGAGGTGAGCAGGATAGGATAGTTCATGCCGTGGGGGTTCTTGGTTTGGGGGTTTTGCTGGGCTTGTGGTGGGGGGTTGTTGGTTTGGTTTTTTTTTTTCTTTTTGAGACAGAGTTTCTCTGTGTGTAACAGCTCTAGCTGTCCTGGAACTTGCTTTGTAGACCAGGCTGGCCTCAAACTCATAGAGATCCCCTGCCTCTGCCTCCTGAGTGCTAGCATTAAAGGCATGCACAATCACTGCCTGATGTATTTTGCCACAATGTATTTCTTTTAAACATGAAGACTGAGAAACAACAGGGGACACTGTTGCTATAAGACAAGACAGAAAGACTTCAAGAGCAAAAGGCCAAGCCTAGAGCCAGCCACTATGTGTTTCTTTTTAAAAACTGTGTGTGTGATGGACACATTCCTGTAGACCTAGTGGTACTGTTACAGAAGAAACCAGTTCAGTTCCCAGCACCCACTCACAACCATGGTAACTCCAGTTTCATGGCATCCAGCACCTCCTTTGACGTGCTCTGGCACCAGACACACACGCAAGTGAATATATACACTCAGGAAAAACATTCATACACATAAACTAATTCTTTAAAAAATGTTTCAAAACAGAAACGGGGGGGGGGGGGGAGTCCTGGTCACAACCCAAAACAAGGATGGGCCTACGACCTTCGCTTCTGCAGAGGCTCCAGGTCATAGTCATCCTCACCCCTCTGCCCTCTCTGCCAGCTGACAGGTGAGAGCACTGGAGAGTGAGGAGGGATCTGGTCTAGGTGCTGAACACACTGGCCTCTACTGAGTACCCCAAGCAGGGTCCAAAGTTGACAATCAGAGACAGCTGGATGCCAAATGGCATCTCTGGGGGAAGGGACTGGATTTCCAGACAGCCTGTGCCACATAGGGCCAAATGTCCCAATTGGATCTGCTCAGCGGGGAGGGTGAGAGGACCAGACTGATTGATATCAAGGGCTTCCTGTGGTCTCCTGACTACCAGCTGCCAGAGAATCTGAGAAGGGAACCAGCCAACACCCCACTTTTGGATCTGGGAGTCGTGCTGAACTCAAATCTACATTCTGCCCTAGTTCCCTCAGTGCTGGCGCAGAAAGGAACCTCCTTCACAAGAACAACGCCCAGCTCTTCTTGAGGTTCTTCCCATAGATGATCCCTCTTCTGGGCCATGGCTCTGTGGACCTCTCCTCCTGGGGCCCGCCTGGCCCTGGCAATCAGCTGCTTCCTTCAGACTTGTCCAAAATGCAAACATGAAGACTGAGAAACAACAGGGGACACCGCTGCTGTGAGACAAGACCGCAAGACTTCAAGCTACACCAAGAGCAAAGGACCAGGACCAGAGCCAGCAGCTGACCTAGGCTGGACCAAGTGACACAGAGCTAAACCTGCCAGCCAGGGCCCACTCCAGGCAAGCCCTTCCCAGGGCACTGGGCCCTGGCGCAGGGGGCTCCACTGAACCCCTTTGGCTATCATTACTTGGTTTAGTTCTGATGGTCTACCTAGCCTTTGACAGACCCATCCCTTTCCCAGGGTCCCTGAGCCATTGATATCCCCGCCCTGGGGCAGGTCTCACCACAGTGGCTACTGGAAGCTCATGTAGTCTTCTGCCTCTCGGTGGTGAACAGACTGGCAAGCCCTGGGCCCATATTTTGCAGGGATAAATAGTCCAGCACCAGAGAAGTCACTTGAGAAGTCATTACAGGGATGGTAGCTACACAGTGACCTCCTTGCCCAGGAAGCCCAGGCCATGTGCCAGGAACCCTGGTGTTTCATGGGCTCAGAGGAGGTGAGGCTCAGTCAGTACTGTCCCTGAACCAGCCCCACTGGGAACTAACCAAAACCCCTCTCCTGCCATTCCTAGGCCCACCCACTGCTGAGTCAGGCCTGTCCTTCTGAGCCAGGGATAGGGACCATCTCCTGGCACAAGGAAGTTCCCCAAACTCCTCAGTTCATATCCAGCCAGGGGTTAAGCATGGACCGCGGCACACGCTAAAGCCCCTGGCAGAGGAGAGCGGACAAGGGCATCTGGGCCTGGAAGAGCTCTGCATCCAGTAAGTTTCAGTCTTCATTCTTTAACATCTAAGGCAGGCCAGGCCCTGGGCCAAATGCGCAGCCCACAGGGCAGCATCCTCCAGCATCCTCAGGACCTGCCCTGCAGAGAGGCCAGAAGATCTGGGCAGAGCTGGCTAGAGCTGGCTCCTTCCTGCAGGTTCTGAGAACCCTGGCAACCAGAGGCTGGAGTCCAGAGGCCTGACCCCATCATCCCAAAGAACGGGCAGAGGAGCCTCTTCTGCAGACAGGAGCTGGCCCTCAATGGCCCAAGGTCACCACAGTCCCAGGTTTCAGCTGGCTCATGGGATGGCCATGGGCAGGGTATGCCCCAAGTTTGCTAACCCAGAAAAACAAGCCTAATTTTGAAGTAGCAAAAGAAAGGAAGGACTTGGGTGGGCAACGCGCCCATCGACCCTCGCCATCCCACGCCCAACCCCTCCCCGTGTGGCCACACATGGCCTGACACCGCTTACCTGCAGGCCCTTGGAGAAGGGACAGAGGAGCACCAGGTGCACCAGGCGCCGCAGCCGCCGCATGATGGGCGCCGTCCGGGGCTGCGGAACCCCGCGGCTGGCTCGGCCTCAGCCCAGGCCCGGCCAGGCCCACACCGGCCGCAGCTCGCAAGCCATACGGGCGGCGCGCCTTCGGCCCGCGTTAAAGGCGAGGCGCGTGCCTTTCTGACGGCCGACCGGGACGCACGCGCGGGGAGACGGCGGAGAGGAAGGGCGTGCACGCGCCGGGAGACAGACGAGAAGGGGCGTGCACGCGCGCGGAGACAAATGGGAAGAGCGTGCGCGCGCAGGGGGTGCTGGCGCGCGACCCCACGTCCAGGCTCGCCCTCCCTCTGGGGACCTCGCCCCTGCCGGCCCCGCGACCCGCTAAGGCGACCGGGACTGAGCGTGGAGCGCAGGGGCAGGGCTGGCGCCGAAGACCTGCGGGGCCCCGGCCTGCGCTTGCGCGTTTCCTACACCTTTTCAAGGGTAAAAGACAGGGTTCTGCCCCCATCCCTTCCGTGTTTGCACGTGCGATCAGTAGTGAGGCCACCACCGCTGTCTGGCACCGAGCGTCTGCAGCCCTGTCTGCACCGGGACGTGGGGAAGGACCAACAGCCCCCGCGGTCAAAAACTGCTCCTGCGAGTCCTGATTTATGCCCACCAACACATGTGCCCCTCTCATGTGACTCCAATTTAGGGTGATTAGGAAGGCTGATCCCAGGGTAAGAGGCTTGTTGAACTTAACAATGGCCAGAATGTCTACTACCTCATCTCCCCCTCCCCCGATGAGCACGAGCTGCCCTGAATGCTCACCCACATCTTTGGTAGGGGTTCTACGGCGTTCTCGTTCGCACTCTAGGGAATACGGAGGCTGAACGACTTCCCCTGTGCTTCAGGGCTGCCCATATACATGCTTTGCAAAATGGTGTTAGAAGACAGTTTTAGTTTAAGGATGCAAATTACTTCGCAATTACTGGACCAAGCCAATTTTCTTTTCATAAAGTGGAGCAAGTGTCCCATGAGCCCTGCAGAAGAGGTTGGATTTATAGGCAAGAAAGGCTGAAGAGAGCTGGAGCCAAGAGCAGGTCACAAAACAACAGGAAAATAACATCAGATCTGTATCCCAGAACCCAAGAAGCAGAAACAGAGGGATCAATGTAGGTTCAAGACCAGTCTGGTCTATGTTTCAAGTTCCAGGCTAGCCAGAACTACAAAGGGAGACCCTGCCTCAAGGAAGGGAATGAGGGAAGGAAGGAGAGAGAGAAGTGAAACAGAAGGATTATTTCATTACTGCACCAATTACACTCTCCCTGTCTGGGACGTTTGCCTATTATGTCTCTAATCTTAACTTCTCAGGTCAAATAAACAGTGTAGCTTAAGTTTGGTAGCAGGGAGGCCGGAGAAATGGTTCAGCAGCGAAAATCACTTATTGTGAAATCGTAAGATTGAAGTTCCAATCCCAGCACCCAGGTAGCGAGTCAGGCCTCCTGTTCACACCTGTAACCCCAGCTTAATGGGAGCAGGTCCAGGATAGTTGCTGGGACTTGCTGGCTTCCAGTCTCGCTGGGAAAACACAGCCCTAGGTCAAGGGGAAACCCTGCCTCAAAGGAAAATATGGAGCCTGATAGAAGAAAGTGCCCAATACCCCCTTCTGGCCTCCATGTGCACACAAAGATGCATGATTCTGCCCCCCCACACACATAAATGTATAAATCTTTTTTTTTTTAAGTAAAACATTAAGCTTGGTGACACGAACTTGTGTCATGGGGTTAGCTCTATTTTTTTTTCTTCTTTTTCTTTTGGTTTTTCGAGACAGGGTTTCTCTGTAGCTTTGGAGCCTGTCCTGGAACTCCCTTTGTAGACCAGGCTGGACTCGAACTCACAGAGATCCGCCTGCCTCTGCCTCCCAAGTGCTGGGATTAAAGGCGTGCGCCACCACCACCCGGCGTTAGCTCTATTTTTATTTCTCAGTCTGGTCTTCTGGGGTACAATGGTCATCTGTAATGTCTGTGATATGCATGTATACATATGTGTTCATGTGTGTATGCATATATGTGTGTGTGGAAGCCAAAGGTCTGTGTTATGTCTTTCCCCCTCTCCATCTTATTTTTATAAGGTTTTTTATTTCGTTTTTATTTCATGCATCTGAGAGTTTTGCCTGCACTTATGTGTACCTCACGTGTGCCTGGTGGCCTCAGGCTCATTGTGTACCACACGTGTGCCTGGTGGCCTCAGGCTCAGAAGAAGGCGTTGGATCCCCTGGAATGGAGTTGTGGATGGATGTGAATTGCCACATGAGTTCTGGGAACTGAACCTAGGCCCTCTACAAGAACAAGTGCTCTTAACCACTGAGTCATTTCCCCAGGCTCTGGCCCCATCCCACCCTTGAGGGAAGATTGCTTTCCAGTCTCTCAAGGTACCCGTCCTTGAGTAAACTCTACCTCCTGCCCACCACCTCGTGGCTCCTGGGAACTGGCATTTAAGTGATGATCAGATAGAATTGGATGCAATACCAAGTGTGCCTTTTACTGTGTTGTTGTTGTTGTTGTTGTTATTGTTGTTGTTGTGAGACAGGATCTTATGTAGCTCGGGCTGGCCTTAAACTCCCTATGTAGCCAAGAGTGAATTTGAACTCCTGATCATCTTGCCTCCACCCCCCAGTTGCTGGGATCCCAAACCTGTCTATGACACAAGTGTGCCTGTCTGGCAGAAAGTTCAGAGAATACGGAGTGAAAGGGCTGGGAATGTCATTCAGTGGGTAGAGTGCTTGCCTGGCACGGAGCCCGAGTTCCATCCCTGCACCATTTAAAATGAGCGTTGTAGTATATACCTGTAATCCCAATATCCCAGAGGTGGAGGCAGTAGGATCAGGTGTTCAAGGACATCTTCAACCACAAGGGGAGCTCAAAGGCAGCCGCGGCTACATGAGATCTGAAAGGAGGAGAGAGTACTCAGTGCACAGAGTGGAGCCATCTGGTTTGGCCATCACTCACTCCTTTGTTCCTTGGGCGAGGACTGTCAGGTCTTCCAACCATGAAGTCACTGTGCTTCCTTCTGTAATTGATATGGATCTCAGAAATGACATCGTGGTCATGGGTATGCCGTGTTCCTTGACCTCTGTTTACCTTCTCACAAGGCATCCACTGGACTCTTCCTTGAAATTGCCAATTGTACAGTGTGGTCTTTAAATACAAAAAAAGTCTGTATGTTTTTCTTTTTCTATTGTCATAAGTGTACACAGCAGACATTACTCACATTCTCGTGGTTACCAACATTCTCATCTCCTACTGAGACTATTCCTTACCTCTTGCCTGCCTCATTCCCAGTCCCTGACATCCACTCCGCTACTTTTTCTCAGTTGCTGATACCTCTAAGGACTGTAGACATAGTTTTTCATTGGGGACCACTGGTCATCTCTGTCCTGCCAGCCTGCTCCCCAAATAACCACACAGAGACTTAATATTAATTATAAACGCTCAGCCAATAGCTTATGCTTGTTACTAACTGGCTCTTTCAACAGAAATTATATTTCTTATCTACATTTTACCATGTGGAAGTCCCTTTTTCCAGCATGGCAGATTCATCTTGTTTCTCTCCCAGTCTCCTGGTGACTTTTGTGACTCCACACTTCTCCCCTCCCCTTTTGTCTGTAAATCCTGCCAAACCTCTCCCTGCCCAGCTATTGACCACTCAGTCCTTTATTAGCTACTGTGTAGATATTCATAGTGTACAAAAAGATTATTCCACAGCAAAGGACCTCCCAGAAGGAGAGTGTTGACAGAGGTTTCTGTCCCGCCCAGTCCCGCAGTCATTCAGTCCCAAAGAAACACACAGAGGTCTATATTAATTATAAACTGGTTGGCCTATTAGCTCAGGCTTCTTATAAGTCTTATAATTTATATTAGTCCATAATTCTTGTGAAGAAGGTTGAGCAAAAGAAATCCCACACTAGCTCAGAATTGAGAATAATAGAGTGTTATTTATTTAGGGGTAGACTCACAAAGCAATATCCTCTGCTGGAACGGAGAAGAGCAACACCAATTCCACAGCCAGACGCACTTTACATCAGCATAAATGGTATAAGGGGCCACATCCAAGTGGGCGGGTAACTTAAAGGCTACTGGCTGTAGGATTTCTTACAATACCTCCCCCTTTTGTTTAAATAAGAGTTTTAAGCCTAATACAAAGTTATATACAATAAGAAGAAATATATTCAATAATTATCTACCCTAATGAGTTTAAGTCTTGTATAATAAATAACTTGGCCAAGTCATGAGAGGAAAGTAACTACAACTATCTAGTCTTCAACCTCATCAGTGATCCGAGAAGGGAAATAATATTACTTGAGTAAGCAGGAAGTGCAATCAAGCAACTTCCAAAATATGCCACAAATGATAGAGACAACTGGTTACCTGGGCAATTACCCAAAGTCTCATTTGCAACGTTGAAGCCACCAACTTTGGCTAAGGCCTGGAGTAACTGACAGAATACTTTCATAGGCAGGAAATTTTTCAAAACCATCTTACCCTGTCTTGGCAAGATTTGACAGTCTTTTTCCTTGTGTCCTGCATATCCATTTCCAGATACCATGGACCTTATCAGTGGTTGAGGCATGGGCAGGTCCTTGCCCAAAGGCCAATTTTGCCAAGAAGAAAACAAACTCCAAGTGGAGTGTCTTGGGTGCTCAACATTCTCTTGGGAATAGATTGGTGCTGCCAGGAGCAATGGTGTCTCACTTCAACAGAACCCTAAGTTATTTAAATGCCATACTCTACAGCTCTTTGAAGTGGTTGAAGATTACCTATCTATGCAGAATACAATCTCTATGTATCTAAAGAACCTGATTAGCCTAACTATAAGTATGAAAAGCATAGATGACTATTGATCTATAATTCTTAATACCTAAATAACTTAAACACTAAGACTTCATATTAGAATATTATACAATAAACAACTGTGCAACAAATGAGGACAATGACCTCAAAATGTAAACAATTTATAAGTATCTTGATCAGAGGTAGAAATGTGCATTGCAATATGATAAATATATCCTAAAATTGTATCGATATACAAAAATGTTTTAAGCAGAGGTAGAAGCATGCATGTATACAACCTCCAACCTTATATCAATTATAATCAACTCCTAAATGATGTCCCTAACCCTAAGGACAAACTTTGTTGGGAGAGAGGACATCATCTTAGAATTACTTTCAGCTGTCATGGGGGTGATGCTCTTTCTATGAGATCTTGTGAAAGTAAAATGATGGTTAAGTTCCAAGATTACTGTCTGGTATAATTGCAAATAGTCTTTGAGTATTCAGTAGGGTTTTTCTGAGGTTCCTATTTGGAGTTCTGGCCAGAACATTGTAAAAATAGCGCACCATTTTAGCTAACCAAGTTGGAACCATCTTGAGTAGCTAGTACCCAGGTGCTTGTAGTAGCACTATCAGCATCATGACATCATATCAACCAGGTGGAGTTGTTGTTGTGGGGCCCCATCTTCTTCCTGGAAACTTCAAAGATTACTGCAGGAAAATTCATTGTTCATTGTGGAAAACTTAAACATTATTTATATAAACATATACAAACATATATATTCAATGAAATGAAGCTGCAAAACAATCTCACACCAGTTAAGAATTATGGATAATAAAAAGGGTTATTTATTCAAGGGGAAAAACTTACAGATCACCGTCCCAAACAATAGTCCTCTTGGTGCAAACAGGAAACAGAGAGTCTAGCAGCCAGAACGAGAGCCGGAAGCAAGAGAGAGAGCTCCCAGTTCCTGCTGCTTTTTAAGGTATAAGAGACCATGCCCCAGTGGGCTGGTATCTTAAAGGCTATTGATTGAAGGAACAGAATGTGCTCCTGCAGCACCTCCCCTTTTTGTTTAAATAAGAGAGTTTCAAACCCAATACAAACTATATACATTAGAAACAGATATCAATAATTAGAATTACATCAGGTATAAACAATATTAAGCAAGGAACATATGCTAAATATTTTAATAAACATTCTATCCTATGGAGTCTAAGTCTTGTATAGGAAATGGCTTGGCTAATTCATAAGAGTACAGTAACTACAACTATCTAACCTTGAACCCCATCAAAGGCCTGAGAAGGGAGATAATATTACTTGAGCAGGCAGGAAGTACAATCAAGTTGCTTCCAAAGCGAGCAATATATGAAGGAGACAATTAGCTACCTGAGCAATCACCCAAAGTCTCATTTTGCAATGTTAAAGCAACCAACTTTGGCTAAGGCCTAGTGTAACTGACAGACCATTTTCAGAGGCAGGAAATTTTTCAAAACCATTTTACCCTGTCTTGGCAAGATTTGACAATCCTGCTTATACATTTCCGGATACTATGTAACTTGTCAGTGGTTGAGGCCTTGTCAGTTCCTTGTCCAAAGGCCAGTTTTACCAAGAAGAAAACAAACTCCAAGTGGAGTGTCTTCAGTGCTCAACATTGTCTCAAGAATAGATTGGTGCTGGGCGGTGGTGGCACACGCCTTTAATCCCAGCACTCGGGAGGCAGAGGCAGGCTGATCTCTGTGAGTTCGAGGCCAGCCTGGTCTACAAGAGCTAATTCCAGGACAGGAACCAAAAGCTACTGAGAAACCCTGTCTCGAAAATCCAAAAAAAAAAAAAGAAAGAAAAGAAAAAAAAGAATAGATTGGTGCTGTCAGAAGCAATCATGTCTCATGTCAACAGAACCCTAAATTATTGAAATGCGAAGTTCTACAGATCCTTGAAGTGGTTGAAGAATACCTATCTAGACAGAATACAACCACTATATATCTAAAAAACCTAATTGATCTAACTGTATGTACAACAAACATGAACAACTATTGACCTATAATATGAAAATATACCCTAAAAGTTTTATCAATATACAAAATGTTCTAAACCAAGGTAGAAACATGCATATATACAATCTGACAAGATAACTTTGTATATATGTACAAATAATATAAACAAAAGTAACAAATATAATTTGAACTTGTACCAATGTACAAAAACTATACCAATGTAAATTATCCATAAATAATAGCTCACAAGTATTCACTTTATTACCCAATATTACTATTATCCCCCCCTTTTTTTCTGAATGAACATGGTTTTCACCCCAACCCTCTATTTAGTACAATTAATAATCAACAACCCCTAAACAGTGTTCCCAACCCTATGGACAAACTTTTTTGGGATGGGGGGTGTCGTCTTCTAGAATTGCTTCCCACTGTCATGGGGCAATGTTCTCCTAATGGGATCCTGCAAAAATTAAGTGGTGGTTAAGTTCCAAAATTACTGTTTAGTAATTGCAAACAATTTCCAATCAGTCAATAGGTTTTTTTTTAGATTTATTTATTTATTTATTACGTATACAGTGTTCCATCTGTCTGTATGTTTGCAGGCCCGAAGAGGGTACCAGATCTCATTATAGATGGTTGTGAGCCACCATGTGGTTGCTGGGAATTGAACTCGGACCTCAGGAAGAGCAGTCAGTGCTTTTAACCTCTGAGCCATCTCTCCAGCCCAATAGGTTTTGTTTTCAAAGTACTCATTTGGAGTTCTTGCCAGAATATGAGAAGGTGCACCATTTCAGCAGCTGGTACCAAAAAAAGTGGTCTTATATTAGCATTCTCTGCATCACGATGTCATCTCAAGTAGGTGGAGTGGTTGCGGTGGGGCCCCATCTTCTTCCTGGAAACTTCAAAGATTACTGCAGGAGAAGGATCTGCAGGAAAATCTATTGTTCATGATGAAAATTTAAACATCATTCATATAAACATACATACAATGAAGACTATGATATAGGCAAAATAGGCATGGAGAAGATAAAGTTTTTCCTAAAGTCTCCCTTCTGTCCCTTGCCAGATGACTCCCGATATGAGACAGAAACTGAATATTTCTTTTGACAACAAGCTTGGATTTAGAGAAGTACAGAGCCATTGTCCAACTCCAAAACCAGCTGAATATATATATATATATATATATATATATATATATATATATATATATATATATATGCATGTGTGTGTGTAAATGTAAGTGTAACCAGTACCGTTATACATAATTAATATTTTATTTTCTAGATGATCCTTAGTGGATAGTTTTCATTCTGTCAGCATTCAAACATCCAGGGTCTCTTGAATTTTTGATGACGTGTAATTTTCCTGCAAAGATAAGAGCAGAACCCTGCCTCAACCTACATGGCTTTCCTTACCCAACCTGTATGGTTGTCACCATTGTAGATGAGCTATCATTTCTCTTTTTCAAGAAGTTTCTCCTTTTCAAAACGAATCTTTATTAATTTTGATGGTATCCATAATTTTTCTTCTCCTGTGGAAACAAGAGCAAAACCCCTTCCCAAATGTAGCACATCTCCTGGTTTCCATTGTGAGGTCAGCACATCCTTGACATAAACCAGTTGATTTAATTCAGAAGACTTTTCTATTATCCAATGTCTTTCTGCTGCTGTTGTCCCTTTCTCATTAGCATTAAGAAAATTGAAGGTTAATAAAGCATTATGCAATCTATTTCTGGGGGTATTTTCCATCCCTTTCTGTTTGTTCAGCATATCCTTTATAGTACTATTTGACTGATCTGTAGGATTATTTGGTATACCTGTAATGTGCTTCATATTATAATAAGCAAAAAACATTTCATTTTCTTAGATACATATGCTGGATCATTGTCTGTCTTTATTTGTGCAGGAATGCCCATGATGGCCATAACTTCCAATAAATGTGTGATTACTGAATCAGCCTTTTCTGAGCTCAAGGCAGTTGCCCATTGAAAACCTGAATATGTGTCTATGGTGTGGTGTACATATTTTAATTTACCAAATTCTGTAAAGTGGAACACATCCATCTGCCAGATTTTATTCCTTTGAGTACCCTTAGGGTTACTCCCTGCAGGCAATGGTATTTGATTATAGAAAGAGCAAGTAAGACACCTCTTTATAATATCCTTAGCTTGTTGCCATGTAATAGAAAACTCTTTCTTTAAACCTTTGCTATTGACAGGATTTTTTTTATGAAATTCAGAGGCCTGCAACACACTTCCAATTAATAATTGATCAATTTCTGTGTTACCGTGTTACTGTGTTACCTGGCAGACCCGTATGGGATCGGATGTGTGTTATGTACATAGGAAAAAGCTTATTCCTGATTATGTCTTACACCTGGATGAACAATGAAGTCAATTCTGTATCATCTGGTATAAATTCAGCAGTTTCAATATGCAAGACAACTCTTTCTGCATATTGTGAATCAGTAACTATATTAAGAGGTTCTTTAAAATCCTTTAGTACCAAAAGAATAGCAGAATTATTAATATATTCAGCTGGTTTTCATCAGTATAAAATGTATGGGCTTTTAAACATAAAGCAAAGAAAGTCAGCCTACTAACCACAATCCCAGAGAATTTAGACAACAATGAGGACACTAAGAGAGACTTACATAGATCTAATCTACATGGGAAGTAGAAAGTAGAAAAAGACAAGATCTCCTGAGTAATTGGGAGCATGGGGACCTTGAGGGAGGGTTGAAGGGGGAAGGGGAGAGGCAGGGAGGGGAGCAGAGAAAAATGTAGAGCTCAATAAATATCAATTAAAAAGTATAAAAAAAATTAAAAAAAAAATAAAATATACAGGCTTCTGTTATTGCTTCATCATGTACAATCCGGGGAAGAACCCAAGAAGTTCTCTTTATAAGGTTAAGTCTATCACTTTTGGGATAATTGCTATTAATTTCTCCCAAAAAATTAGCACAAGCTCTTTGCCAGGGTTCATTGTCTTCCCATAACTTTTTTATTTCATCAGCAGTAAAAGGCACTGTAATCTCTGCTGGGTCTATACCTGCTAATTGACTAAGTCTCAATTTGCCTTTTATAATTAATTCAGAGACTGTTTTCACATAAATTTTTAATTTTTTATTTGATTTGTGTGGTAAAAGAAGATCCATTCTAAGATAATATTGTCCCTCTGCATTAAAATTCCTGTAGGAGAAATTCTGGAAGGCAATATGACTAGAGTACAACTAAAATTTGGATTCACCCTATCCATATGTGCCTCCTGTAATTTCTCCTCAACAATCATCAATTTCTTTTCTGCTTAAGCTGTTAATTCTCTGGGACTATTTAAGTCTTTATTACCATCTAAGGTTTTGTATAAATAAATTATTAGATCAGGTGTTATCCCAACAGCCAATCGTAGACTGGAAATGTCTCCTAACAGTCTTTGAAAGTCATTAAGAGGGACCTGGAGAGATGGCTCAGAGGATAAGAGCACTAGCTGCTCTTCTAGAGGTCATGAGTTCAATTCCCAGCAACCACATGGTGGCTCACAACCATCTGTAATGAGATTTGGTATATATGTGTGTGTGTGTGTGTATTGTATATATTATGTATATTATTTTATATGTGTATATATATGTATATAATTTAAAAAAGAAAGTCATTAAGAGTCTGCAACGGGACTTGTACCTTTTGTGTTCTAATTTTCTGTAAATCTATATCCTAGGTTATTGACAGAATCTCCATTCTGTATTTTTTCAGGAACAATTTATAATCCCAATCTTAGCAAAACTTTCTTTACTTCTTCAAACATTCTTTCTAAAGTATCTGTGTTTGAATCAGATAGCAAAATGTGATCCAGGTATTGGTAAATTACAGACTCAGGAAATTGCTTACATTTTATTTCCAATGGCTGACTTACAAAGTATTGACACAAGGTGGAGCTATTGAGCATTCCCTGTGGGAGGATGTTCCATTGATATTTCCTAGTAGGCTGAGAATTATTATAAGTAGTCACTGTGAAGGCAAATTTTTCTCTGTCCTATTCTTGTAAAGGTATAGTGAAGAAACAGTCTTTTAAATCAATAGCTATAAGAAGCCATCCTTTTGGTAATAAAAAGGCAGAGGAATTTCAGATTGTAGAGGGCCCATAGGTTGAATTACCTTGTTGACAGCTCTAGATCTGTCACCATTCTCCATTTATCAGATTTCTTTTTAACAACAAACACAGGAGAATTCCAAGGACTGGTTGAGTCTTCAATATGGTGAGCATCTAGTTGCTCTTGTATCAGCCATTCTACGGCCTGAAGCTTTTCTTCAGTTAGTAGCCATTGCTAAGCCCATATTGGTTTCTCAGTTAACCATTTTAAAGGTAGGGCTGTTGGTACCTCTAAAGGTTTACTTGTTGCTTTATGTTCTTGTACAGCCTGAATGGCTGGTGACCTTTGTGTATAGTACCTTATAATATCCTTCCCAGAATTCTGAGTTCCTGGAACTTCAGGAATGTTAATCTTAGTATTCCATTGCTGCAGCAGGTCATAGACCCAAAAATTTATTGCAATATTAGCCACGTATGGCCTCAGCTTCCCTCTCTGACCTTCTGGCCCTAGACAGTCAACCCAACTTGTGCTTTGTTTAACTTGAGATATGGTTCCAATGCCTAGTAATTTAACATCTGCCTCTTGAAGAAGTCAATTTGGATGCCAAGATTCTGGAGTAATGATACTCACATCCACACCTGTGCCTATCAAACCAACAATTACGATGATGTTTATATGCGCTCTTAACTTTGGTCTTTGATCAATTATAGAAGTCTGCCAGGAACATACATTTCCTATTTCCTATTGGAAATTTTGATTTATCCTCCATGCTTATGCCATCATCTAGAACAGTATGGTCTTTTACAGAAGGACCTGGATTTTTTAATTTTCCTGGTAAGACATGTCCTCCACAATGACTGGGAATGACTAGGCCACTTTTCGCTTGGGGGCCTGTGAGAGGCCCCTTAAGGAGTTTCCTAATGGTATCAGGTTGCATTGTCTATCTTTTGTTGATATGCATTCATTGGTCCAATGCCAGCCTTTGCCACACCTTCTACGTCTACCTGAAGGCTGAATCCTCCTATTCTTGCCATTCCCAGGGGAGGGTTTTTTCTTTCTTTTTTTTTTTTGAGACAGAATTTCTCTGTGGCTTTGGAACCTGTCCTGGAACTAGCTCCTGTAGACCAGGCTGGCCTCGAACTCACAGAGATCCACCTGCCTCTGCCTCCCGAGTGCTGGGATTAAAGGTGTGTGCCACCACTGCCCAGCTCCCAGAGGAAATATTATTTCTAGGAATTCCTTGTCTACAATTCCTTCTCAGATGTCCTATTTTACCACAATTAAAACATTTGACATTTTGATGTCTCCTCATTCCTTTGGAAACTGCTTCTCCTACCCAAGACTCAGTATTATAGTCAAATGTCACAATGTTCATTGTATGCAGGATCCATTCATCCATTGTTGCTGATCTAACCTTTAGAGGCCCAACTTTTTGCACTCTAAGTTGGCATTTTCAAAAGCCAGAGACTCAATAAGTAGTCATCTAGCATCTGAGTCTGTTACTCCTATTTGTACAGCCTTAGTTAAACTTTGTAAAAAGTCACTAAAGTGTTCTCTCTGGCCCTGTTTAACCCTGGCATATGATTCAATTCATTTTCCTAGTTCTTCATTCCTGCCCCAAGCATTTAAGGCTTCTTTGTGGCATAGGGACAAGATTTGTTCATCGTAAAGAGCTTGAACCTATGGGTCAGCATAAGTGCACTCACCAAGAATTTGATCTTGGGAAGTCAAGTCCTTTTGCTTTTCCCTGTTGTTCTAGAATTTTAGCATCTTCCTTGAAATAACATCTAAATATCAACTGGAGCCCATCATTTAGGACTGCTGAAACTAACTGAAGCCGGTCATGCTAGAAGCCCAAGTCTTTATCATCTCCCTAACAAATGTGAAGTGTAAGCCATAAGTTATGACAGCTTGTTTAATTTCTTTTAGATCATTCATTCCTGTAGGTATTCATCCACCTTCTTTGGATCCTTTTGGGCCTTTAGAAATTGATGCTTTGTCAGAGTAGATTACAGGGTAGGAAGCTAAAATCCTGGGTAAGTCATCTCTGACAGCTACTGGCAATGTTGAATCCTGCCCTTGTGCCTTCTTTCCCTGTTCATCAATCATTTCAAATATTTTTACTACTGTCTTTTGTAAAGCCCAAATCTCCTGGCCTGTATATATTTCTAGTGCTTTCATTGAGGCCCCTAGCCTCTGGTCCTCATCCTGCACATGTGATTCCAAGGTCTGAAGTTTCTCCTTTAAAGATAACACCTCATCCTTGGACATTATTTGGATAGTGTGCAGATTGCCATCCTGGAGAGATACTCTATCTGTTAGCCTATTATAACTTTTTAACAAATTTTGATTACCAAATTCAACAGTATGAATTCTTTCAAAAAATTTCTCAGCCTCAGATATGGATTCAATTTTGTCTGTCAAATTAATGTTACCCTTTTCAATACTATTAATTTTTTCAGGTTACTTTTGATTTTTGATTGTATTAATCCTGTCAACTAGCTGTTCATTATTAGTCTGTAAAGACTGTATCATTCCTAAAAGTGCCACATTCTTTCTTAATGATATAATATGAAGAAAAAAAAGGATTCCCAATATCGAATAAATTGATGTATCACCATAACCATGTAAGTCTCGCAGAATACAATCTATAGTATTAGCAAAAAAAGTTACTAAAAGTTTCAATATTAATGTAGTCTGCCATATTAATTTACTAATTATCTGTTATTAATTGTTTAATAACAATCTGGTAAATTGTTTAGGTGTAATAATCTTTATTGTCCAGCAGGTGTCATGGTTGCAGAGTCACGACTAGCAACAATGCAATTGGTGGTGACAGGAACAGTCCTGAGCCACTTTAGTTTTCCGCCTTGGTTAAATACTGAGAAATATGCCTTGCCTGACAAATTAAAAGCAACTAAATCAATTCCATACATGGAGCAAGAAACCCAGAACTCACGGTCAGGGAGCACAAACCGGAAGCTGCACAAGAGACGCCAAGCGGCAAGGAACTGCACCAGGGAAAGCCTGCACTTGGGAAATTTCCAAGTTGCCACACACAGTAAGCTCTGCTGTGACGGGCTTTCTACAGAAAAGAAAAAAGAAAAAGAAAAGAAAAACACTTAGGTAAAAGCAAGCCAAGCTGGCAGAGTTGTGAGACTTTCTGGGCCGTGGACCAGTTAGGCCTGTAGGCCGTCCACCCGGTTAGTGTGGAGTCCAGTCCGAATCTACATTGGCACCAGATGAAGAAGGATGCTTAAAAGAAATCCCACACTAGCTCAGAATTGAGAATAATAGAGGGTTATTTATTTAGGGGCAGACTCACAAATCAATATCCTCTGCTGGAATGGAGAACAACAACCAAATCCCACAGCCAGAAAAGAGGCCGAACGAGCTTTATATCGGCATAAATAATATAAGAGGCCACGCCCAAGTGGGCGGATAACTTAAAGCTACTAGCTATAGGATTTCCTACAGCACTTTTGTCTGTGTTAGCCATGTGGCTTGGTACCTTTCATGAGCGAGACATTCTCATCTTGCTTCCTCTGTGTCTGGGTGATGACTGCAGACTGAATCTTTCCTCTTCCCAGAATTCTCTTGTTCTTATTGCCCTGCCTCTACTTCCTGCCTGGTTGCCCTGCCTATATTTCCTGCCTGACTACTAGCCAATCAGCATTTTATTAAACAAGCACAAGAAACAAATCTTTACAGGATAAAACCATTGTCCCACACAGCAGGAGAGCCTACAGCACTGATTCTTTTACTGAGCATCTCAATCCTGGTGTTTAGATTGTAGTTTGTGTTAGAGATTCCTTTTTAAAAAAATTATTAGATTTATTTCCTGTGTGAGTTTTGTCTGTTTGCACATATGATTGGTTTCCACAGAAGTCAGAAGGCAACAGATCCCCTGAAACTAGAGTTTCAGATGGTTGTGAACCATTATGAAGGTGCTGGGAATTGAACCCAGATCGTCCAGAAGAGCAATAAGTGCTCTTTTTGGGAGAGGGGGGTTCAAGACAGAGTTTCTCTATCTAGTCCTGGCTGCCCTGGCACTCAACTCCATAGACCAGGCTGGCCTTGAACTCAGAGATGCACCTGCCTCTGCCTCCCGAGTGCTGGGACTACAGGCGTGCACCACCACTGC
Organism: Neodon shergylaensis; assembly: GCA_025134845.1. Lineage (NCBI taxonomy): Eukaryota > Metazoa > Chordata > Mammalia > Rodentia > Cricetidae > Neodon > Neodon shergylaensis. The sequence goes on along the minus strand of JABTXL010003523.1, from coordinate 39,376,908 downwards.
TTGTTATGTCCTTTTCACCCTATACCCGGATTGTGACGTGTAAATTGTTGGTAAGTCTGTTTGGTTTTGAGGAATGGACACTCTGCCTGGCTTTCACACCAGAGCAGGACTTGGAGACATCTGCTTATCTGGATTTTTATCTTTCACTGATGTTGGATAGAAGCATAACATTTGGCCAGATTGATGACCCATAATCTGTAATTCCAGGAGGCTGCAAATCCAAGGCCACCTGGGCTAAAAATGAGCCCTTGGGACTGAAGACACGACTCAGCATTTAAGAGCACTTGCTGCCCTTCCAGAGAACCTGGGCTTGGTTCCCAGTATCTACAAGGTGGCTTACAACCACCCCTTTACTCCAGCACCAAGGGATCCAACACCACTTGCTGACCTCTGGCAGAGCTACACACACAGTACATTTCCATTACAAGCAGGTGAAACACCCATACTCATAAAATAAAAGTTAATCTTTTTTTTTGTTTAATGAGACCTTGCCTTAAACAAAATATGTGTCCTTTGCATTGCTCTCTTCCTGGGTTCATCACACTGTGGGAAACACCTTTTGGGGAGGTGGAAATCTGAAACAGGTCTTCACCAAATCCAGTCTGGGCTCAAATTCGGGATGTAGCTAAGGCTGCCCTTGACTCCTGATCCCCCTGCCTCTACCTCCCAAGAGCTAAGAGGTGTGGACCACTGCATTCTGCACTCCAGGCCTGACTCTGGGATGACTGACCATCTGTAGATTCTCTAACTGATGACAAAATGAAAATACTTCCTCCCAAAACTAGGAAATAACTTACCTCCAAGAGCCTCCAATTAACGAAATAACAGACTGATTCAGAATCAGACTTCTCCCTTCCCCAGCCAAGTGTCTGTGCTGCTCCTGTTCCAACTGTACAGCCTCTGTCCAAAGTCCACAGGCTTTTGAAGATGACAGTGCCGTGGGCAGGTCTCCTGAAGGGCCTCACCCGGGCTGTTGTACTTAAGTTGTAGTTGTTATGGTAACTGCATGGTTCAACTAACTGTCGTGGACATTGATAATAAATATCTCCTCATATATTGGGAAGGAATTTTGTTGAAACCAAGTGGAATCCCAACATAGCCCAAGAATTGGCTGTCAAGACAGCCAATGGGCTTTCAGTATGCAAGCCCCGTTAAGCGGGGGGGGGGGGGGGGGGTGGCAGCTCAACATCATGATTGAAATATGGACTATGGTTCTAGATGGCATGCCCACATTAGCAGGGCCTTTGCATGGGTACCCACTGCATGTCAAGTGCTTGTGTGTGCTGTGTGCTTGCCCTTCTATTATTCCCTGCCTGTAATGAGCTTTCATGGATATCTGGTTCATCCCAGCTATGCAATTTATGCAGGTGTGTGTATGTACATGTGTGTTTGTATGTACATGTGTGTGCATGTACATATATGCATGTATGTGTGTTTACACATGTACATGTGTGGTGCTGAGGATGGGATTCATTATCCTGTGCATACTAGACAAATGCTCTGCCCCGAGCCATACCCTAGCCCCTTAGGCAGATGGAATGATCCAATGGCCACCCTTCCGAAAGTCTCTCCTATACCCTAGTCCCTAGGACCTGAGCTGTGAGTTCATTTGGGAAAAGGGTCCATGCCAGAAGTCAGAAGTCAGGTGTGTTCAGACCATATTCACACTGGTGCTCTAGAAGAGGACCCTTCCTACTTATTCAGGGCCTAGTGGCTTCTAGTGTCCCCTGGCCACAGCTCCCCAGTATCTGCCTCTGTCTTCTCTTCTCAAGGACATTGGATTTGGGGTGAAATTCTCCCTGTCTGAGCTCATCTCAAAACCCTCTCCTTGACCTGTGGAAATGGCTCAGTTTCTTGATTGGTAAAATACTTGCCACAAAAGTATGAGTTTGATCCCTAGAACCCTTGTAGAAAAACTAGACAAGGAGGTGGAGGCAGGAGGATTCCTAGGAATTGCAGGTCACCCAGCCCAGCCTAATCAGTGAGCTTCCAGTGAGACACCCTGTGTTCAGGATGCGTGTGAGCCAGCCCTGAGGGTGTGAGAGTAACAGAACTGACCCCACCCCCTCGTCTGCTGTGTGGTGGCATAGGTGAGGGAAAGCTACCATCCTCATTCCACCCCTTGCTACCTACAGCAGGCAAGAGAGCTGGCCCTGGGGTGAGAGGAGTGGGAAAACTAGCCCTGCCCCTCATCACCTGCAGCATACAGGAGAGGGGGCCCTGCACCCAGGCTGGACAGCACACTAGAGCTGACCCTCTTGTCAGCTGCACAGGTGAGCCACGAGAGTTGATCCCTCCCCTCATCTGCCCCGCCCCCAGCAATCCGGAGAGAGGGCTGGCTACCTCACCTGGGCAAAACTGTAGAGCAGGCCCTGGTGGGGTGAGTTTGGAATCTGAGGACCTGAGAGCAGAATTGGCCCCACTCATTGCTGCAGGCTGCATTGGGGGAGCTAGCTGGAGGCAGCGCTGGAGATCTTGAAGCTGGCAGACTGACCAACACAGCTACCAACCAGGCCCAGAACCAGGGCTATGAGTTGACCCACCTGACCATCCACTTCATCTAGGAACTGCTAGAGCAGGTGAAGGGGACCAACCTGTTTGGTTGGAAGTGTCGCGCCAACCCCTGGCCTCCATATACCCAAAGAGTCTGGAATGTTTGGGTTAAGGCTTCACCTTAGCTCCTGGCATCCATATATCAAAAAAAGTCTGGAATATTTGGGTGGAAAGTTCCACCCCAAACCCCCTCCCCTGGGAGTTGTCTCAGTCCAGACTCCACCTCCAAGAAAGCCCTCCCCAGAGATGCTCAAGACCACTCCCACAGGGTATTTAAACTGCACTCCAGAAAACAAGCGAGTGGTTTTCCGGGTCTTCCTTTTCCATCTCCTCTCTGAGGGCCTGGAAGGCCACCCAGGAGCGCTAGTATCCATTAAACATGGCCTTTTTCTAGTCCGGTTTGACTTGGTCTGATTTGGATTATTGCGGCAGCAGAGAGGTTTATTGGGACATAAAAACTTTTCAGAACCTACAGATTCAAAACAGCAGGATCTCCATGACACAGGACAACAACAAGACAGCCAAGAGGAGCCCCAGTGAGAGCCCATTATCGGTGGAGGTGGTGTAGAAGAAGCCAGAGGCCTCGAGTTAGACCAATGACTCATAGCAATAAACACTTGCAAGAAAAGATGAATGGACCAAAGGGTAGACTGTGTGACTCAATGGGCCACACTACAGCTTCCACAGGATTCTCTTTTTGTTTTGTTTGGATTCTTGGGTTTTCTTTTAAATTTGGTTTTGTTTTGGGGGAGGTTGCAGGGGCAGAGGGTGAATGCAAGGGGACAGGGAGATAAATGGGATCAGATTGCATGTTGTGAAATCCACAGAGAATCAATAAAAGTTAAAAAAAAAAAAGAAAAAAAAAGATTGAGTTAAATGGTTCTGCATATTTACTATTGTCCAAAGTTTTGTCTTTTCCTTAAATTTCTGATTATGAAGCCACTGTCAGGAGCACACCCGTAATCTCAGCACTCGGTAGGTGGGAGCAGGAAGACCCAAAGTCTGCAGGGCATGGTGGAACACACCTTTAATTCCAGCACTTGGGAGGTGGGTAGGTAGGTAGATATCTGAGTTCCAGGCCAGCCTGAACTATATACAAACTTGTCTCAAAAAAGGGGGGGCGGAGGGGGAATCCTGTCTCAGTTCACTGAAAGGACCATGGGTGGTAAATGAAGGGGGTTGTGAGGTGGCCCCACCTATGGTGACTCAGGCCCTGACTTAGAGCCCTTCCTCCTGCTAAATTAAAACAAGGCCATTGTTTGGGTCTAGGATCCTGCACTGAGCCCTGAAGGCCAGGCTAAAAGCCAAAATGGAATGTCTACTCCAACACTCCTGGCCAACAAGGAAACTCCGGAGGTGTTTGTCTCAGCTGGAAATCAAGATTATAGTGATATAACTTATGTTATATCCACATATTTCCCAAACAGCCCTTCCTGAATAAAAAGTTCCTTCTGCTTTTATGCAAGGAGGCTCCATCTGGGTCTGGGGTGGAGCTCAGTGGTAGAGCGCTTGCCTGGCATGCATCAGACCCACGGTTCCCTCTAAACATTGCTTATAGAGCTGAGAGTGGAGACAGGAGCAGTGACACACCCTTTAATCCCAGCACTTGGGAATAAAGACAGAGGCGGGTGATCTCTGTGGGTTTGAGGCCAGCCTGGTCTCTGTAGTGAGTTCCAGGACAGCCATAGCTACATAGTGAAACTGTCTCAAAAAAAACATAAAAAAAAAACAATCAAACAAATCAGGAGTGGACTGGAGGGGCACTCAGTGGTTAAGAGCATTTGCTGTCCTTGCAGAGGACCTGAGTTTGGTTCTCAACATCATATCAGGAGTTCACAACCATCCATAACTCCAGTTCCAGGAATTTGTTGCATATATATGTATATATGTTGTATATATATACATATATATATCTTATGTATATATATATCACATACATATATAATAAGCTAAATCTTTTGGGGGGGTGTTTTTAGAGTTTGTTTTTTGTGTGGGTTTTTTGTTGTTGTTGTTTTTGGTTGGTTGGTTGATTTTTTTGAGACAGGGTTTCTCTGTGTAGCTCTGGCTTTGTCCCGGAACTCACTCTATAGACCAGGCTTGGCCTCAAACTCACAGAGATCCACCTGTCTCTGCCTCCTGAGTGGTGGGATTAAAGGCATGTGCCACCACTGCTGCCACCACCACCACCCGGCCCAGTGCAGTTTTAGCCTCTGACTTTCTCACAAATTCTAGTGCCTTTGGTGGGATGAGGCTGATGAGGGGCAAGTGGAGGTGATGGGAGCCGGAGCTGAGGGTGGAAGACTTGGGCCAGCAGCCTTCCTCAACTCCCCGCCACTTCCTCCCACTGTGAAATCAGGCTTGTTGTCCACCAAGCGTCGTGTGACGAATAAGGAGTGCTCTGTCTGTACCTGCAGTGGAATGTGGTTCTGCCACGGAAAGGTTGGCACACTGGCACACGTCACAAACCAGTGGGCCGCACAAAAGCCACTTTGAAGGAAAGAAGCTTGACATAAAAGGTCAGGTGCTGTGGGATTCCATTGCTGTGAAATGTCCAGGATGGGCAGAACCAGATACAAGACAGGCTGGCAGTCAGGCACCAGGCACCGGGACAATGTCAGGAAGAGGGGTACCTAGTGGGTGTAGACTGGGGTGTGTCTCATGAACTTTTCCTGCGGACATGAGCAATCAGCATCAGGACAGACCAAAGTAGCAGCTGCACCCAAGCCTGGCTTGGTGTAATGAGCATGGAAGCAGATTCCTCTGAATGAATAAATAAAGGGGAATCTGTAGTGTAGATAAAGCAGGAAATTTATAGAATAAGAATGAATATAACTTGGTGTAATGTAAAAGCATTTCTTCTTGTGTGTGGTATGGAAAATTACTAAGGTGAAATATTAAGAGAACTTTTGCCCACTTGAAGGCTGCCACACCCATCTGGCCCTGCCAGATGTGGGGGGCTGCACCCAGCAACCATGGTAACGAAATAATCTTGCAACACAAGAGGGACCCCCACCCTTCTGTGGCCAGTCGGTACTGATAACCTAGGACATCTGGTTATCGGAAGGATCAAACGAGGGGCAATTTTGAACTGACTTAAAAGAGGTGGCTGAAGCAGGGCGGTCATCTCACTTCTCACAATGGCTCTGGCACCAGGCCTCTGTGGAAAGAGAGATCCTCCTAGCCTGCCTCCCAAAAGCAGCAATATTGAATGCCTTGCCTAAACATTTAATGCTCTGTCTCCCGAGCACAGAGCTTTGCCTCCCGAAAATAGACATTTAACGCCTTGCATCCCGAATGCAAATCCTCATTCCCTGAGAGTGGACATTGAAGGTCTGTCTCCCGAGAACAGACTACATACTCTGCCTCTCAGAATGCTTTGCCATCCCGAAAGCAAAGCTTCGTCTTCTGAGCAGACAGAACGCTTTGCCATCCCGAGAGCAAAGCCTCATCTTCGAGAGTAGAGAACTAAAAGCCTTGTCTCCCGAGACTCGGTCACCCGAAAGCCGAGTCCAAGGCCCTACCAGATACCAGCCTGGAACATCAGGACCTTATCTCCCGAGCGCAGACTACGGGGTCAAGAGTCGATCTTCGCTACCCAGCTCCAGTGCGGAAAAGAGCCCAGCCTGAAGAAATTCAAAAAAGCCCCTTTTAAGCCAGGGAATACCAGGTCGTATGATACTACTTCATGTGTGTATGAAATGTTAAGAGAAAAGCATAGACATGTTAATACATAAGTTTAGTGTGTGAAATGTTAAGAGATATTTTATGGATAAGATTAGGAAATAATTAATGGATAAGCTAAGGTTAAGAAGCGTTTTATAGATAAGTAATGGATAAGTTGTATTAAGGTTATAGATAAGTAATGGATAAGTTGTATTAAGCTTAAGAGGTGTTTTATGAATAAGTGATAAGTTAGATTAAGGTTATGAATTGGTTTTATGTATTAGGTTTAGTAGGATTAATAATTGTGAAATTGAAGTGCCTGTGTGTTGCCCATTATCAATCCCCCATACCTATTGAGATTGTAACCCCCATTGATGCATTGGATATTGAAGTTGCTAGTAAAGAATCATTATAAAAACAATTCTCTTCTTGGTCTGGTTACTCATCGCTCTCTGGGGAGAAGGGCACAGAGTCCTCATAGATATTACTCGAAAAGAACCTGGAGCTGAAGTCCCCCAGCTCGTAACACTTGGTGAACCACTGAGTTTATTAGGCATGATCATAGACTCAAAGGTGACACACCCCCAAGTAGTCACATGACTGGCTAGAAAGACTCCAGGATAATGATGCATCTTCATAGCTGCATAGATGGAATGTTACCTCTTCGGTTCACTTTCCTCAGTCTATAGGTTCTAGCACCACCCCATACCACATGTAGCTGGGGTAGAATTACACAGCTGGCAGGGAGATGCAGGAGGGAGGGACCCTCTCTGCTCCCTCCTTCCATGAGGGAAGGTCAACAAGCCTGATGCCAGGGGCTCTTGCAAGTGACTACAGCCGCTGTGATGAGGATGACAATGGCCATCATTCGAGAGGACAGTGCTCAGCAGCAAAGCGATGTCTGTTCTTGATCTCCACCAAGTGACACTCCAAAGTGTCACTTTTATGAAAATTGGACTGGTGAGATGAACAAGGTGAACTTCATCCCTAGAACCCACAGAAGGCAAGAACTAACTAACACTGGCAAGTTGTCCTCTGACTTCCACAGGGTGCTGTGTTATGTGTATGCCCACACATATACACATTCACACATATACACATTCACACATATACACATTCACACACATACACATTCACACATACACACATTCACAAGCAAATAAACAAGTGTAATAAGATTCTAATGTCGCAAATTGGACCTCAATCTTTTTTAAGTAAAATGATCAACCAAGCTGTGATGGCACAGGCCTTTAAACCCAGCACACAAGAGGCAGAGGCAGGAGGATCTCTGTTAAGTTCGAAGCCAGTCTGGTCTACAGAGCGAGTTCCAGGACAGCTAAGGACAGCTAAAGCTACACAGAGAAACCCTGTCTGTGGTGGGGAAAAAAAGGATCAAATCACTTGTAATTCCACAATCTGACAAGTGGTGTCGCAGTGGCCCCAGGAGCAGGACATTGCAGACAGTTTACTATGGATGTGCGACCACACAGAGTGGACCCTACTCTCCCTTCCCCCAGGGCTGCACTTCAGATGAGCTCTCCTTCTGTAGATGGCCTCAAAGTCGCCATCTTCCTGTCTCAGACTCCTGGATGCAGGAGTTAAGGCTGGCTTCCCCTTTCTTTGACTTAGATTTTGTAGGTGTTGTTTGTGTGTTTGTAAGAGAACAGGGGGCCACAACCTTATTCTTGGAGAGCCACAAATTCTAAAGCAAGGATTACAAGCTGTGTTTTGAGCTGGGCATGCTGACACATACCTGCTCGGCTCACACCCAGTGGGACCTCATTCTGGAGCTCTGACCACAGGCTCAGAGCACACCACCCCTTCCCAACCTGTATGGAAGGCATAGTCTCACCTGCCTCAGATACTACCTTTAGACACTGTTGGGGCCACCTCACCCACGAGTATCTCTGCCCCCAGAAGTCCTAGCTGGGACCTCTCACTTGGAGGCCTTCCATCCAACAGGGTCACTCAATATCCCCCAATTCTGGCCTTCCCAATGGACCTGAAGCCTCCAGTTCCCTTCCTCATCACCTGGGCTCCAGTGCTACACATAACACACACACACACACACAGAGGAACTGAGGAGCTGGCTCATTTGAAAAGGTAAAAAGCACCAGGCAGTGGTGACTCGTGCCTTTAATCCTAGCACTCAGGAGGCAGAGGCAGGCGGATCTCTGTGAGTTCGAGGCCAGCCTGGTTTACAAGAGCGAGTTCCAGGACAGGCTCCAAACTACAGAGAAATCCTGTCTCAAAAAACCAAAAAGAAAAAAAAAAAAAGAAAAGAAAATGCTACACAAACTTGCCTACAGGCCATCCTGATGGAGGAATTTTCTCAGATGTCCCTGGCTTGTGCCAAGTTGAACTCAACCAGCACAGCAATTTCATAATGAAACCCATTATTATCTATAATTTACTTATGTTAACATCTTCCTTGGCCTCTGTATGTGCACACACACGTATGCACTCATACATGTACACAGGCACACACACACACGCACACACACACATACATACAGGGAGAAGGGAAGCTGTTGAAGTTCGTGACTGTGGAGACCTGGAACGTGCCAGACTGAGAAGCCAAATCACCCCGGGCCGTCTTTAGCAGCCACTTCCAGCAGCCACTTTCTTCTGTTCTGCAACAACAAATGTGACAATTCCTCATCCGTGTCGAAATGCTCAGGGCAATCTGAACCCATGTTAGGGGTCACAGTCATTCATGTCTGGCCCAGACTAAGTGACCTCTGTCCCTTTGGAACAGAGCTGTGTATTGCGTGGACAGGGGCATGTGCTGGTCCTGAGTGGCAGCAGCCTCTCGGTGTGTTTAATCGGAGCATGCTGCCCTGGCAAGGAAGCAGTTGGGTGGCAACACGGGTTTGGTGAGTGACCTTAGCAGATCCTCTGACCTTCTAGTCCTGGAAGCATCAGCACTGTGCCTTGGTTTCCCTCATCTGTTCACTCATTCATTCACTCACTCACTCATTCATTCACGCATTCATTCACTCATTCATTCACTCACTCATTCATTCATTCACTCATTCATTCATTCACTTACTCATTCATTCATTCACTCACTCTTTCTATAACTCAGCAGCTGGGCCAGGAAGATGAGCAGGCAGAACCTCACAGGGTAGCAAGGAGATCAGGTCAGATGGCTTCCCTGTAGCACAGAGAGACAAGAACTCTGCAATGAATGGCAGACACACGTTGTCAACATACTAGGTGTCTCTGCCCGACCAAGGTGAGAGTCTCTCTGCCAAGAAGGCAGCTGAGGACTAGCCCATGATCAGTCACCCCAGGCCAGAATACAGGGTGTGGAGGCAACAGGGGTGTATTGGTGATAAGGCACTGGCAGGTGATCAGAACCCTGTGCACCCGAGTCTAGAAGATAAGGGATCTGGATTTTGTCTCTGGGGGCAGAAGTCATGGAGTTTAAGAATGCAGGGGTGGAGAGGAAAAGATGAGGGGGGAAGAGAGGGAGGGGGCAGAAGCAGAGGAGAGGAAAGGGAAGTAGGTAGGAGAGGAGGGATCAGATAACCCAGCTCTCCAGGCCCTTGGGTAACCTCTGCAGGGCCTGGGTTCCTGGTCATGGGCTGTATGCAGCAGTTGCCAGCTGGCCTGTCTCCATACCTTGAGACAAACCATTCCAGTCCTCTGTACCCCAGCATCCTTCAAACCAGGGTACCTTCTGCAGAGATGTACTGGTCTCTTAGCCCTGGCAGGAGCTGGAAATCAGGGGTCTACCTTTTCCCAGCAGGCAGTGGGGGTGTCTAGGAAGGCTAGGAATGGCTGAGGACCGCAGGACCAGCCTGTGGAAGGGTTGTGAAGAACAAGGGGAAGAGTAGGTCTAGTCTGCCCTGCTCCAGAGTCCCAGCAGCAAACAGGAATTTTTTTTCTTGTTCTCGGAATTCTAATCAGTAAGTCATAGAGAAGCCACAGGAGACAATGGGTAGGTATGGGTGGTGGTTTGGGGAGAGGGATTGGGGGAGGAAGGCAACCAAGTCGAGGTTCTCAACAGAAAGATGTCATTTCAGTCCTAGGAGTGATCAGCACGCATCCTGAGACACATGGGGTCTCAGTATCTCTCCTGTCTCTTTCCCAACCCCACCTCTCTGTGTCTGTGCCAAAATGATGTCCTGGCCCAGATGGAGGAATAATAGAATGGACCCTTGGTGCCTGGCCTAGGCCATCACACTGGGGGCAGTCCTTAGCACCATGAGGGACCAGCCTCTGCTAAATGACAGTATTTCTTAAAAGTCAATCATGGAGCTCGGCAGTGGTGGCTCACGCCTTTAATCGCAGCACTCGGGAGGCAGAGGCAGGCAGATCTCCGTGAGTTCGAGGCCAGCCTGGTCTACAAGCACTAGTTCCAGGACAGGCACCAAAGTTACAGAGAACTCTTGTCTCAAACCCCCTCCCCCCAAAAAAGTCAGTCATGGCTCTAGTGATCTATAACACTGACAGGCTCAGGACCCAGGGAGGAAGGATGAAAAGTGCTAAGAGCCCATCCAGAAGTCAGGACCCCTGTGCTCACACAGGGCACAGTCATGCCAGCACAGATCCCAGGACCAATGTCCCCAAGTCAAAGACAAACATTCATTTCATGAGCATGCTCTTTTCAGTCATGAATTCCCGACACTCCAGGAGTGGAAGCAAAGACATGGTTAGTCCTATTAAAAAGGTTCAATTTGAGACATGGTCTCATGTATCCCAGACTGGTCTCAAACTTTCTGTGTAGCCAGGAATGATTTTGAACTTCTAATCTTCCTGCCTCCACATCCCCAATGTGCACCATCACATCTTGTCACTGCAGTTCTGGGAATCAAAGCCAGGGCTTCATGCCCTAACCAGTGGAACTGCAGCCCTAACCCTCCAAACAGGTTGTTTTTGTTTATGAGACAAGGTCTCACTATGTAGCCCTGGCTAACCTGGAACTCACCTGCAGAGCAGGCTGACCTTGAGCCCACAGAGATTTGCCTGCCTCTTCTGCCTCCCAAATAATGTTATTAAAGGTGTGAGCCATCATGTCCAGTTGAACAACTATTAATTAATTAATTTGTTTGTTTGCTTGCTTGTTTCCGGGTGTTCAAGACAGCTCTGGCTGTCCTGGAACTAGCTCTGTAGACTAGGCTGTCTTCTACCTCCCGAATACTGAGACTAAAGGCATGCACCACCACCGCCCAGCACTGAACAACTTTTTAATACAGGTCAGGGGAATACACAGGACCTTTGGGCCAGGAAGCAGGCAAGAAAGCCTTGGACAGCTTGGCATGGTGGTGCACACCTTTAATGTCAACAAAGGTAAACAGAGGCAGAGGCAGGCAGATCTCTGTGTGTTTGAGGCCAGCCTGGTCTATATAGTGACAGTTCTGGGGCAGCCAGAGCTACATAGTGAGATCCTGCCTCAAAAAATAAATAGACAGACAAACAAATAAGAAGGAAAGGAAAGGAACTAAGAAAGAATGCAATCCAGCCGGGCGGTGGTGGCGCACGCCTTTAATCCCAGCACTCGGGAGGCAGAGGCAGGCGGATCTCTGTGAGTTCGAGACCAGCCTGGTCTACAGAGCTAGTTCCAGGACAGGCTCCAAGGCCACAGAGAAACCCTGTCTCGAAAAACAAAACAAAAAAAAAAAAGAAAGAAAGAATGCAATCCATGGAGAATAAGGGCCTCCCCTGTTAGTCCTATAAGGAATCTGACCATTGAGTGTAGCTAAGAGACTGATCTCTTGTGACTGGGAAAGCCGCTTACAGAAAAGTGATCAGTCTCAGGTCTACTGGCCTACAGTTGTGCAGACAAGGAGACCAGGACTCACAGGCAGCAGGTAGCAGCTGTCTGGAGTCATATGCAGAGCCCCGGGTCTAACAGTCTTATGAGACTGACTCTTGAGCCCACTATTGAGGCAGGACTGCTTGGTTACCAGGGAACTGGAGACCAGCAAACCTGGACTAGGCAAATTCCACTAAGGTGGTGAACACCATCCCTAAGCAGCAGGCTGGCACTGTGAGATGCCACCACCCCGCCCCTCACCAGCAGGACTTAGGAGAAGGGACCACTCAACTTTCTCCCCCAGGTACTTGGGGCTAGGGCAGAGGTCGCGAAGTCTACTGAGGTTCCTGACACCCCCACGGGGTTGTAGAGATGCCTATCTGAGGGACACAGTAAGTGGAGAGTTGTTCTTACCTCCCCAGTGAGAGGAATGGAGCCAGAGCTTCAGACTGGGTGGGGATCCTAGACAGAGTGCCTTGCCCACGAGATACCCAGGCACAGGGGTACTGCACAGCATCTCAGAGGCACACACAGTCACCTGTGGAGCCTGGCAGGGAATAACCTGGCTTGATGCCAGGGACCTTACTGATTTCAAGCTGTATTCAAACCCAGAATGGATGATGAAAATGTTTCATCTCTTAAAATCAAAGAAAAAAGGCTGGGCAGTGGTGGCGCACACCTTTAATCCCAGCACTTGTGAGGCAGAGGCAGGAGGATCTCTGTGAGTTCCAGGCCAGCCTGGTCTACAGAGTGAATTCTAAGCCAGCCAGGGCTACATAGAAAGACCCTGTCTCAAGGAAAAAGAAAAAAGGAAGTGGGGTGGGGGGAGGAAAAGTGGCCACCTAGAGTTGAAGAGTTGCCCACTTTGGCACCTGTGTGGTCGGGGGGCACTCTTGCTGTTTTGTGGAGGTAGAGACCCAGGACCCCTGAAGACACACCACAGTCCTGGCCTCCTCAGGAGAGCACTGCCATGCGGGGTAAAGGCAAAGAAGGAGGAGAGAGGGGGAGGAGGGAAAGTGGCTCCTAGGAGCTGTAAAAACTAGGGCAGAGGTCATGCTCAATGTCCCCAGAGCGGACTGAGGGAGGGCAGAGGTGGAGGGCACTGCCCTGGGCAGCAGTGTTTTATCCTCCCCTGTGTGGACATCAGGATGGGCTTTCTGTCCACAGGCAGGGGGCTCGAGCTGCTCACAAGCAGCTAAGAACCCCATGTGTAGGGTAAAGAGTCTAGCCGGGAAATAAACTACACCCAAGGGTTAGAGGAGAGGCCTTCTGCAGCCCAGTGCACCCAAAACCATTGGAGCCACCTCTGTAGCTTTGTTAGATAGACAGAGCTGCCTGGACTCTGTGAGTTCGAAGTCAGTCTAATCTACAAAGTGACCGCTAGTCACTGTCTCAGCAGCTCCAGGGCAGTCGCCAAGAACCCAAGCCCACTCACTGCAAGGTACTGATGAACCCTGGATGCCCCTCTGTTTCTGGACATGGAGAGAGTCCAGACCCACTGAGCCCTGGAGGACAGGGGGAGGGAGAGGGGTACTCTGTGCCTGCTGCCCTACACCTATCCAATAGAGGGCAGTGTGCTGTGCCTTTAGCCCCAGCTCAGGCTCCAATCAAGGGGTCACCAGGTAGGTACAAGCTGGGATTTGAATTTCAGATAAACACAATAATGTGTGCTCATCTGAAATCAAAGCCAGATCAGTTCTGGCTTTCCTTTGTTCACTCCAGCGAGCTTCCTAGACGCTGCACAGGCCACCCTGAAGACTGAAGGTGCTTCTCAGAAACTAGGGCGGGAGCAGCAGGAGGAAGATGCTGCAGCCCAGCGCTGACTCTTGAACTTGCTTAGGAGGGGCGGGGCAAGGCGGGGCAAGGTGGCGTGAGTGTTGAGCTCCTGGACCTTGCCTCTCACATCTTAACCAGGAAAGGACCTGGCTCACTGGCTTCCACTTAGGACTCTGAGGTTGATGCCTCCATGCTATGAAGGGTGTGGTGCCGGTCAAAGACCAGACAAGTGGGCCTGCTGGCTCTGGGACCACTGCGTTCTTCCTCCATGTTGTTGACTAGCCTTGGGCTAGAACAGCACACAGATTGTATAGCTGAGGCTAGACAGCTTCCTTCTCCATCCAGACACCTGCCCTCATCTGTGCCTGCCTGGGCTTCTAAAACCAACATGGGGTGTGTGTGTGTGTGTGTGTCCTCTGGTTAGAAACTCCCTGGGTCCTTTAAGTCATAAATTCACTTCCTAACCAACATGGTGTGTGTGTATGTGTGCGTGTATCTGTGTCCTCTGGTTAGAATCTCCTTGGGTCCCTCATGTCATGAATCCACGTGGAATTTAACTGGGTTTCTGATATGAGTCAGGAGCTAAGAGTCACCATTACAGCCTTTGGGAGTTGCTACTTGCCTAAGAACAATCACATGGGGGGCGGGGGTTGGAAGAAGGGGTCTCTACAGAACAAAGAAGAGAAAAGAATGAAGTGGGGGACCAGACAGGAATGACAGAGACCCTGAAGTCCTGCACAACCTCTGTGCCCTGCCTCTTTAGAGAAAATTGCATCCACATGCCTGGATACTTGTCTGATCCAAGAGGCACATCAGCCATACTTCTTCCACGTGGCCTCAGATCCCTCAGCCATCCTTCTCCGTGAACCCTGGCCTCAGATCTGCCATTCTGGACACTCCCACATTCCCAGGTTCACCCAGGCCCACAACCTCCCTGTTCTATAGGGAGGCAGGATCCTTCATTCAATTCTTCTGCAAACTCGGGGTATACATGGAGGGCTTCTTGGGGGAGGCCCAGAGCAGCTGTTGAACCAGATGGAGGAAGAGAGAGAGATGGTGGGATAAACCAGGGCTGGGATGGAATAGACAAGAAGCCACCCGCCCCTAACAACAGGGCCTGGCCAAACCCTGGAATGGATCCTACTCCCTCCCCCTGCCCACACAGGCAAACATGGGTCCCACAGCCCAGAGCCTGACTTAGCTTACGAAAGGAACAAAGGTCTACTCTACCTTCTCTGAACTCCATGGAAGGCCTGTAAGGGCCACTTGGGGGTCACACTGGAATTGGGGCTGTGGGAAAAGGCCACGATAACAGCTCACTCACGGATAGTCTCTTTTTACCAGGGGCAGGACAGAATTGTCCTTTCTCCCACTTGACAGAGGAGGCCCCAGAGGCCTGCGTGGGAAAAGGGCCTACCTAGACTTCTAGTCAGAAAAGGCACACAGGACCCAAGCTGGGCTTCAGACTGCGAAGCTGAAAGCCAGATGGTGGTTCCCGTGGAGCTCGCGAGTCCTTTGACAAGGCTCCTGAGCAGACCTATTGGAGGCACCGGCTGTAGCTAGAGAGTGGGAAACAGCCAACTGTCTGTCCCTGAGGGTTGTTGGGAAGTTAGAGGGGATTGGAGGGGAGCAGTCACATGCTTACGTGCTGATCAGACCAGGGCCCTCCAGCCATTCTCTCATCCCCCACCTCAGTCACAGAATGAGACCTGACCTTGGGTACCATCCACTGTGACCTCTAGAATCCAGATAATAGGGAGGCAGGAGACCAGAGCCCACCAGGCAGGGTGCCAGCTGCACAGAGGAGAGAGGACGGGGCTCCCATCAGGTGACAGCAGCCAAAGCCAGGCCCCCCAAGACTATCCACACAGAGGCAGCCCCTCCCTAATGGGCAGCATGGGGAGGGGAGATAGCACTGCCTGCTTGGGCTCCATTCCTGTCCCTCTCCAGCTGGCATGAGGAACGGCCAGTGCAGCTGACCGCATTGGGAATGCCAGCTGGGCCAGAGGTCAGGTGTTAACATGGTCTGCCAAGGGCTTGGCACATCTGTCATTGCCTCCTCCTCAGATGCTGGAAACCTCCTAAGTCACGTCTTGTCCAGAGAAATGTCCCAAAGTATCTATGCCCCTGTCCCCTTTACACAGACCAGACCAAGAGAGGAGGGACTGGCTGGAGGTGAACTGGCGGACAAGTGGCAGGGCTGGATTGCTTGGCTTTGGGCTTAGGGTCTGTACTATGAAACAAATTCTCTTAACTTGTTGGGGTTCCCGGGGATGTCTACTCACTTTTCTAGGCCTCCTTTACCTGTCCAAGTGTGGGGCTGGGTGCGTGAGCCACCAGGGCTGCTGGTTCAAGGACGAGCAAAGTGTATTTTCTGACGCTGGCCAGGGGCCCCTCCCCAGCTCCTGTTAGCCAACTGAGTGTATCACTTAGATGTAAGGTGGGGGTCAGTGGGGAGAATCCAGCTCTTCTGAGCTGGGATTCACTTTCACAGAAAGCTCCTCTTAGCCTCCCAGGCCAGCTCTTGCTCTTCTGGCCCACCCCCTTTCTCCAATCCCTCAGCATCCATCACACTGGGTGTTTGTTCTGTCCTACCCCCGTGATCAGTACTGATTGCCAACTTGACAGGATCTAAAATCACAGAGGGGAGAAGCCTCAAGGCTTCTGTGAGGGCTTATCTAGATTAAGTTAACTAAGGTGGGAAGACTCACCCTTCAGGCTTGACTCCACCCTGAAGAAAAGGAGAGAGAGAGAGCTGAGCATCAATACTCTCTGTGCTTCCAGTTGCCTGCAGGAGCAGTGTGACCAGCTGCCTGAAGCCCCTGATGCTGCTGGAAATCAAATAAACCCTCCCCTCCTTAAATTACTTCTTTTCAGGTACCATAGCCGCAGCATTGAGAAAAGTAGCACATTCCAAGCCTGGAGACCCAGAACTCTGGACGGTACTTCCAGAGGTATGATCTTCCAGATGTGGACATATTCCTAGGCCTCAGGGAACCCGGCCCAGATGCTCCCTTGCTCTCTCTGTTCCCATGGGAATTTGTGGGTACCCCCTTCCCTGCCCAGACAGGAACCCTCTATACCTCCCCGCTTCATTCATTTTTAAGCACCAGCCCATGAAACATTCACAGGCTGCTTTATTTACAGGTGGCAGGGAAGGCATCAGTGTTCCTGTGACACATCCACCAAGGGGCCCCAAGCTCTCCAAGAAAACCCAAAGGGGACAGGCTGCAGTCAGTTCCTCTGCACAGCTCTGGGCTCTGCCCTCTCTCCTCCTCGGATCTCTGTTCCTCCACCTCCTCTTTCTCTTTCTCTCCCCCACTTCTTCTCCCATGTCCTTTCTCATCCTTCCTCTCCTCCTTCCTCTCCTTCTCTTCCTTCTCCCCCTCCTTTTCTCCATCCTCCTCCTCCTTTTCTTCACTTTCCTTCTCCTTCTCTTCTTCCTTCTTCTCTTCTTTATCCTCCAGCTTCCTCTACTTCTGAGTTTTCCATAAGGAGCAAAATCCCCTGGAGTCTCCCACCAGAGAGAACTGGACCCACAGAGGGCATTTCTGCTCTGTTTCCAATCCCACCCAAGGCTTTTCTTCTCTCTCCCGGGCAAGGTCAGGAGGGCCCCCTGCATGTACCTGCACCCTCACCTGATGCTTCAGAAGCACAGGGCAACAGGTTTTCTTTCAACCCCCTAGTTGAGGCTAGCGTCTGCATTTTACACAGGAGGAAACTGCATGTGTGTATAAACAAGTAGCCTGGAGCTGGCAATCAGGTCAACAGGACTTCAAAGTGGGTACCCCACCCTGCCCTTCCTGCATGGCATGCCACAGTTAGGAGTCACCCAGCCTTTTACCTCAGCTTCCAGGAAGTAAGGAGCTCTGCCTGCTTATGGCCCTTTCCTCCCCCTGCTCCCCAAAAGAGATACAAAGACTTCCGTGCCTCACCAGGTCCTGAAGAGGAAACTGTCAGGGAAGGAGACAGGTGGGTTGGGCTAAGCCTCTGGTTGTCTGTCTACTCCCTGGGCAAGCATACCTCCCTCCCAGTGTCCAGGCTTGCTTGCCACAGTGTCCTCTTATCACAGTGGCTCCCCTTCTGGGCCCTGAGCTCTAGGAAGGAAGGCAGCTCAGCCCTGACAATGCCACTTGGTGTCATGTGTTGGCTGGATGCCTCCCAGCAAATGCCCAGGAGGGCTCTCAGCTGTCATCAGGCTGGGACACAGAGTTGCCTGGCACTGACTGCTTGACACACCCCCAGCACCTCCAGGGTAATGGGGGCCACCTTCCCTACCCAACCCAACCAGGGGTTCTTTTCTACCCTTCTCTTGGGTAAACAGAGTAGAACCCCCAGAAGTGCCCCAGTGGCTGAGAAGCACTTGCCTTAGGCTTCATTCCCAAAAGCGAGGTGTTTCGACAGCCTCTGAATGTGACTCTGTTGAAAGCTTTCTTGCAACAACCCTTCCCCTTGCATAGGATGAAGGCTGGAAAGCGGCTTTCAACATTTAGTGGGCTAACAGGAGGAAGAGACTGGAGAGAAGTCAGGAGACTGCCTCTCTGAAGGGCCAACTGCCTCGCCTCTGGGGATGCCAGCCTCAGCCTCAGCCAAAGCCCCCACCTCAAGCTGCCACCCTTTCCTCTGGAACCAGAAGAGCAGGGCAACTCCCAAACCCTGACTGGCCTGTGGAGCCTCCTCCCTCATCACTCCTTGGCTGGTGACTTACCCCCAGGCCTCAGTTACACAGTAAAATAGGGCAGTACCTTAGCTCTTGTGAGTTTTGCTGAGAATTGATGCACGTGCCAGGCCATAACGGCGCAGAAGGATGAAGGAAGAAAACAAAAATGAGGTGGAATGAAGGGCCAGGAAGAACGGAAGGGCCACATTAAGGTGTATAGGACTATCTGGGGGGCTAAGGGAAGAACCAGGAGCTTCAGAAGACCAGCTGGGAACACAGTAAGAGCTTGCCTCAAAACAAGAACTAAATCATGGTCAGGGTTGAGGTTATAGTTTAATCAATAACATGTTGCCTAGCATGCATGAATGTTCGAAGCCCTGAGTGGGGGACCCTCTGTATCATTAACTTGGCATGGTGGCAAATGCCCTTGAGAGGTGGAAGCAGGAGGTTTAGGAATTCAAGGTCATCCCCAGCTAGGTAGGGCATTTGAAGCCTGCCTGGTTTGCCTTGCTCCAGAAACAAACTGGGCTGGAGAGATGGCTCCATGGTTAGGAGCACTTGCTTTTGTTGTGGACCCAGTTTCAGTTCCCAGCATGCTTGTCTTCTGACTTTCTCAGGTACCTCCCTCAGGTATGCAGACGACGATACATACATACACACATGCACACCACACACTTATACTCATACATCTTTAAACACTTAAAAGACAGAACTACGGTAGATCAATAGATAAAAAGACACATTGGTGGGTTAGAATTAAAAGAGCAAGAAGGAAGCAGCCCCGCCCCCCTTCCTGAGGGGAATCTCAGGACTCAGCCCTCCCAGCTGGGATCCTAGCAGCAGCTCAGCAGCTCCCCAGCGGTCTCTCTGAGCATCTCCGGGTCTTCTCCCCAAGAAGCTGAAAATCCTGGGCTTGCCCTCCCAGCAGCCTCATGAGCACAGGAGCCCCGTCTCAGGCCTGGAACCGGGGTAGTATCGAGTGGAGAATGACAAGCTCAGCTGCTCCGGCTGATGGAATGATAGCCAAGGGCTGGATTGGAGCACAGCAAGGAGAGACGACTCTGATAGGTTTAGCCATAAAATGCCCACAGGTGTGATGAAGAGGGCCTGTGTTCATGTCTTTTTTGAAAATGGAGAACACCACTAGGGGGAAACTTTCGCGGTGGTTCCTTAGCCACCCTTCAAGCTGGCACAGCTTTCGGCTCTGCTTTGAAAGCTCAGCAGAGTTCTGTGGGTGGATGTCACAATTATCACCTCCGTATCTGAGAAAAACCAGGGGCCACAGATGCCCTCAGACTGCCTGGGCACAGGTGAGCCCCTGAGCACATTGCAATCTGCAGCCATCCTGAGCCCCCACTCCCAGGGGCAGGCTGACTTCTCCAGAAAGGAATAGATGCACTTTGTCATTGTCGTCTGCTTTGAGAATGATTGGGAAGGGTGTATATGCCTGGCCTGCAACCCCAAGGCAGATTTCTTACTACCAGGACTGAGAGGAGAGAGACAAGTGTCCCAGTGAGCACCAAACATAAGGGACCCTGCTAGGCTACTGGTTCTACTGAGCTGGCCGGGCACCAGAAGGTCCCCAGTGACACACTGCCCCAGGAACACCCCCACTCCAGCTCCAAAACTCTCATTAATCCCGCCTCCCCCAGCTTGAGCATCATGGGACGGGGCTTCAGTCTCCCTGCTCAAGGCGACCTAAAGGGCCAAGGCTGCCAGCCAGGTGGCCCAGCCAGGTCACCATTGATCACTCAGTAGCCGTTCAATGGTCCTTTGTGTAGTGACAAGATTGGCATAATGGGCACGTCCCTAGAGCCGGCAGCACGCCCTTGGGGAGCTGCGGTTCTGGGCCGCGGTGCAGGGGCGTGGGAGGCAGCGCCAGAGCCCAGGCCACCCGGCTGCTCAGAGATGGGAGCCGCCGGACGAGTGAGGGAAACTCAATGACCGGACACAAGGGGCAGGGTGGCAGGGTGGCGGGGCGGGGCGGGGCGGAGAGGGCAACACCCGGCGGGTAGCAGGAGGCGGGGTCCGCGACTAGGACGCGGCGGGGCGGAGTGGGGCGCGGTGCCCCCCGGCAGGGCCAGTACCGGAGGGGCGGGGCGGGGACGGGACGGGGCGGGGCGGCCGCACCTAACTCCTGCTGCGAGCCCGGCCCGCCCTCCACCCCCTGGGCTCCTCAAAAGGGACACAGGCGGCCAGCGGGCGGCTGACGGCGGCGCCGTCGGGGTTGGGGTGCGGCCACCATGGATCTGTGGCCGTGGCTGACAGCGGCGCTGCTGCTGCTACTACTACTTGTGCAGCTGAGCCGCACCGCCAGGTTCTACGTCAAGATCGGCCTCTACTGCGTGCTCTGCCTGTCCTTCTCCGCCGTGGCCTCGATCGTCTGCCTGCTGCGCCACGGCGGCCGCACCGTGGATAACATGAGGCAAGAGGGCCGGACGCCGGGATGGGCGCGCGCTTCCGCTTCCCTAACTTCTGTGCTCCTCGCGTTCTTTCCTTCCTGCCCCGCCCGCCCCGCTGTCCTCACGATCCCTAGCCTCCGACGCCGCGGCTTCCCGTCCCGGGTCCCCAGGAACGCGCGTCACAATGCGCCTGTGCTTGGCACGACAGAGGGGCTCAGCCCTCCGGCGACCTCTGCGCGCAACGTGGGGTGGTGGGTGGCGCGCGCCGCTAGCTTTGGGAGAGGGAGGGGGCCGAGCGAAGGCGGGCCAGGCCCAGTCCCGCTTCACCAGCAGGGAAACCCAGACCTGGTGCCGGGCTTCCGGTCCATGCTCCCACCTCTCCGCAGGTGAGAAGACACCTGCGCCCAGGTGCAGCCACAGGTTCCCCTTGTCCTAACTTCTGGCGGCTGGGGGGCTGGGGGCGGGACGGGGCGGGGGTGAGCTGCCTTTGGACCAGGGTTGCTAGCGAAGAAGGAAGAAGGGGACAGACTGTGACCAAATCCTCCTCTGGCCATCTCCCAGAGAAGGATAGCTTAGTGGATAGGCAGAGGGTACATATAAGGGGATCAGGCTGAGTTAGTTAACCTGCCAATAGGGGCTGCCTGAGAGAAAAGGGCCTCCGGTCCTTTCTCCCTGCCCACATTCCTAGGAGACTGTTGCTACATTTCTCTCTGCCCCGTTTGGACTGTTGAGGTGGTGGGTTTTGCAATGCCCTGGCCTTGGTCTTGGCTGGGTGTTTCGGACTTGTGGCCCCCGACGCCCCACCTCCCCTGCGGTGGTTATAGGAACTATTTTCTGACACTGCTGTACCTGGCCTTGCTAGTCTTTGGCGTTAGGACGCTGTTCTGACCAGTCATATTTCGTGGGTTCCGGTCCTCATTTTTTCAGGGGTTTGGAGTGCTCTATTTATTACCTCCATCCCGCGTCCCAGGGAGCAGGCTGCAGGAACCGGCAGGGGAGACCCTTACATTTCCTGTTGCTTGACCTGAGATTAAAGCCGGGCTGCGGGAGCGGGAGGGAGTGTGTGTGTGTGTGTGTGTGTGTGTGTGTGTGTGTGTGTGTGTGTGCTGTCAGTGAGCAGAGGGCCTTCCCTGGGCACTTGAGAGCAGCTGGGGCCTGGTGGGCTTGGGAGCACCAGGTATGTGTTTATCTGGCGGAGTTGCTGCTCTCGCTGAACCAAATCACAGAAACCCATGTCTGGTCCCAAGGCCATCGGGATGTAGCTGTGGGGTTGATCTAAGCTTTTCTTTTTTTAATCAGCCTCTGACTTGAAAGATCTGCAGTTGGTCCTCCTGGTGCTCTTGTATGGCCTTCCTTGGTGGTCTACCACTGCTGCCCAGGAGTCAAATCCAGGCAGCCTTTCTGAGGTGGTGACTGAATATGGCAGGCTGATCAAACCAGAATGGAGTGTCTTGTGCCTCCCCAGCCCCTAGCCCTCTGCCAGATTCCTCTGGGGTTCTGTGGGCCTTCCAGCATCCTCTGCCAGTGTGCCCTGGGGCCCTGGGACATTGGCTGGGTAATAGCAGGTGTTCTGCCCCTGCTGGCAGGAAGGGAAGGCTAGAGGACAGGGTGGGTAGCCTGCTCCCCACCTCCCTGCCCAGTCTCAGGTCTTAAATCCTCATAATAGCAACAAGTTGAGGTAGAAACAGCAGGCACCTGTGAGCATGCCATCCTCCAGGTGTGACCAGAGAGGGGTGAGTGCCAGAGAAAGGGACTGGGTGTCTGGGAGGTGGAGGCTCCCATCCCCATCTAGGGCCTCCCTGGCTGGGGTCAGTCAACTTTGGGCTGCAGGTGCTGGTCGGCCTGGGCAACAGATGAGACTGAGGTTCGGAAAAGCTACTTGAGAGTAAGGCTTGGGGGAAAGCAAGTTAGGAGGAAGGGAAGTGAGGGCCCAAGCTCCCCCAGCCAGCACAGGGAGCACTGGGAATCAAACCCCAGAAGGCAATTCTATAATAAATTCTGTTATCATCCCTCAGTGCCAGCTCAGCTGTGATGTTGCTGCCCATGGCTGAACACAGTCACACTAAGGCAGTGGTTTTCAATCTTCCTAACGCTGCGACCTCATGTTGGGGTGACTCCAAGTGTAAAATTATTTCATGGCTACTTCATAATTGTAGTTTTGCTACTATTATGAAGCAAATTTAAATATTTGATATGCAACCCTTGAGAAAGGGTCTTTCAAACCCCCCTCCCACACACACAGACACAAAGGATCACAGCCCGCAGGTTGAGAACCGCTGTGTTAAGGGCTGTAGGTACAATCTGAAGGTATTATAGGGCTGTAAGCCAGATCCCGAGTTCCTGGAGGGGCATCCCACACTGCACGTGGATTTTAGAGGAAGCCTTTGTCATTTGGTCCAGAGTTCTGAGATGCAAGGAGCAGCATTAGGAACACAGAAGCTATATCTGACTAATCAGACATGGCTTAGGGACTGAGACCAAGGAAGCCCTTTGCTGTGTGTAGACCAGAGTGGGGTGACAGGAGGCAGAGGCCTTGATTATACCGTTTGATTAGGGGATCGCAAAGCCCTGAGTGGTTGTATAAAATATTGCTCAGCTGCAAAGCTGGGTCACCTAAACAAGAACAATTTAGCCATACACACACACACAGCCCCAGTAAAACAAGGGCAAGCCTCTCTTCCCAGCCCTGGATAGCCACCCAGAACTGTATGATGCAGGCTGTGACTGCATTGTGTCCTATTGGGGGTAAGGGTGGGCATGGGGGACGATGGATACCTAGGACCTTCAGAAACTGGTCTTGGTTTTTAGGCAGAACTCTTAGATTTGAGCACTGACTGAGTGAGTCCCTAGTGGCTGCAATAAGCGGGCACCTTCTCTACTGCTTAGCTCCGGCATGGGCCATAAGATCAGCATCATTTTGGCAAGTCCTGGCCATTTGGAGGCAAGCAGCAGCACAGAAATCTATAGAACATTGCCAACAGGAAGGGTCCCTTCCTCCCCTGAAGCAATGGTGGCATCTTGACTTTTTGAGGACAGTGAAGCCCAGCTCTGGCCGCCTTTGGGTAATGGGTCGGTCCCCGCTGCTACTTTCTCCGCACTCTCTCCTCTTGATCCCTAGCTCCTACTGCCTCCATTCTCTCAGGCGTTTGCCCAGGCTAGATGTCCTACCCTAGCCCCAAGCTCCTGTCCCCGTCTTGTACTTCATTTCTGTGACACTTGCCAAAAAACTGCTCTGCCAAGTGTCCTTACTCGGATCTTCCAACCGTGGTCCCCCACATGCCCATTCCCAGCAATGTAGGTCTGGTTGGCCGCTGAAACCCCCATCTAGCCACCTATCAACTCCCCACCCATCATACTCAAGACCAGAAGTGAGGGCAAGGGTCAGAACAGCTGGGCCCTAACCTTGAACTGCTTCCCAGCCTGCCTGGGGGAGGGGCCCAAGGAGGTCAGAGGGCTCCTCTCTTGGTGTTACTCTGCCCTTGTCCAGTCACCAAATCACTGTTGACAAAGATCCACAGTGTGGAGTGACGACATCAGTCAGCTCCGTGGAAGGTGGCTCTGTGCGTCCTTCCCCTTGCACAGGTGGTGATACAAACTCAGGGAAGTCCGGTCACATATGGATTGCGGTGAGCAAGGCTCTGAATTACAGGCTGAGTTGTCCAAGGGGACACTGCCTGACATCCGGGATGCCATGCATCCAAGGCAACAGGCTGGGCACTCACTCTGCCCCCAGGCACTTGGGCTTCCAATGGCTTTGGCTCTGCCCCTGCTGAGAGGCAGCAGGGCCCATTGAAGGACCTTGCATCTCATCCTAGGTGCAGGGCTTGGGGACCGTAGCTCCTTTAGGGGAAAGGAGAAGGGCGGTTCTAGTCTAGACTGGGCTGGCAACTCAATTTGTCCTACTGGGAATGACACGTCCCTTCAGGGGAGCCACTCTGTGGCTGAGTGGGGCCAGGCTGTAAAGCCAGCAAAGCAGGCAGACAGAACAGAGAGAGCCTCAGGATGGACTTCTGGAACCCAACAAATCCAGTTGGTATGTGGGCAGCCATGGCCCTGCCCCGGAATGCCCTCTGACCATACACCTCACCTGGCTGGAAGCAGTGTTAAGAGGTGGACTTGGGTCCACGTGGCTTCCTCATTCCTGGGGACAGGTCACTAACCTTGCTGACCTGAGTTTGTTGTGCAGCCTTTGTAGAGTGGGCGTAAGGGCCTACCCAGTGCCTGTGTCCTAGGTGTGGTACTTGAAGGTGTCTCTCCCCTGTTAGAATAAGGATTCCAGCCTAAACATCTAATGTCTACCAGCTACACTGTCGCTGTAGAACTTAGCTGGCCCCTTCATCTGGGCAAAACTCGTTTATTTGTTAATTGATGGATGGCTAGAACCCAAGGTCTTATGCAGTCTGGTCCAGTTTTCTGACACTGAACCACACTTCCAGCCCATAATGATAAATGTCATGTCTGTTTTGTCTCCAAAACTGGGGAGGGCTGTTGAGGGATGATGTAGCTCAGTGGTAGCATGCTTGCTTAGTATTGCATGAAACCCTGCACCCCTCCCCGCCACCACCCAGGATGAGAGGGGGTTCCATGTGCGTGCCACTACCAGAGGGCACAGTCTGGAAGTGGCTGGAGACTCTTCCCTGGGCAGCAGCAGCACAGGGGTCTGTAGTGACAACTTCAGGCTGCCTGGCTGTCCCTTACCTAAGATACTCACAGGGAAGATAGTATAGCAGGTAGAGTACTTGCCACGCATGTGTGAAGTCACCAATGCATAAAGCCAGATGTGGCCTGCATTCCTGTAAGTCCAGTACTGTAGCTGTAGAGGCCAGAGGAGCAAAATTTCAAGGCCATCCTTGGCTACGTAGGAAGCCTAGGCTATGTGAGACCCTAGTTTTAAAAAAAAAGCCAGGCGGTGGTGGCGCACGCCTTTAATCTCAGCACTTGGAAGGCAGAGGCAGGCAGATCTCAGTGAGTTCAAGAGTTCGAGGCCAGCCTGGTCTATAGAGTGAGTTTCAGGACAGCCAGGACTGTTACACAGAGAAACCCTGTCTTTAAAAGGGCCAGGGGGAGGGGGTAAAAGAAACTTGGAAATAAAGTTTAGATTTTGGATGATTTAAGATTTGGGAGGATTTATACATTTCCAACGAGGTATCTTGGACTTGAATCGTGTGTGTGTGTGTGTGTGTGACATGCCCAGAGGTAACTTCCTAGAGCATCTGTATTGTGCCTGCCTTTGACTGTGGTTCCTCACATGAGCTCAGATGTGGGACTTTCCACTTGTGACACCCTGTCTGGAAACTTTGAAACTTCGAAGCATTTCAGATGCAGCTTTAGGGATGCTCAGCTTTCATCTTGAGTCTGGGGTGTGGCTGGCTGCCAGAGGCTTTGGGTTCCACCCCCAGCATACACACCTTCTCCAAAAATCATGTGTTCTTTTCAGGGAGTCAATTTTGATACTGTTGCATGGTGTTGGTGTTTCCAGATTCCCTGATTCAGATCTTGATTATCTCCACACCTCTGTGGCACTGCCTTAGGGAGACTTCCTGGGAACCTGGCTAGCCACCAACCCGCCCTCTAGATACATCTGGCTATAGCCCAGAGAGTGGTCAGGTGCTTGCGTGCAGGCCTGTTAGCCTTCCTAGTGTGCATCTGAGTAACGGGCCAGGATCCTTCCTGCTTCTCTCTGTGCCTTTGATGGCTGGCGAGACTGGAGGGTTCTCCTGTGTTGACACATTTTCTTCTCTAAGTTGCCTTCTCTGTCCCTTTGGAGCCTCCCGGGGATCCCAGCAGCTGTGACTTACAGATGAACCAATGGGTGAGGCCTCAAGCCCTGACCACTCTCTCAGGAGGGTCTAAAACCAGCCTGCCTGCCCCTGCAGTAGATGGGGAGGTCTGGCCTGGAAACAAGACAGCCTGAGCTGGCTGAGACTGGGAGGAGGTGTTCCAGGTTTCCAGGCCTAAGGTCATTTTTGCCTCCCTAAGATTCAGTTTCCCCATCGGTGAGAGTTGCTCTCCCCACTGCTGGGTTCTTGATGAGGACAAGCCTTGCAGGCTTGTTTGAGTCCCAGAGTCAGACGCTCTGGGGGGACATAGAGCAGTGGGAGGTGATGGGGACATCGTATTGGTTTGGAAGGAGAAAGTTCCATGGACAGACAGTGGCAGTAGCAGTCTAACACTGATGACTTTAACATACTAAGCTATGTGCATAAAGGTGGTTAAAATAGAAATTTTTACGGCATGCGTATTTTACCATATTTATTTATTTACTTATTTTTGGTTTTTCAAGAGAGGGTTTCTCTGTGTAGCCTCGGAGCCTGTCCTGGAACTAGCTCTGTACTCCAGGCTGGCCTCGAACTCACAGAGATCCGCCTGCCTCTGCCTCCCGAGCGCTGCCACTACCGCCCAGCCCCATACTATTTTAAAAACTAAGAGTAAAGAACCAGCTTCAAATTGGTTGAACTGTCTAGAGATAGCTCTATAATCTGTAAGGGACCCCTTCCCTCAGAACTGCAGGGGACCCAGCAGGCACAGCAGACTGTAAGGGCCCCTTCCCTCAAGATTGCTGGGGACTCAGTGATGGCATCTACTAATATACATGTAGAATGGACTGTGCTGGGGTCTGGGTGTTGGCACCTCTACTCCCCTGTTCTAGTAGGCAAAGCAGGAGACAGGCCACCCTGTAGTCAGTGCCTATAGGTCTCTTTTAAATGAAAGAGTACCCTTGTGGGGTAGGCAGCAGAGCTAATTGGCCCCCAGGACTCTCTGTCTGCCCAAGTCTCCTGTCCTGTGCTGCCTGCTGTACCCTCTCCCCAGCTTGCCCCTCTATGACCCCTCCCTTGGCTCATTTTGGTTACTGGTATCTCTGCCCTCAGCATCATCAGCTGGTTCGTGCGGTCCTTCAAGTACGTGTATGGCCTTCGCTTTGAGGTCAGAGGCCAGAAGAAACTGGAGGTGGATGGTCCCTGTGTCATCATTTCTAACCACCAGAGTATCCTGGACATGATGGGTAGGCTGTCATCAAGCCTTGGCCACAGAGACGGTGGCCTTTTTCATCACAGGTCCGGGGTGGGCTGGGTGGTCCTCTTGCTGGAGTTGGTTTGCAGGACAAGACCTATGCGTCTCTCTAACCACGGGCTTCCCTCAAGCTGGGCAGTAAAAGCAGCAGGCTGTACCAGACACGGGGCATAGGACTACATTAGAGACAGGGCCTTGACAGGTGGGCCACCAGCCCCTCCTTCCCAGGGAGTACCAAGCTGGGCTCTAAAACTGTTCTCTTGTTCCCCATACCCCGCCCCCTTTGTCTGTGTCTCTCTTCCTATCTTTTTTTTTCCCATTCTCCCCTCTGTATCCCCTTCTCTCTCTCTTGTGTCTCATTTCCCCGTTTCTCTCCATCTTTCTCTGTGTCTCTCAATCTCCATCTCTGCCTCTCCACTACTGACTTCTTTTCTCTCCTCTCTGGGTCTTTCTCTATCCCTGGGTCTTTCTGTCTTGCTTGTCTTTTATTTCTGCTTCCTTGGTCTCCCCTGCCTGCTTCCGTCTATGTTTCTCTATCTCTCCTACATTTCCCGCCCTCTCTCACTGTTCCCACATCTCTGTCTCCATGTATCGTCTCTCTTCCGTTTCTGTCTCTCGCTGTTTCTCTCTCCCTCTTCCTTCCATAGGCCTCATGGAGATCCTCCCTAAGCGCTGTGTGCAGATCGCCAAGCGTGAGCTGCTGTTCACAGGGCCTGTGGGCCTCATCATGTACCTCGGGGGTGTCTACTTCATCAACCGCCAGCGTGCCAGAACTGCCATGTCCCTGATGGCCGACCTGGGTGACCTCATGGTCAAGGACAATGTGAGTATAGGCACAGCACGGCAAGGTGGGCTTGGAGGGGGGCAGTCCAGCTCTCTGGGGTGGCTAAGCAGGGTGAGGGCAGCCT
This sequence comes from Neodon shergylaensis, assembly GCA_025134845.1. Taxonomy (NCBI): domain Eukaryota; kingdom Metazoa; phylum Chordata; class Mammalia; order Rodentia; family Cricetidae; genus Neodon; species Neodon shergylaensis. Next base: position 39,348,171 of record JABTXL010003523.1, on the reverse strand, counting down.
AAGCAGCTTTCTCCTTTCTGCTGGCAGCTCAAAGTGTGGATCTACCCAGAGGGAACCCGCAACGACAATGGGGACCTGCTGCCCTTTAAAAAAGGTGCCTTCTACTTGGCCATCCAGGCCCAGGTAGGCCAAGCTGTGACCTTCTGGGGTGGGGGGTTGGGATATGGGTCAGGATGGTTTAAGGTTAAAGATGATATCCCAGCCAGACTGGGGACTCCTGGCCTTCAGGGACCTCCTCCACCACGTTGGGAAAGGGCCTCTCCACCAGCTTAGCCCCTAGCACCTGAGCAGGTTGGTGACCCTTGATAGCTCCCGTGAGTTTGAACAGCAGCCTCCCCACACCCTAGCTGGCCAGGTGGGTGGTCTCCTTCATTTGTGATTTCATGAAAAGTAGGGGTGGGGCCAGTGAGTAGGTATTTTGCTCCGCATAATAAAGCAGATTATGCCTAGAAATTCCCCTGATGCCCCAGGCCTTGGCTTGATCATGATGAGGCTTGAGGAGCAGGCACAGGCTAGTGGCAAACCCAGTCCTGAGCAGCACAAGCGAGCTATGTCCTGTACCCTGGACTTCCCTTGCCCCTCAGCTTGGGGTGGGAGAAGACAGTGGGTATCAGGAGTGTCCCTGAGCTGAGTGTCTGCCATGGATCAGCGGGTCCTTGCTGTGGGAAAGCCACCACTGGGGGACAGGGACAGGGATTTTTATCCTGCTTTATCGTTTGCTGCCTGGCAAACCTCAGCCCCCTTTGCCCCTGTAGCCGGCAGCCTCCTAGGCCCCTAGGCCCAAACCCCATACAAGATGGCATGTACCCTTTCCCTGAAGCCCCCACCAGTTCCAAGGGGTTGGGAAGCCTAGGCTGGAGCAGGAGACTGCACTGTGACCTCTGATCTTGGGAAAAGAGAGAGACTGGTAGGGGCAGGAGAATCCGGATATAGCGTTTCCTGCCCCTCCCCCAGGGTACAGCCTACCTACCTTCCCGCCCAGGCTCTGGCATCCAGGGTTAATTATTACCCCAGTGCCATCTGTCATCATTGGAGCTGACCCTTGGGCCTTCCAGAAATACCAACAGGCTCCAGCCCCCTCCCCTAGTGTCCTGGGACTGAGAGACAGGGTGGGAGGGGAGGGGAGGATCAGCACCATCCACCTCCCCAGTGCTAAATGGAATCCCACCCTTCCACTTCTAGGATACTTTATGTCCCAGCATAGAGGGGGGGTGAGGTGGACTGACAAACGTTAGCCCCGAGAGCTTCCTACACAGAGTGAGTGTGTGAAACACCAGGCCACCTGCATGGAGGGGTCAGCCACAAGGACGCCTAGCAGCAGCCGAGGCTCCCTTGTAGTGTCATCCCTCAGCACTCGTCCCTCTCCACAGGTGCCCATCATCCCCGTCGTTTACTCCTCCTTTTCTTCCTTCTATAATGTCAAGACGAAACTCTTCACCTCAGGTGAGCCCACCAGAGCCGCACAGGAGCTCACCAGTCTGTCGTGGCCTCTCTTTTTATTTATTTTGAGACGGGTTCACGTACCCCAGGTTGGCCTGCAACTTCTTATGTAGTGGAGGATGGCTAGTTTAGCAGACGGAGTCCTGGACCCCTAGTAGTAGAGTTCCCACATCTGGGTGGGGAATGAATGAATGAATGAATGAGTGAATGAATGAATGTCGGCCCAGCATTGCATCATCTCATTGCTCTAAGTGGGTTTTTCAATTTTTCAGACTGAAAAATTCCAAACATAATTGAGTTCCTGAGATAACTGTTGGTCCAGGCTGTGCAGCACAATTAGGGACCTGTAGTGACCCCTGCTGGTGAAGGGTGGGAATTGTAAGCCGTCTGGGCTCCCCTACGCTCACAAACGCAGCCTCTGGCTCTTCTTTATGTCACTGGCTTCTCTGCCTGTATGTACCCTGACCCTGCATGTAGATTATGTGACACTGCCTTGGGAGTCAGAGCGGGTCAGAGGTCTCCAGCATCTGAGCCCCTGATGCTCAGCACCATGGAGGACTGTAGGACCAAGTGTGACAAGGGACACTCGGGGGTTACTGAGTGCACTTTCAGGGGCAGAGATGTCCTGAGTCATTGGCAGTGGCTACAGGGGAGGGTGGAGTTACTGAAACATTTCCATGTTGCCTTGATTACAAGCATATGTGCCCCGCCCAGGAGCTGAGGATGCTGGCCTGGCTCTGGTGAAGAGAGGCTGGGTAGTAGGAGGCCAGGCGAGGAGGGTGGGTAGCAGTAAGTGGGGCCTCTAAGTCCCTGACATCTACTACTTCCTCCCCAGGAACAATCCGGGTACAAGTGTTGGATGCTGTCCCTACCAGTGGCCTTACGGAAGCCGATGTCACCACGCTCGTGGACACTTGCTACCAGTCCATGAGGGATACCTTTCTACAAATTTCCCAGATGCCTCAAAACTCTGCCATTAAGGAGCTTGGGGTTGTGCCAGCCCAGTAGCCCAGGCCACAGGGGCAGGGGAGCTGGGGGAAGGCAGGTGGGAAGCAGAGGCTGGAGGATGGACAGAAGACCCTTCCCTCCCACCTACCAAACATCATCTTGTCCCGCTCCCCTGCTGGCCTGGCTCTCACTGGGGCCTGGAAACAGGAAGCCCTTTCTGTCACAGGCTTTAGACCCAGGACCCCCTGTAACATCTCACTTCGTCCCTGTGCCTCCTGAATGTGGCCATTCAGCGGGTGGGCTGACCCCCAAGACCACGAGGCACCTAGGAGTGGGCAACACGGAGCAGGATCAACACTCAGGAACCCGGTCATGGCCTGCATCAGGCCATCAGGAAGAGGAGGAACTTGGTCTCCCAGTCTCAAGGAAACCTGGGTCCCACAGCACCAGAGGGCAGAGCCATCCTCACTGTCCAGTCTTAGTCACAAGTCACTGCTGTACTTGGTCCTTTTTTTTTCTTTTTCTTTTTTCTTTTTTTTTTGTATAAATGAACTCTGAGAAGCACCTTGAGACCAGGGGTCTCTTTCAGAGGATGGGCAAGAGCCCCTCCCCAGACCTCCATCCAGGGATACAGGATAAGGGGGTTATAACCACCCACATCTCTTCTCTGGGGCTGCAGTGTGTAAGTTCCCTGCTCCCCACAAACTGCCTGTGCTTTTCTCTGTGAATGTGTGGGGTTCACAGAACTGAAGGGTGGGCAGGCCGTGGGCCTGGTGGCATGACCCGCCTGTTAGCCTCTGGCTGTGTGGAACCAGCAAGTCACCAAGGGAAAACTGGGGCCCCAGTCCCTTCCTGCTATAGCTCCTTTTCTCAGATAGGCAGTTCACTAAAGTGAACTCCAGGGCAGGAGTACAGGGCACACTCAGTCCCAATTCACCCGCCGACAGCAGCTCAAGTCCCAGTTTTATTATGGCAAAGATGGGGACAATCCTGACCTCACCTCTGGACAGGGTGCTCTCGTACCTTTTCTGGAAAGACCCCACTCCCCATGCCCAAGTCCTAGGAACCTCCTGAGAAGGAGGGCCTTCTGCTCACAGGCACCACCAGATAGCACCTGAAAGTCTGGCTGGAAGGGGATGTAGAGGCGGCAGCTCAGTCCAGCCTGGGTGGTGAGATGCCATCACAGATCTTTTTTGCAAGAGCCTAGAGCAGGAAAGGAAGGAGATTGCAAACTTGCAAATCTGTGTATCCCCAGCGGTAGTTCCATCCACCCCATGGGTTCCCTAGGATCTCTGGGCGGGGAGGTGTGGCACTCACAGGACCCCAGCTGCTCCTCCAAGAAGGAGACCTGCTCACTCAGGGAATCAATACGGTCCAGCTGCTGGAAGGAGTGGGTCAGCAGGCTGCCAGGGTCTCGCAGTCCATGCTCTGTGGCCCGAGAGGCCAGGCTGTGCAGTGGAGCCAACACCAACTGCAGTTTCTGTAAGGGAGGTTGCAAAAAAGCCAAGTGACCCCTCTTAACCTCTATTCCATGAGAATGTAAGGAAGGACCAGTAGGGGGTGATATGTCCTCTGCTGAGCTGTAGCAGCAGGGGCCCTGATTGCAAACAGAGGGAGCCCAAAGGCTAAGTAGACGCCCGTGTATAACATACCCACAACCTAGCTAAAAAGGTCCTGGGACCCCAGAGATAAGCTAGGAGGGTCATGGGGCCTGTGGCTTGATGAGACTTGCAAGAGTCCTTGTATAAAAGGCTAAGTGGGCTTCTTCCAGGCTGGCGAATCCCACACAATGCTGCCTGGCATGGTAAGAAAGTCAGAACCCCTACAGCCCTTCCCCCATAGAACCTCCAACCACCCCATGGTTTGGAACCACAGCCCCGGAGACTATGGGGTCTGGACACCAGTGAGAGCCACTCCCAACAAAGCCTCACCTGCTCCAGGACATCAACCCGGGACTGCAGCCTGTGCACCTCCTCCCTCACCATGCTGTCCACTCCTGGGGGCAGATCCGGGTACTGATCAGGGGAGTTTCCTGCTCCCCTCCTCCCACAATGAGCTCTTAGCCTTAGGAAGACCTACATCTGCTGCCACAGCTGTGGGAGCAGAGCCAGGGGATGCAAACAAAGGTCTCTGGGCGCTGAGGTCTTGGGTCTCACACGCCAATGGTGGTCCTTACCCAGGTCCGACGCGCCCCTGGTGCTGGGCTGCTGACAACGCATTATTACTCACGGTACGAGTTTGAAGTGTCACAGCGCGTACCAAAAGTAATAATGTGCCGTCACCAGCAAAGACTTGATGTCTCCAGGCTCTTTTTCACACAACTGGCTGAGATGAGGCTCCAGGTATGCCTTATCTCCCCCACAATACCTTCCAGAAACCTCTTCAGAGGGAAGTGGCCCCTTCCACCCAGACGAGGAACCTCCCTCCTGCCCAGGCTGTCTGAGCTCAGCCCTCACAGCATCATGCTGACCTCCATGCAGGGCTAGCTGCCCTCTGTGTCCCCCATGCTCAGCTCAGCCACAGAACAGCGCTCAAAACCTAATAACCACCCGAGTCTGCCGCAGCAGGGTGGAAAGGCAAGATTACCTGTTGTAGGGTTTGGGGCCACCAGGGAGGGCCCCTCCTTGGACAGGCAACGCATTCCATCCGTAGATGGGCTTTGCCCCTCCCAGCACTGGCACCAGTAACTGCCCACGGTATTGACACAACGCTGGGGACAACTGGCCTCTCCGGTACTGCATTCGTCCACATCTGTAGGAAATGAGGGTGTCGAGTTAGTGTCTACAGAATGCAAGGGCCTGGCCACAGACCCCTGTTAAAACCCACCTATCAATGGAAACCCACGTCAGCCAGCAGTAACCTAGGATCCACAAGGCACTAAGAAGACCTCTCCTTCAAGACAAGTGGGGCTTACCTATCTGGCAAGTATCTCCCTGCCATCCCACAGGGCAGCGGCAGTGGCCTGGGCGGATGCAACTCCCTCCATTCCCACATGGAGGTTGGCATATGGCTGTGGGCAGAAGAGGCCAGTCTGTCACCAGTTCTGGAGGGGGTCTCCAGAGCCCTATGGCAGCCAGGGAAGGGTTGCCCTACAGTAAGAATGCACTGCTTGTGGGGGCAGAAGGCAGCAGGGTTTCTGCTGGGCACTTGGAAGTGGGGTCTCGCACATTAGACACTGCACACTGCCCTCACCTGCTCCACAAGCCCCAGGGAGCCCACTGGTCCTCTTCCAACCGGGGCAGCAGGCATAGCGAGGCCTGGCGGGAGTCGGCCCAGGGCTACGGCGATAGGCAGTCCGGTAGATGGTTCTGTGGAGAATAGATGTGGTTCAGAGGGGCCCAACATGGGTGGCCCAGGCCAGGCCTTCTTTAGGTATGATGAACCCCTGTCCACCTCATCTGTTTTGGGGGTATCTAGCCAGCATCACTCCCAGAGTCTCAGAGGTTCCCTTTCCAAGGCCCAGCTCGCTTGGCACAGACAGGGTCAGCATACAGTCCTGTGTGTGCCATTCGATCCACCAAGCTTCTGGAGACAGACACACAGGCCCAGGAAGTAGCACAGGGCTGGCTCCTGCAGTGGCCACTTCAGAGCTGGCTAGAGCCTGGCTTGCTTTGCTTCCTGGGCTCTGGGCCCTGGTGCTAAAGTGGCTCTCTGACTCCAGCACTCCCGTAACTTTGGAGGTTCACAAGTCTCTGAAACCAGGCATCTCGAGCCCGGAGCTGGAGCTCATGCACTAGGCCTTCCTCGGGTGTTTCTAAGTGGGGAGAAGGCTGAGTTCCCCACATCAGAACAAGGACCTGCCCTCTTGGCGGCGTCCTGTGCTGCTCAGGTTGTTTCTCTTAGCCTGGTGGGACGTCGGACTGCCCACGTGGACAGTGACCCTATGAGTAAGGACTTCTAGCTAGCAATGCTGGGAAGGAAGGAGTAAACTCTGAAAGTAGCGCAGTACAGATGTGATGAGATCCCCCTATACATGTGGGGGATGCCCTTTGAGGCAACATCCTCTCAGAGGACAATGCTGGGCACGATTACACGGCATCCTTGGGTACCAGCCTCCAAAGCAGAGAGGCCACCTTGATCACTGATGTCAAGAATACCTCACTACTTTGGCCTCAGCTCCCTGGCTCAGGGTGAGGCAGGCTCTTGGGGCTCCAAGGATTGATTGCTCCTGTGTGGCGATGGGAGGATGGGCAGTGGGCACTCACCGGTAAGTGCTGCAAGCTCGGTGCCCATCACAAGTGGTGAGGAAAGGCTGATATACACGCTGCACAAAGGACTCCAAGACGGGCAAGGCAGGGCCTTCTGAAACTCCCACGGCACACACTCTGCGGCTATAGGGGATGGGGCGGCAGGGGGACAAGAGCTAGGACGCTCCAAGCCCAGATCCCAATGTTGCTGTGACCAGGATCTTCAGCTGGAGCCCACAGGGAGTTATCTCCAAGAATTGGGGCCCACCTTGGACAGAGTTAAGGGGCTCTAGACATGACCCCAGCACCCCAAGACCCAAGCCCTTGCTCACCTGGGCCTGTAGACATGCTCAGTTCCACCTGCTGCCAACACTAGACACCATGCCACAAGCAGCTGTTGGGAGCCCCACATGGTCTGCGTCTCTAAGCGGAGTAGCCTTCTTTTGGCGGCCTAAGGATAAAGGTTGGGTCCTGTCAGTCCCCTGTGGAACTCAGGCTTCCAGCAGAGGCTGTACCCACTTACTGGGTGCTGAAGCCACCATTACCCCAGGGGATAGCATCCAAAGGCAATGCCAGCTTCTCTCCTGCCTCTGGCCCATCTCTACCAGTCAAGTTGCCCCTCGCCAAACACGGAGAGCTAGGCCTGCTGACCAGGGCTCTTGGGGCAGGAGGAACCTGAATCCTGCTAGGATTAGGGGCAAAGCCCAGAAGACAGGTTCTGGGTGGGACAGAACTTGGCAACTAAGCCAGTCCTCCCCCTACCCAGACCCCAAGCTTGACTGAGGGCTTTTCCTGTATCTTCCACCATCTGAGGTGGAATGCAGTGAATGGGGCTGAAGCCGGCACAGCAGGAGACTTCCTATCCCAGGTGGTCCTTTTGGACTTGGGGTTCTTTGTCAAATGCTCAGCAATCCCCCAAGGCAGTCTGGATTTCACAGTGTACAGATGTCTGCTACCTGTAGGTGTGCATGTTCTGGCCAGCGAGGGGGTCAACAGCTTGCAGGGAATACCACTCTTGGAATAGAGTATGCATATAAACACCTCCCAGCTGCCAGGGCAGTGGCCCTATTGTGCTCATGTCTGGGGCATAATGGGACAACCCCCCCCCCCCCCCCCGCATGTCTTCAGAGCTCATCTCCAGCCTTCTTCCGGCTGTGTGTTAGGGAGCAGGAAGGCTGGTGAGGAATGCAAGAAACCCCAAGCCAGATTTAAAGGTCGGTGACAATGCCAAAGGAACTGAGTCAGACCTGTGCAGAGGGGGAGGGGCAGCTGTCCCCCTGTCCAGCACAGAGTCAAGAGTGTGGGAGGCTGGCAGGGCTCCACTCAAGGTGCTTCCTAAAGGGGCAGCTTCCCCCTCCCCAGGCCCAGCACGGCCCTACAGACCCACTACCCCAAAGGAATGGGCCAGGAGACAGGTGTGAAGGTGCCTGGGGTAATCCCTTTCTGTGAGACACCATAGGATGTCTGAGGCCCCTCTGTCCCCCTCAGTGATGGCATTAAATGGTTACTGAGCTCTGGCCGCTAGCTCAGCCCCTCTTCAAGGGCTATTCCGAGTCCACTCGGTCCTACACCATAGTCAAAGGCAGGAAGGTGAGAGGGAGCCTCCTCCCTGTAATCCCTATCGGTCGAAGGAGGGCAGAGATGAGTCATGGAGACTTAATGTGGGGGCAAGAAGACCATAGCAGGTGTGTGTCCTGCAGTCTGTCTGAGCCAGCTTGGGAAAATTAACCCTGAAGGGAGAGCACCCTCAGGGAGTGGGCATTATCGTGCCAAGCAAATATCAAATGGCCCTGAGGAATGGGGCCTAGAGAGAGATATAAGCCGGTATATGACATGGGCAAGAAGGGGTCAGAAGTTTACAATCCCTGTGTGCCTAGCCCCTGGGGCCTGGAGGGTTCCTCTCCAGATGTTATTGCCCCCACAAATCTCAGTTTACAGCCACCTTCCTAGACTAGGCTGTCTAGAAAGGGAACTGTGCTTTAAAACAGGAGAAGCAATTTTGAAAAGTCATGTTTTGCCCAAGGCCAGAAGAGGCCAGCACAACACTGGGCCGGCAGCTCATTTCCTTTGGTGTTCAGCCACTATGTGCCCCTGCCATGAATCGGGCACAGGCTGTGGTGTGGCCTTCAAGTTGACAAGCAATCACGAACCCTCAAGTATCACCATGGGCCCTAGCAGCCCCCAATAGGGGAGACTGGTCCGGCAGAGGAGGAGCCTGGACACCGTAGGAAGAGAGCCCTTGGCCCCTTTGCTGCGGGACAAGTGTCTGGGCATCAGCACCCACGGATTGGTGTGGAGAGACCAGAGGGACTCGGTGGGGGCGTCCTCTCCACGGCCTTGCCCCTGCCCCTTTCCTTGGCGGTAGGGGCAGAGTGTGACACCCCCCCTAGGACGACCCGACTGAGCTAAACTGTGGGGGTACTGCAACCATGGTGGAGGTCGCATGGCCAGGATGGATAAGGGGGAAAAGGCGCTCCAGCAGCCAGCAGGGGTCGCCATTTCTCAAGGCCCCTGGGCTCATTTTTCTGGCGGCTGCAGGACCCGGGCTGGGGTGTGGGGTCCGTGCGCGGCCCAGCCGCAGCCCCGGCGCGCTCACCTCTCGGGTCCCTGCGATCGCTCGGCATCGCCTGGGTGACCTACCCCGAGCTTGGCACCCGACAGTCTCGGTCACCCCAGGCCCGCCAGGGCTGCCTCCATACTCCTGCCCCCAGAGCCCCGATCCCCCTGGCTCCCTCCGCACTCACCGCGCGGTCCGGGGCGCGCACGCGCCGCCGCAGCCGGCGTGCTGTGGGGGGCCCCCAGTCCCGCCCCGCCCCTCCCTCGGCCCCGCCCCACCTGCTGCCTGAAAGGGAGCCCTACTCCCTCCCCATGGGCTCCGGTTCCATTAGTACCCATTTAGCAGATGGGGAAACTGAGTCTCAGCAGCGGAGGCTCCCAAGAGCTTTGTAGCGAGTAAACCAGACCCTGGTAGTGTAGAGGTAGTGTAGATGCGATCCAGCCTCTGAGTGCTGCCGCTCGAGCCCCCTTTGTGCATCCTGACTGTCCCCAGCCCTGCAGCAGGATCGAGTGTCTACTGGGGACATAGGACTAAACAGGTTCTAGGAGTCAGGAAGTCGTGAAGGGCTCCCACAAGGACTTGGCTAACTCTCCTGACTGGTGCTCCTGGGTGGTATTAAAAAACTACAGCTGACCAGGTAACTAGATGCCAGACAAGAGGTGAAGTCAGACTAGTCTTGCAGCCATGCAAAGGGTGGGCATCATGACACACCCAGCCCCAATACTAGTCTGAGATCACTGGGCAGAGCCCAGATGAGAACCACAAGCCTCCTTGGAAGCCATGGGCCTTTACGTGGGAAGACCTACCAGGGATCTCTCTTGACACCCCTTGTCACTGCCTTATTCAAGATAGTCAGAACCACCCCTGGTGCTCCTCCTATAAGCTGACCGAGCCCCCCCATCTGCCCCCCCAGACTTTTGAATTGGTCATCTTTCCTCTTTCCCAGTCTCCATTTCTGAATTCCTTCTGCATTTCTATTGCCTCTGTGATTATCCTAGCTCTGAAGGTGCATAAGCCTAGTCAGTTTCTCCAACCCTAGCCATGTCTTGGTTAACATATGTTTCCGGGCATGCTCCCTGCAAGGCAGAACTACTCACCTGTGGTCCGGCCTCCAGTCATCCCCTGGGTACCAGTGGCAGCTGTTCTTATGAGCAGATGGAACAGCCAGCGTCTTGCCGCTTCTGGAGGCTGTGGGTCAGAAATGGAGTATGAATTGGGGCCTTGCTTACTCTCGCATCCAGGGCCTGGGAAGAGCCCAGGCTTCCGTATAGCTACGGTGTTTCAACCTGCTCCAGACCTGCAGACCCTTCTGCTTACCCATCATGTCCCAGGTTAATTGGCCTGGTTCGCAGAAGCAGCCACTGACCTAAAAAAGCACGGGCTTGATCTACCCAGCTCCCCACCATTGGTCAAATGTGACCCTGCTGAGTAGAACGGGTATCCCCCTCTCCTCCAGAAGCCGAGTGCAGTGTACAGACTATGCACTAACAGGAAAGGCCTAGCAGCTCAGAGCTCCAGGGTCCACCTTGGTCGGTGCACAGGAGCTGAAGGGAGGGATTTCTAAACATGGTCTCTCCTCTGTTCATTGGCTACTACCCTGCACTAGGAATCCTCCTGTCAAATGGGACTACTGTTGTAGTGGGGTTCCTGGGTCTCCTGTCCCCCCCCAAACCCATGCAAGTCATTTATCACCCAGTCTCAGCAGTAAAGAACTGCACCGGATGCCAAGGTGGGGAGAACCCCGCACAGCTTTTGCCCATATTGGTTCCTGGAGCTGTGGTCATTTGAACCTTTGGCCAGCAGTGGGTCTCTTTCCACTCACTGTCTGTTGGCAGAGGGCAACTTAGGTAGCTTTTAGTGGTCTTCTCTGCCTGAATTTACCTAGGCAGAGACCTAACCATCTTCTAGTCTGAAAAAGGTGTGCTTCCCAGACATGTCCCTGACTGGAGGGAGGGTCCAAGAAACCCCTTTATGGTTTGGGGGTCCCGAGAACAGGGCTCGGGTACTAGGCAGAGGGAGCACAAGAAGCTTCACCAGGAGCCAAGATGGAGCGACAAGATCACCCAGGTGACTCCAACTGCACCTCATAAAGCTTCCTAAGCCTGAAGCCCAAAAGAGATGGGCTCATCCCCTATTCGTGCCCTTCAATGTGCACAACTCATCCAGGTTACAACGTGGCTTTCGGGTTCCCACTCTAGAGGCTAATTGCCTGGCCAGCATCCCCATTCCCCAGGAATGCAAGCTTAGGAGACCACAGCCTTGTCTCAGCGGAGAAGAGGACATAAGCCTTGATCAAGGGTCCTGCTGGGCTGAGCTCTGATGCCCAGCCAGGGGATCCTCCCAAGAGAAAGAGTGGGGCCAGGAGGCAGGTGGGTGGGGTGCCATGCTGCTCTCAACTTATCCTTGCATGGCTTGGTTCCATGCTGCTGGGCATCCAGGGCTGAGGTGTGGAGTCCTGGCTGAGCCACCCAGAACAAGTGCTGGGCTAACAGGCTGTAAGGTCTCCTCAGCTAGATCAGACAGCATACCTCACAGTTGAGCAGACCCAGCTGATGGGTACTGCAGCCATCTCATCTGGGTCCCAGGGCACTCAAGACCCACACCACCCGCTTTCTACCCTGCAGGGCCATCCTGCATACCTGATGCCACCCAGGCCTGGCCTTGGCCATCTTTGCTGCTTCCATGATGCCAATCATGCACCTTGCCCTTCAAGGGAGCGTCTGCTGCCCAAGACCCCTCTTGAGGTCTGCCCGCCTTGTCCTGTCAGCTTCAGCCTTCCTTGTGGCCCGCACAGCAGCCTGCTGATGCCCAGAGGCTCCTCCCGAGCAAGGAAGGGTGGCTTTTTATGCTCCATCCCGTGTAAATCGGGATTGGGATGGGCCCTTCCCGCCGGACTTCCTGTGTGTGTTCTCTGCTGATAACAGGGATCCGTCAGCGAACAAACAGGAGGCCAAGGGGCTGAGGAGGGCATTAAGGGAGGGGGACCGACCAAAGTGTGGAGGAGGGGATTGTTGTTCCCCTGTGACTCCAGGGTCTAGCTCTGAAGCAGCCAGAGACCCAGCCTGTGTTCAGGGACAACCTGACTAGTGACAATGTGAAACAAATAGTGTGACCAGGTCCTTCCCATTACACAGAGGTAGCAGGACCATAAGACTCCATCCATGTGGGTGACAGAAGGGGTCTTCTGCTTCTTTGGGACACGGGGGCTTGGTTGTGACCAGGACTCATGCTGGGGGTGTGCATTGGATGGGAACTGGGAGGAGGCCAGGCAGATGGTCTGGGAAGAGCTTGTTCTGTGTGGCTCCCAAGGCCCAGGACTGGGGCGAACACCGGCTCAGACTCAACTCAGACTCTCCTCGATCCCAGGCTTTCCTTCCAGGAGAGCTGCCCAGGCTGACAGGGAGCCAGCCCCCTGCCTCCACAGGTGTGCAGGCAGATGGAGCTGAAAGCCTCCAGACCCAGTTGACACAGGGGCTCTGGGATGACTATCCCTATGACCTGGAGAGCAAAGGGTGCTCTTAGCCTCTCCTCCCCTCCCTTAGCCCCAGCAGGCTGTGAAAGGGAGAGGTCTTTGGTGGCAAAAGTGGGGCTCTGTAATTCCCTAGGATCCCAGTTCCCAGTGTGACACTCAGCAGTGGGAGACTCGCGTCAGACACAGAGGCCCTGTGGAAGTGGATGGGAGGAATGCGGTGCCAAAGGCTGGGCAGCTGCCAAGAACATGCCCAGATCTCGGTGACTGAGGACACCCAGAGTGAAACTTTTCCACCCCTGTCTGTCCCTAATGGTACCAGCCTGCCCGATGATGCCAGGACATCTTTTCTGTGCCCTAACACTCTCCCACCCCACCCAACTGGACACCATGGGCTAGGATGGAGGTAGGGGAAGCCTGGGAGCTTCCTGGTGGAGTGTTGGGTTGGAGATGCTGCCCCCACCCTGCTATTGCCTTCTTCACATTGTCAGAACCCTCCCTCTAACCCGGCCAGGGGAGGGGACTGCTGGAGGCCTCAGCTTGTGGGCAGGGAACAGAGTTCCAGCCAATTAGGATAACACACTTCTTCTCCCATAGCTCAGTTTCCCCATTTGTCCCAAGGGGACAGGAGAGGTATTGGTCAACAACAGAGTCATGATGATTAAAGGGGCTCACAGCATTCAAATGTTGCTGGTCTGAGGGTCTAGAGATAGATTTTAGGAAGTGTTCTTGTCTTAAATTCAGACCTGCGAGGTGGAGACCCCATTCCCACCTCCTCCTCCTCCAAGCACACACACCGGCCCCACCCTCAGCCCTCCATTGCCTTGCTCTTCTTGGACTCTGTTTCCACCCAAGGGCTCATACTGTCTACAAGGGCCAGAGTATCCCTCTCTCACGTCACCTGGGCCTGCCCCTCTGTATCCCAGCTCGTGTACTGAGCCATCTGCCTTTCCCTCGTCTCAGCAAACATTGGACTGGTTAGGTCCAGATCCTTTAGTGTACTGAAAGGAAAACTGAGGCTCACAGAGGAAAGGGCCAGGTGATCAGTGAGGTGGACCAGAGCTGAACCAGGTTAGTTCAGGAACAGCCCCTCCTTCCCTCAGGGAATCGAATCAGTCTGGGAAAAGTCATCAGACTTGGCTGGGCCAGCTGTGGCTGAGGTTACAGAGTTGTGACCCACCCTCCTACTGGTGCTCAGTGCTTAGGGAAACTGCCAAACTAAACCAGAGTCCCGCGGGTCTGCCTGTGGAGACCTGTGAAGGACCGCAAGCCAGTGGGGGTAGTCTGCTAGTCTGTTGTCCGTGTGTCCATCTTCCTCTCCTGACTACTCTGCCTTCCCCTACCCCAACCTGGTCAAGACTGGGACAGAGCCAAGAAAAGAGATCCTTGCTTCAGAGCCCCAGCGTACCATTTTTGCCCCCACACTGTCACCTGAATCCCAGCATGGGTGATGACTCATAGACACCCCTCAATCCCAGGGACAGATAGAGAGGGCAGGCTGGGGTCTCACCTTGACACTGGGCACGTCAGGGACAGAAAAAGGAGGGGCTACAAGGAGAGGAGGAGGAGTTGACTGACAGGCCCTTTGTGCTGCAGAAGGAGCTGTGCCCTAGGGAGATCAGGGACTCCCCTCTCCACCCCTGGAGTGCCTACAGCTTCAGGCCTCAGCTTGTTTATAGTCGGCACAGGTTGGAAGGAGCCAGCAGCACCTCCTACTCAAGTCTGCCATCACCCACTGCCACTAGGGCACCCACACCCACACACCCGCCTCCCACAGCTCCTGCAGACTGGAGACCAGATGGGCACAGCCCATGTCTGGGCCTAAAGCCCTGGGCCAGGAGCCCAACCCTGCTGAAAGCGTCACTGAAGGCAGGAACTGCTGCAGCCAGGAAACTACTCCCCACACTGTGCCTCAGTTTCCCCACGTATCTAACTACCTCCTAGTTATGTCCATGCTCTGAGGTTGATGGTTACCAGGACCATGGTTGCCTTACCTTCCCAAAAGCCAGGTAGGGTGCAGGGACAAGGACTGAACAGAGGCTTCCTGGACTCCCAGGACTCTCCTTGGACTCCTCACCGCTGAATGTCTGGCCTCTGCAGCCCCAGGAGAGGGAGGACCTAGGTCTCGGCAGAGGCCTACACGGGCATCTTGGAGAGTACAAGACAGAGGGGCAGCAGGAACAGATGTGTGAGCCAGCTGCACCTCAGGAAGGAAAGACCAGCACACTGCACAGAAGAGAAATGGGGCTTCCTGTTTATCTCCCAGCTTGGTGGCTGGCTTAGGGACAGGATGGCTCTGTCAGCCAAGCCTGGGCCCAACTTCCCATCAAAGGATGCTGAATGGTCAGTCCTCACTGAGGGCTGGGAAGGGCATGGCCGGGTAAGGTGCCGCATGGACCAATAGGTAGTCCACCACTGAGCTAAAAAGAGTCAAGAAAGGGCTTAGATTAACAGAAATGGAGTCTGCGGCCTGACCTGAGCTTCCATTCCCTTCCCTTCCCAGCTCTATCCCGCCATCAGGCATGGGTCGTGGATGTCCAGGATTCTTTCTTGATAATTCCCCCAGTCAGCTGAGGCTGCAGAAGCTCACAGAAATGAACCAGGAGATGAGAACAAGCCCTGCACATAGGGTCCAAACATAAGCAGTGGTGGTTGCTGGGGGACACTTGTTCCTGCCTCCTCAGAGCTCCTTTCCCGGAGACCGCCATACATGCATGGCGACTTTGTTATGCTCTGCACTGTGTGTAGGCCAAAGGCTGAGAACTGCCCATGGGCTCCCTGTTTGGCCCTCAAAGTGTCCCAGAGCTGGGAGGTGTCCACAACCTCTCTCTATTCAGCCTCCAGTGTTTCCCCATAATCTTTGCCTCTAAAGAGTGTCAGGAATTGTCATCTTCCATCTGTCACTGTCCCCAATTTGCAAGCCACCAAGGCCCTCCTGGGCCTGGGTAGATTCCCTGCCCATCATGCTCATGTCTCGTGAAGCTTCAGAGGGACGGAAGCAGAGTTTGTCTACGGCTAAAGCTTCTCTCCCCATCAGGACGAAGGTCCATGGGTTACTTGCATGGGTCTTGCCCCACCCTCCCAGGAGCAGGATAGGGACAAGGGTCCTTGGGGGGAACCGAAGCAGTGCAGTGCAGATATGGAAAGAGTAAAAGCCCCACCTGGCTGGTGGCCACTTGACATTATAGGGTATCGTGCTATAGCAAATACAGGCGTGAGTGCTTTTACAAACAGCCCTGTTGCCAGTGACCCAGCTGGGAGACAGAGCCCCACTGCCACAGTCAAGATTGCCCACCGTCCTGACCCCTATAGGCCCATGGTGTGTCACGAGACCCACAGGTGCTGTGCTCACTCATCCAGTGTGTTCAGTCCCCACTCAGGTCATGCTACAGCCCGTGGCGGCATAGCCCAGCATTTACACACCTGCACTGCTACGTTTCGTGGGGCCTCTTTCCGAGCTCAGACTTTCCCCAGACCTGAGCACCTATGCATTCTCTGCACCTAGGCTGTCTCTGAGGGGTTATTGGTTCCAGGAAAGTCAGAAAGCCAGCGACTATGGGGTGGCGCTCCCTGTACCGTTAGGAGTGCCGCTGGGTCCCCTCCGCAGTCTCAGCAGGCAGCCCGTACCGCTGTCATTTTAACTGTTCTGCTGAGTTTACAGTGGAAGTGTGTGCTATTGCTTCATCCGTGTCAGGACTTGAACCACAGAATCTCACCCTAAGGAGATTCATTTCCCAAGAAGATTCCCTCACTCCTCACTCAGTCCTGGGGACTCAGGAAGAGCAGGCCAGAGCCTGCAGCTCCATGGCAGAAGCATCATGAGGGCACCGAGGAAGGAGAGAGGTGTCATGGACTATACTGTGAAGAAGCAGGAGATGTCTCTGGGTATGTCAGCTTCTTCCAGGATCTAGGCTCCTCCTACCCCAATTTGCTGACCTTCATGGATGGGCAACCCAGACCTTAACAACAGGGAAAAAATACTCCATCTCCAGGGTAGAAAGGGAAGTACCCAAGAACTCACTCAGGTCCTGGGTCACGTCAGTGGAACTAGCGTTGGGCCAGCATCCCAGCCCCCATTTAGGGCCATCCTGCCCTCCTCTTCTCTCCCTGGTAGAGGAACCAGACTGGGCACTCAGAAGCAGGGAGAAAGAGAAACTAGAAGGTCAGGCCTACAGGCAGGCTCTGGGCTGCTGGCCCATCTGGAGGGGAGGAGCTGCCTCACACCAAAGCCCCAAGGGAACAGCTGTTCAAGGTCACAAAGCCTGTCACTACTGGGTCTAGACTGCCAGGGCTGAAGCTTCCCCAGGCTCTGCCAGCATGGGGAGGGGGTAGAAAACTCTACCTGGTGACAGCCAGTTGGCCACAGCGGTCAGGGGAGGCAGGGATCTCTGGGAGGGGATGAGTCAGTCAGTGTCCATCTTGTGAGACTATTGTGGGCTTCCATGGAGGTTTCCCCATATGCCGGGTAAGAGTGTGGAGAGTATCAGGAGTATTGGGGAGGATGGGGAATCTTCAGCCCCGCTACTATGGGACAGACCCAGGGTCCCAAATTCAGAGGCTGGATGTCGGCCCTAAGATTCCTCTCACCTCAAGTACTCATGCTGCCCAGCTTCAAGCTGTCTGCTCTTGTTATTTTTAATATCCTGTAAAAGCTGGAGGAGTGGGGCCTGTATCTGTGGCCCGCCAGAAATCTCTGTTTCCTCTGGGCCAGGAAACAGGAAGTGTGTGTGTTGGGTGATGGGGAATCTGGGCCTCCGAGAACAATGGAAACACCATTGAGGGGAAAGGGAACTACGTCAGGGCCTGGGGCTGCAGGAAGCCTGACCTCTCCTTCTGTGAGCCTGAGGGGGCTCTGGCATAAATTTAGCTTGAGTTCTTTTCCTGAGGAAAAGCCCCAAAGCTCCATGGTGGGAGCAGGGGTGCAGAGTCTGATCTCAGTCCTTGGCGGGTCAGGGTTTCCTTCATCTGTGGGTAAACTGAGGATGGGGGGGGGGAGAAGCGGAGGTTTCTGGGTCCTGAGGCATTGAGTACTCTCTCAGTCCACCTCTCTGCTAGCACTTTGCCTGCAGACATCAAACAGGGTCTCCGGGAAATGCTGCGCCCAGCCCTGGGCATATACAGTCACTAAAGCTGTGTGGCTACAGGCAGCATGTGTCACCTCCCAATCCCACTTTCCTAATTCCTCAAGGATGTTGACTCTGGCTGCTCATGGCGTGGCAGGGCTGTTGAGGGTGGACACCACTAACAGAGACAGCCCTGGGCTCCTTGTAACACTGCTTCACAGCCCTAGGCAGCCCAGGAAGAGGGCTCATGAGTGGCCAGGCTGGGACTAGCAGATGGATTCCTCTTTGTAGCACAGCAACTTTATCAAGAGGATGTTCAGTCGGGCGATGGTGGTGCACGCCTTTAATCCCAGCACTCGGGAGGCAGAGGCAGGCGGATCTCTGTGAGTTCGAGACCAGCCTGGTCTACAGAGCTAGTTCCAGGACAGGCTCCAAAGCCACAGAGAAACCCTGTCTCGAAAAACCAAAAAAAAAAAAAGAGGATGTTCACAAGCGTGGTCCACACATTAGCATGTAAGACTCAATGTGCTGGGGACAATCGGAGCTTGTGTGACCGTTATCACAGGCAATTCTAGAGTGCCATCGCTGCCATCCCCAGGCCTCAGGTAACCCTCTAATACAGTCTCTTGTCTCTCGAGAGTAGCCCCACTGGGACAGCACTTATTGTGTCTGCCCTCTCTGCTGTCGTAGTTTTTCGTTTCTTCCTAGTCATAGCATGAATCACATTCTGTTATACGGTTAGCGCACACGGTGAGTCCATTTACCTGTGCACCACGGCCTCCTTTAGTTGTTCTGAACCTGGTGTCGTGGTTTTTCAGACCATAGACAACCTTTTATGGCTGCGCATCTGGGCTGGAAGGCCAGGGGTCAGATGCCATTCTGTATCTGATTCTCTTAAAGGGCTAGCCCCAGCTGTTTTCTAGGCACTACCCCATGTATGATCCACAGCCTCTGGCCGTCTCCAGGGGATCTGGGGAGCTAGTGAGGATGAGGCAGCTGGTGGAGACAGTGCGCCATTCCGTCAGGATGCCAGTACGGGGGTTAGAGTGACAGAGTTGCTGCCGCTGCTGCTGCTGCTACTGCTGCCCCTGCTGCCCCTGCTGCCGCCACTGCTGCAGCCTCCTCTGGGCCAGGCACAGATCTCAACCATGCACACCCACCACACTCCTGTAATGCTCTTGAGGAATAACATCACTTGGGTCAGCTCCTTCACCTTGCTGTGGCTGGGGTGCTGAGACCTAGAGAGAAACTGGCCCCAGACCCTGGCCTGGGGCAGGCAAAGTGAACAGGGCAGTGACCGTGGGCTCCAACATCAAGTTCACCTATAGGATACGTGACCAACGGAGCAAGGAATCCCAGCACCCAAAGTCCTGGTGGGAGTGACAGTTCTGACTGGACAGGGTATCAGGGCTAGGTAAGGAGCCAAGGTCAGAGCCCTGGCTGAGTGGACTAGAAGCGGGCACAGGCTCTTCTGGGTCCTAGAACCAGCCTCCGTCATACCTCCAAGGGCCAAATACATAGGATGTCCTTCTGCAGACCCCAGGAAAGCAAATCTTAGCGGGGGCCTACTGTGGTTGGTAAGCTGGCCAGGCTAGGACCTACCCTCAACCCCCAAGGTTGATTCCTGGAATTTTTGCCTTTAAGAATTTCTTGCTGTCCTGCCTCAGTACTCCAGAGCAGCTGCGGCCCTGGGGACCCTGTTCTTCTTATCCGGAATGGGCGAGGGTTGGGGAGCAGACCTTGTGTGGGGACAGCACCAGGTGCTCAGGGATCCCCCCCTAGGGTCCTGAGAACCGCCGGTCCTTGTGTAGTCTCAGCCACAACTCCACCTTTTCCAGTCCTGTTTCTTCATCTTAGGGAATGCCAAGTTCCATTCACCCAGTCTTTGTATCACGTGGATGTTGGTGCTCTCCCAACCCTCGTCATGCCAGGTGGGGACCATGACTGAAACAAGGCAACTGCTTTCAGCCGTACAGTAGTATACGCAAAACCAGATTAGAACACAAGTCTCCGAGCCGTGTGCAGCTAGTGCTGATCTCTGCCCACTCCAAGCTCCTGTCCCCTCTATTCTAGGATTCAAGTGCTAGAATCTCAAGCCAGAAGCCTTGAGACCAGGTCTCTTGACTGCCTGCAGCCTGACTTCCTGGGCTCCCCCAGTGTCCTAGGTCCTCCTTTTTCCCTCTTCACTTGCCCTGAGGGTGATCACATGAAGCCGGCCCTGGGCTTTGCCAGGCAAAAGTGGCAAGCCCAGCCTTTTTAAGCCCTTGGCAGTCACTGTGAATAAGGAAGAGCCACCCTCAAGCCCTATCCCATCCCACATGGCCCCTTCTGGACTCAGTCAGGATGTCCCCAAGCCCTTCCCCCACGTTCACCCTTTTCTGAGGATTGCAGCTTCCTGAGCCAGCTCTGGTCTGGACAATGGCCGGAAACCCCTGGCTCAGGCTGCAGGGCCAGGCACGTGTGGTCCAGGAGCTGTGGGGACTGGTGGGTGGGGGCTGGTGGCTGGTAGAGTGGGTAGAGGGTGATGAGTCTGGCTGGTGAGTAGGTGGGGGCTGGTGAGAGTATGTTGGTGAATGATAGGGGCTGGTAGGTGGTGGGGGTTGGTGAGTGGTGGGAGTTGGTGGGTGGTGGGGGTTGGTGGGTGGTGGGGGCTGGAGGGTGGTGGAGGAGGCTGATGGGTGGTGGGGGCTGGAGGGTGGTGGGGGTTGGTGGGTGGTGGGGGCTGGAGGGTGGTGGGGGCTGGTGGGTGGTGGGGGCTGGAGGGTGGTGGGGGCTGGTGGGAAGCTGACCGGGACACTGATTAGCTATGGGGAGGAACTGGTGATCAGTGGCTTGAGTGAGCTATCCTGGCCCTCCCAGCTGCCTCTAAAGGGCCTTTCTCCTGTGTTTCCAGGCCAAATATGGAAACCACCCTGTGGGGGCCTAGGAGAGCAAGGTGTTCTGAAGCAGGCTGCTGGGCTCAGAAATGACCCCTGACCTTCTCCTGCTTCCTCTAGGTCTCTGTTACACAGTAGAAGGGCCATAGCCCCTAGCCATAGCAACAGGGGTAAATTTAAAAAAAAAAAACAACATCCTGGGGCTGGAGCCATGGCTCAGCAGTTAAGAGCAATGACTGCTCTTCCAGAGGACCTGGGTTCATTTCCCAGCACCTCATGGCAACTCATAACTATCTGTAACTTCAGTTCCAGGGGACTGAACACCCATGGCAAAACACCAATGCACATAAAATTAAAAATGTTTTAAAAAAATAAAAGAAATGACCTTTCACCCTAAAAGAAAAGAGAGAGAGAGAAAGAGAGAGAGAGAGAGAAACAACATCCATCAAAAGGGAAGAATTACACTTCCAGAGTTGTGCCCACACTACATTTGAGAAAAGTGGCCACTGTCCAGCCTCACCAGCCACAGAAAGACTGAGCCCTGAGCCCCAATGCAGAGCCCAGGTCCCAGCCCAGCAAGGCCTTCTGAGCCACAGCTATTCCTACCCTGTTCCTGGAGAGAGTATGATGGGAGACACAGCTGCTTCCTTCTGGGAGAAGCCCGGCCTGTGACAGAGAAGGCTGGAGAAAGCTGCTCTAGGATAGGGACAGCTTATTTATTTTCTTCTTCAATGAAAATTGGAATCAATGTTTGTTTATTGATTGGGCTGTGAAGGAGTTTGAACCCTTCAGAAGACACAGCTGGATTAATGTTCACAAGCATAAAAAAGGGTGCCCCCAAATCTGGCATTTGTGGAGCTATGGTGCCGGTCACACACACCTTGGTGGCAGACAGGATGTCCTGAGGACTGACAGATCAGCAAGCTCCAATCCCAGGCCACCTCCCAGGGAGAGGGGCCCAGGCTACAGATCAGCTTCACTGAGGTTCACAGCAGAACTGAGCCAAGTGGAAAGATTCCGTGTGTCTGCCCCTCCCCACAGGAACTCAGTCATCACTATGGGGAACCTGCTTTGTGCTTGAGGATTGCCTAGGTTTGGACAGCTGTGATGGTCCATGTCCACTCCAGGGCACCAAGCAAAGGGGTTTCCTGCCCCAAGAGCACTGGTGGCAGGTCCAGCACTGGGGAGCTGTGTTTGGGCAATCCACCGCCATGGACCTGTTGTGGGACATTTTTTTCTGTTCCATAGAAACACCATCACGCCCCACTCTATCCCTAGGAAACCCCTGAAACGTCTCTCCTACTCCCCGGACCTTCATGTCCCCAGAGCTGTCCAATGAAGGCTCCTTTGAAATGGCGCATGGCACAAGTGTGCCCATGGTTTGCTCCCTGTTACTTTTGATTGGGAGTCCACGGTTCCAGGAGGAGCCATTGTCTCCCACAAATGCATATGCAAAGGAAGAGCCTGTAGTTAGGGATGTGACTCAGATGACAGAGCGCTTGCCTAGTGAGCACAAAGCCCTGGCTCCTGTCTCTAGTACTGCAGGACAACATACTTGTGATTCCAGCACGTGGGGGGAGGCAAGAGGAGGAGGGAGCTAAAGGAACTCAGCAGCTCTGATCCCAGGTAGCCTCCGAAAAGATTGGAAGAATTCTCACGTCTACAAGGTCTGGACTAGCATTCACAAGAGCCAGGAGGGGGACGCCGCAGATGGAAGATAAACAGTGTGTAGCAGAAGTAGAACAAAGTGCTGTTCCTCCAGCTGGGTGGCTCAGGGCAGGGCTTGCAGAACAGACACGAGGCCCTGGCTTCCATCCCCAGAATAGAACAAGTAAATAAAAAAAATAAAATAAAAGAACAGCCCAGGCGTAGTAGTGCAAGCCTTTCATCCCAGCACTTGGGAAGCAGAGGCAGGAGGATTTCTGTGAGTTTGGGGCCAGCCTGGTCTCCATTTCCAATTCCAGGCCAGCCAGAGCTACAGAGTGAGGACTTGGTCTCAGAAAACCAAAAGCAAATAAATAAAATAAAGGATCAGAGATCTGGCTTTTGCTCTAGTGTGGAGGAATTGGGCAGGGGAGGAAGCCAGGGGTGTAGGACACACACTAGGTGGTTCCATTGCCTGAAGTGTCCAGTGTGGGAAACATGAAAAGCTTCTCTGTAGTCCCGGGCACTGGGCATGTATAGTGGGGAGGCACTGCTTGTTGGTTTCCAGCCAACTGGCTAGCTTAGACCCGAAATAATCACATAGAAACTGTATTAATTAAATCACTGCTTGGCCCATTAGCTCCAGCTTCTTATTGGCTAACTCTTATGTTAATTTAACCCATTCCTATTACTGTGTATATCGCCATAATTATTTCGGGTCTACACTAGCCAGGCGTCTGGGAACCACAAGCAGCTTCCTTATAACAGGCACAGAGCATGGGAGGTACTGCTAATAGGGAAAGTTTCATCTTGAGGCAAGAAAAGGTTTTGGAATGAGCAGTTATGATGACCACATTGTGAGTGCATTTATCCTATTGGAAGACACTTAGAGATGGTGAGAACCAGCCTGGAAGGAGTGCGGGGCTCCCCTAGACATTAAAGCAGGAGCACCGTGAGGTCAGCAGCCCCCTTCCAGGGTGTGGGAAAGAACACGAGGTCAGTGTTGGAAGGGACATCCACCCTCCCGTGTTCACTGTGGAACGATGACAGCAGCCAGGGCAGCTGTCAGCCCAACTGTTCATCCGTGACGGATGGTGAGGACACGCACTTGCATTGGAGCACAGCCCGGAAGAGAGAGTCCCTGCCGTCCACACCACCAGAATGAATCAGGCAGAGAAGGCAGTTCCGTGACCTTGCTCACACACAGCCTGAGAGAAGCAGAACACCCACAGTGACTGCGGTTGTCGCAGTGGTCACTCGGCACGTAGCGACCGCGTGATGACCATGCAGGAGTATACGGTGGCTACCCAGTGACTGCAGGGACTGTGTCATGATCACATGATGATCTCAATGTCTCTGCAGTGACCCCCCTCAATGAGCAGAGTGAGCACATGCTGACAGGAACCACATTGTCACTACAGTGACCACTCAGTGTTGTCACAGAGGGACGACAATGACCATTCAGGGAATGGCCACTCTGTCCAATGAGCATGTAGTGAACACATAATGACCAGGTAGTGATGATGCAGTGACCTCCACTGGTGATCCCACTGCCACCCAAAGACCAGGTGAGACCACACAATGACCACCAAGTGACCATATTGACTATGCAGTGGCCACACAATAACCACCACAGGAGTGACCACAGGAGCCACACGATGACTATCCAGTAACCATACAATGACCACAGTGACTACATGATGACCACCATGCAATGACCACACAGTGACCATTTAGTGACCACGCAATGACTGCCAAGTGACTATAGTTAACACTAGCAGCCATAATAACCATGCATACAATGACTACAATGACCATGACCATGTAATGACCACCTAGTGACCTCCTGTTGAACACAGTGACCCATTGCATGCGTTATCACTGTAGTTACCGGTCACTGCATGGGGACTGTACGTTCACTCTGGGTTCCTTGTGGTCACTATATCACTGGATGTCCACAATATGGACACTACAGTCAATGTGGTCACGTGCAGCCACTCTGAGGTCACTCCATCTGCTGGGTACCCATTGAGTGGTCACTACTGACAACAAGAGTACCATTGGGCAGTCCTTGTGATAGCTAGAGGTCACTAAATGATCACAATGCAATCACTGATGTCACTGTGTGGCCACTAGGATGTCACTGCTTTGTCACTGGGCACTATGTGGCCCCTGTGCACCACAGGGAACAAGAATGCCAGTCCCTCAGTCTGTCATTGGGCTGGGGTGGAGTGTCGTGGAAGACAGACAGAAAGAGCTCCCTGGGGGGACTCTTAGCTCTAGGCCCATGCCTCTCTGGGTCCCCAGGCTAGAAAGCCACTGAGGGAGCCTGGAGTGGGGTCAGACTGAAAGAGTGCCAGGATTCCTAAAGCTGCCAGAGCAAGAGTGGGGTACTGCCCCTCTCCCACCTCTCACTCCACTGCAGGAGGAGGACACAGAGCCCTGGCGTGGGCTTTGTGCTCTTTGTTGGCCTGGGCAGCAACTACCGTGTAGACACTGTCCTTGTCTCTCACTCAGGCCTGAAGTTCCCGTGCCTGTGGTATGTGCTAGCACCCCAGAGACAAAAGAAACAGGGACTGAGAGAGGCAGAGGGGAGGGAGACACAGGCGGGCCACGGTCCTCCCTCCCTGGCAGGCACGAGCAGGAAAGGCTGGCGGGGCTGGGACAAAAGGCGGACGTGCAGAGAGCCATGTGTGTCTTATCAGGGCCTGCACTCGCGCCCCCTGGCCCAAGAGGAAATACTGCTCTACTCTGCCCGCCTTCCTGTCTGTCCCCCGTGCTACAAGGGGCAGGAGAAAGGGGAGGCCTATGAGGGGACCAACACCTACTCCCAGCAGGGAAAGGAGAAGGGCAGTTGGCAGCCCCTCCGGAAAGATCCTAGCTATGCGTGGCCATCATTCCAGCCTGTGGCGGCCTGAGGCAACCAACAGTCTCCACATCTGTCAGAGTAAACTGAGGCCCAGCGCAGCTGTGATCTCTGAAGGCTGTGCTAAACCAGGAAGGGAGTTCAACACACATTTGTTTTCCCCTGCTGCAAACCCTGCAGTTCTGCAGTCCCTGGGGGAGCCGAAGCCCCTGAAAATGAGAGGCATTGACTAACAAGCTCCCACTTGTAGGACTCCAAGGTAATGTCACGGAGCCCAGGCTCCATGCTGCCCTCTAGTGGACATGGGACAGCACTGGGCAGGCTCGGCTAAGGCAAGGAGGCGTGGCATCCCTTCCCACCTGGGAGGATCTGAGAAAACCAGGCAGTGGACTGGAAACCTGGCTGTCTACTTAGGTCCTTCAGGGATGGTCTCTCTGTTGTCAGTGTTGGTGTTGTTATTGTTGTTGGTGGTGGTGGTGGTAGAGGTGGTCGTGGTGATGGTATGTGTAAAATGGGATCAGCTGCCTGGCAGTGGTGGTGCACACCTTTAATCCCAGTACTCGGGAGGCAGAGGCAGGCGGATCTCTGTGATTTTGAGGCCAGCCTCGTCTACAAGAGCTAGTTCCAGGACATGCTCCAAAGCTACAGGGAAAGAAACCCTATCTCGAAAAATGAAAAACAAAACAAAGCAAAACAAAATAAAATGGGATCAGCAGCCTGAGTTCATTTCTTCCTCCCCAAGCATAAATCCCAACTTCCTCGTCTATACTGTTCCCCTTTGGGGAGAGGTGATGGACCCGGCACACTAAGCCAGGCTCAGGAGGTGTTTACTATCCCCTGGTCCCAATGACTTCATCCCTGTATAGCCTATTCCTTTCCTAGTCTTCTCCTTTCATTTTGACTAATGACTAGTTGATTGTGTGTGTCTGTTCACACACGTGTGTATGAACGTGTGTGCCAGAAGACCACTTGCAGGAACTGTTCCCTTCCACTGTGGGGCTGGAACTCAGGTCTTTGGGCTTGGTGGCAAGGACCTCCATCTGCCAAGCCATCTCACCCTTTCTGTTTCTCTTTCTTTCTTTCTTTCTTTCTTTCTTTCTTTCTTTCTTTCTTTCTTTCTTTCTTTCAAGATACAGCCTCACAGGGTAGCTAAGGCTGGCCTGGAACTTGCAGTCCTTTTGCCTCTAAATGCAGAGACTACAGCGTACTCTAGCAGGCATGGCTGCGGGCTTGCTCATTCATGCTCTGGGGAGACTTGGAGTCCTGGTTAGTGACCTCCTCCTTTTCACCCTTGTAACACACAGGGCAAGGCCAGACTACTGCCAACCACTGAGGTAATCAAAACCATCAGACCCAGCTGTGCCTCAGTTTCTTTTTTTTAATTATTTATTTATTATGTATACCCACACACCAGAAAAGGGCACCAGATCTCATTACAGATGGTTGTGACCCATCATGTGGTTGCTGGGAATTGAACTCATGACCTCTGAAAGAGCAGTCAGTGCTCTTAAGCACTGAGCCATCTCTCCAGCCCCTGTGCCTCAGTTTCTTATCCGGCAGACAGGCGGTTGCTGCCGAGTAGTGCTTGCTCTTCCCCTGAGGTACATGGCCTGTGGACTGGAGAGGTGGAACGTGGCCCCATGAGAGGCCTGTGCTCGTGTCTGAATGCTGGCTGTGGTCTGGCCTGGCCTGGAGAAGCCCTGCCTTCATGAATCCCAGAACCAGAGGAAGTCCCAGGGGCCTCTAACTTCCCCTGCTGACTTCACTCTCTGGGTCCCCCAGAAGCAAGGGTTGTGCTGTTGAGGCCTAACCTTTGGGCTGCGGACCACTGTGACTCAGGCCGAACACTGCACTCTACACAAGGCCCGCCTGCTAAAGCCCTGGAGCTGGGGTCTCATTCCTTTGCCAGCTGCATTGGGACTGTTACTCAGATCCCAAATATCTCTGTGTCCCCACCCAAGACACAAAACCTAAGCCAACCTGCCCAAGGAACCATCACCCTCAAGTCACCAATACCTGTCCCCCTCCAGAGAATTAGTTGGGCAGAGAGAGTCCTGGTCTGGTGACCACTGGGGACTCTGCAAGGACCGGGAAAGGCAGACCGCTCATGCAGTTCACCTACCAACCACAGGGTGGCGGTGTTTCCACATATAGGCCGAGGTACTGAACCAGGAATAACCCTGACACCCACTTTGGGCTGACTCCAGACCAGAGTGTGGGAAGCACAGCCAACACACTGCCTGTTGATAGCTTGAAGCAACTTTGGCTCCTCCAAAAGGCCTTTAAGGAGCCAAGATGGAAGGCCTAACTCAAAATGACGTCACAGCATCCTGATTGGTCGACAACTTCTGTATTGAAAGGTATACACCTCCCTAGGAGCTAATCTGGGAGACACCCCTTCCCTGCATACCTGCCAGGCCCTGCCCACAGGAAGTCTCTACTAAGGTTCTGCTTCTTCTACAGGGCCAGCTGGCCTGGCTGGGTTCCAGCATTTGAGGAGATTAACAAGCATAGCAAAGTTTTATGTCAACTTGACACAATCTAGAGACTTCAGAGAGAAGGGAACCTTAGTTGAGAAAATGCCTCCATAAAATTGAGCTGTAGCTGGGCAGTGGTGGTGCACGCCTTTAATCCAAATACTCTGGAGGCAGAGGAAGGTGGATCTCTGAGTTCAAGGCCAGCCTGATCTGCAGAGTGAGTCCCAGGACAGCTAGGGCTACACAGAGAAAACCTGTCTCAAAACAACAACAAAAAACCCACAAAAGACAAACCACCACCAACAACAAAAAGATAAAAGATTGGGCTGTAGGCAAACCTGTAGGCCATTTTCTTAATTAGGGTAGGAATGGAAGGGCCCAGTCTATTGTGGGTGACACCCTCCTAGGCTGATGGTTCTGGGTTCTATAATAAAGCAGACTGTGCAGCTATGAAAAGCAGCACCAGCTGGGGAGGGGCTGGTTCAGAGGAGACTGGCTGTTAAGTTGGGAGCGTAGACCCCAGCCCCTTTCATCTATCCCAGGCCTGAGGGTTGTATTGGTCTAGACTCCAAATCCCAGAATGCCAGGGGTCAGGACTCCTCCCACAGAGTATTTAAACTCCCAAAAGAGGAACATGTGGTCTCTTATCCTTTCTCCAGGTGGTCGCTGGGGTGGTCTCTTTTCCTTCCTCCTGGTGGTCGCTGGGGTCTATGCTCCCAACTTAACAGAGGCCACTTGCCCTAGGTAGGAATTCAGCATGTGAACCAGCTGGAACCAGGCTGTAAAAGGGGAGCCTGGGTGGCCAGTGTCTGGTATTGACCCAACTCATCACACTGGTCTTGGAGATTCCAAACCAGCTCTGTCCAGAAGCAGAGGATGAGGTCTTAAAGCTCACATCTCTCTCTACCCTTTCCTGCACACACTTCTGTCCTGCTTGCCCCCGGCAGCTTCACACTCCAAGTTCTCTTTGGGGGTGATAATCAGCGCAGGTGGTGTCCCAGATGTACGGTTACCAGAACGACTGGTCCACACCAAACCTCCAGTGCCAAGGATCCAACTTTGGCCTCCCATATAGGAAGCAAGCACTCTTGCACTGAGCCACGTCTGCAAGCTCGTTCCCTCTCTGCTCTGCTCTGTCAGCTGACTGGAAAGCGACCACAGATGCCACTGTGGGTGACCAGCTTTACTCGGTGTTCTTCCAGCGTCATCTGGGAATATCCCACAGACATGTCCACAGTGATGGGGGGCCTATATCAGAGAACACGGGAGTTAGGGAGCATAAACTGACGCATAAACGCTAATGGAAAATGGAATGGCATATGTGAGTCCTGCCACTGGCAATTCTGCGGACCGAGGTGCAGCTCGTGTGTGAACTCCCCTTTCAAGGCTCCACAGGGCACATGGCAAGAGGAACGGTAACACAGTTCACGGCTTACTTCCTGAGATAGAGCAAGGAATGACCCTTTGCTTTGCATTTTGGGGACTTTTTCTTTTTAAGAACCATTAGTTAACAGATTTTTTTAAAAAAAATATTTATTATGTATACAATATTCTTTCTGTGTGTATGCCTGCAGGCCAGAAGAGGGCACCAGACCTCGTTACAGATGGTTGTGAGCCACCATGTGGTTGCTGGGAATTGAACTCAGGACCTTTGGAAGAGCAAGCAATGCTCTTAACCACTGAGCCGTCTCTCCAGCCCCCATTGGGGAAGTTTTTTAATTATATGTATAAATCCTTTTAATTAAAAAGCAAAAAGCTGGAATTCTGTTGATAAAGTACTTGCCACGCAAGTCTAAGACTCAGATCTGCACCACAGAAATCACACATGGTGCTGTGTATTTATCATCCAACACCTGACACGGAGACAGGAGGATACCTGGGGCTCACTGGCCAGTCTGGCAAATCCGTGAAGCCCATGTACCATCCGCAGACCTCTCTCAGAAGATAGAGGGATGGCTCCTGAGAAACACAGTCTCCATGCCCCTGCTTACCCAGGGGTCCCTGTCTTCACTTGCTGCCCCATCTCTGCCCAGAACACCTCAAGTTTCTTGCCCACTTATGCTCCTCTTGGCTGCGACAGCATCTTAGACACCCAGAGGCCAGCTGGGCAGGAGCCTTGACTCCCTTTGGTGGGCCTGCATAGGCCACACTCATCCCATGCCGATGCAGACTGTCACTGCGGTTCTCAGCCATGATCACCAAGCAGAGACTGTGTTAGGCTGCTCCTCCCTGCCCATAGGAAAGGAAGTTACCGGGTTCCCCCATGCAAAGGTGTGGGTGTGGCCTGTGTAGACATCACAGGTCAAAGTGTTTAGATGTTGCCATAGACTTCTGCCTGAAGCTGAACTGAGTCTGACACCGTGATTCCGGCCCCTCGCTGGCTGATCTCTAACTTCCGTGGTAATGGGGACAGCCTGGACCTGTCATCTGATAGCCATTCTCTCACTGCCATCTGTCCCACCTGAGGACTGGGTCCAGAGCCACCCATTCCCCCGTGGGAACAAGCATACTGATAGGGTGCTTCTGGCACCCACTGTGTTGGATACAGTAACGGTCTCCTTTACTACGCAGCCAATTGCGGGAGTGACCCTCAAGATCCTGATTTGTGTCAGCTGACAGGCATCCAGTCATGTCTGGGTTTTGGCTTAGATGTTGTTGAAAGGACTGGTGTCGGCCTAAGACATATCCTAATACAAAGGAGATTTATTTACACCAGAGGGACAAAGGGCAGGGAATAAGAGAGAAAGACAGGACAGTGTGTGGTGGCGCACACCTTTAATCCCTGCACTCTGGAGGCAGAGACAAATGTATCCTTGACTTTGAGGCCAGCCTGGTCTACAAAGTGAGTTCCAGGGTGGCCAGGGCTACACAGAGAAACCCTGTCCGAATGGGGGGAGATAGAAGGGGAGTAGGGGAAAGGAACAAAAGAGAAGGAAAAGGGATATTTGCCCTGGATGGACAAAGGACTGGCTCTGGATAGAGAGGACACAGATATGGCCCATAGACAAATGTCAGTTTATAAAGAGGGCTGGAGAGATGGCTCAGAGGTTAAGAGCAGTGGCTGCCCTTCCAAAGGTTCTGAGTTCAATTCCCAGCAACCACATGGTGGCTCACAACCATCTGTAATGAGATCTGGTGCCCTCTTCTGGCCTGCACGTGTACATGCAGGCATAACACTGTACACATAATAAATAATAAAGAAAACATTAAAAAAAAGAAAGGGAGAATTTTGATTGGGCTTCTTAATCAGATGAGCCAAAGTGGGCTTTTGATTGTTGTACTTCAATACTTGATAGCTGGACCTTAGTAGTCAGCCTCAGGTGGTGGAAGTGGCCAGTAGGGGATTGGACCTTGGTGGCAGCTTTAGGGATGTAGAGGGACTGGGGACTGAGGGTAAAAGGAAAACCTGTCAGCGGCATGTCTGCCATGCTGGGGCCTGTGTTTGCTATGTCAGGCCCGCTAGAGCCCTTTACTTATTGTAGATATTTCATTAACAGCTTTTGTTTTATTTTTGTATATAGTGTGGCGGGGGGGTGTGCTTGCACATCGGCGTGCGGGTGTGTGCACCCACACACTCACGTGCAGAGGCCAGAGCTAGGCATCAAACGTCTTTCTCCTTGTTGTTTTGAGACAGAGGCTTTCACTGAAGCAGACACGCCTCGTTTCTGCCAGGCTGCCTGGTCAGTTCATCAGATCCACCTAGCTCAGGTCCAGTGCTGGGCTTGCAGGCAGTGTCCACTTCTCATGTTGGCTTTGTGGATTCAGGTGCACTGGGCCCACAGAACAAATGCTCTTATCTGCAGAGCCATTTCCCCAGCCCCGATAAATGTTTTAAATCACTTGTGCTTTATTGATGAAATACAGAAATTTCACAGTTTTTTGAACAGACCCTTTCCTCTTCGTCTTGCAAAGGTAACTCCATTCTAGCAACTGCTCATAATTTTCAAAAAGATTCTCAATCAGGTCCAGTAATATAGGCCTTTTCTCCCAGAAAACTGGGGCAGAAGAATCTTGAGTTCTAGAATTTGCTGAGCCACACAGTGAGACTCTGCCTTACTGTTCTATTGCTGTGATAAAGACACCAGGACCAAGACAACTTATAAAAGAAAGTGTTTAATTTGGGGTTTACAGTTTCAGAGTCCATTATGGTAGAACAAGGCCATGGTGCAGGAACAGCTGAGAGTTTGTATCTTGATTCAAAAGTTGGAGGCAGAGACAAAGAAGTCTTTTTAAACCTCAAAACCCAGCCAACCCCCAGTGGCACACCTCCTCCAACAAGGTTACACCTCTTAATCCTTCCACCAATGGAGGACCAAGCATTCAAACACAGGGGCCTGGGTCATTCTCATTCAAACCACTACAGTGTTGTAGTTTGTTTCTGTTGTTGTGATGAACGCCAGGGTCAAAAAACAACTTGGGGAGGAAAGGGTTTATTCAAGCTTACCATTCCTAGGTTTCAGTCCACCAGGGAAGGAAACCAAAGCAGAAACCTGGAGGCAGGAATTGAGCAGAGACCATGAAGGAATGCTGCCTTCTGGTTTGCTCCATATATATATATATATATATATATATATATATATATATATATATATACGTACATACATACATACATATATATACATAAATAAAAACCCATATATATACATATATATAATCCAGGACCACCTGCCCAGTGGAAGCACTTCCCGCAGTGGTCTGGACCCTGATACATCAATCATAAATCAAGAACCCCCCCAACACACACACAGACTTGCCCACAGGCCAATCTGATAGAGGCATTTTTTTTTCAACTGAGGTTCCCTCTTTCCAGATGACCACAGCTTGTGTCAAGTTGACCAAAACTAACTAGCAGACTGTTTTTACAAAACTAAAACAAAACAACAACAAAAAAAAAACAGTTGTAGGTGACCTACACCTGTAATCCAGCACGTGGGAGGCAGAGGTGGACAGATCTCTTTCAGTTCCAGCCTGGTCTACATAGAAAGTTCTAGGGCTGCATAAAGAGACTCTGGAAAGAAAGAAAGAAAGAAAGAAAGAAAGAAAGAAAGAAAGAAAGAA